>CM014273.1:51369075-51407295 GCA_004135705.1 Alloteropsis semialata
AGTAGCTGTTGTTGTGCTTGAACTACAAAACAACAAACTTGAATTCTTTTGTGACACTTGGCAAAATTAGGGTTCCAAGGTTGACCCATCTTCATTCTATGCCAAGGTTCCAATGCATCTCCGTACCCCTGCAAGTCTAGCAAGAACTCTTTGGTACCCAAACCATGTTGGGTCCCTTAGGGTTAGTCACAAGATGCTTGGGAATCCAAATAGCTCTTATGCTAGTTTGAGGTGAACTGATCACTCTAGTAGCATAAGTGCCAGCTTTGTCTTTCCCAAGCTTAGCAAAATCATAATGGATAAGATCAGATATTGGAATGTTACCATTTGGACAATCCTTACCCATATGTCCCTTTGAACGACAAGTGTAGCAAATCCGACTTTTGATCTTGCTTGGTGATTTGCTCTTCTTTTTGATTACTTGTACCTTGCTAGCCTTTCTGCTTGAGGATGTAGCTTGATCACCCTTCTTGAAGGATTGGTGCACTGCCTCAGCCAGAACCGGTTTTACCGGTTCCTGGAACCGGTTAAACCGGTTTTGCACAGGCAGCTCTACCTTTTTCAAAGGACATGCATCAATCAAGTGTCCAACTTGCTTACATTTGTAGCATGCCCTCTTCTTGGATCCTCTCTGCTTCTTTGTCTTGCCTTTAAGCTTGATGGGGCACATGGATGCGTAATGCCCCATGTTTGAGCATTCAAAGCATTGTATGTGGTCAAGCCCCTTTTTCTTCATTTCTTGAGTCTTGTTCTTGTTGACTTGCTTGTCATGCTTAGGGACTAAACCAGTGACTATTGATCCCTTCTCAAGCTTATTCACCATGTGTTCACGGTTATCTTGAGAAGGTTGCACTTGGCTCTTTCCCTTAAGCTTGACCAAGTCATTCTTGATCTTTTCTCTTTCTTGCTTCAAATCTTCCAATTCTTCAGCAAGGAGATCATCACAAGACTCTACAACAACATGCTCACCACAAGATTTGGTTGCTTGAGAGCAACACGGTTTTTCACATAATAAAATAGAATTGATGTGAGAGCATGTGCATGTGTGTGCATGAGGTTCAAGATGTTTTACCGATGTTAGTACAACCTCATGAGCAATGTCTAGCATAGCATATAATTCCACAAGCTTCTCATGAGAACACTTAAGTTCTTTGTGAGTCCCTTGCAATTTCATATGCTCACTAGTGAGCTTCTCGAGTTGAGCACTAAGCATTTGTTTTTCTTGTTCTAAGGATGCTACACAAGTAGATAAATCAGTAGCACAAGCATAATCCTTTGACAAGATTTCATACTTACAGACCAAAGAGGCATGTGTTGATTTGAGAGCCTCAAGTTCTTTCGTCAAAGAACTTAGTCTCTCATTAATTTGACCATTCCCCTTCTTGGTCTTTTTCTGCTTCTTCTTCTTGGCCATCAAGCACATTAATCTTTTATCACTAGAAGATGAACATGTTGACGTGGAGGCCTTGCTTGAGTCGTCGCTTGTGCCTTGAGCAGAGCTGCACTTGGTCTCCCTGGCAGAATCAGTTTTTTTGAGGTTGCAAACCGGTAAAACCGGTTCCTGCACAGGAACCAAGTTTTGCACTTTGTTGCTCTCTTGCTCCGTAGATGGAGTCACCTGAGGCTCACAAGATATTGTTGATGTAGATGAGCATTTCTCAGGTGATTCCATGACTTCTTGCTCTTCATCATCACTTTCAAAATCTTCAAATATCTCCGTGATGAGAGACCAAACGAGATAGGCATATTTACGAATTTCCCTTTTGCTAGAGATGATGTCCCATATATCTTCACAAACAGATCTTCGCAAAAAGTCAGTAACACAAGCATTGAGTTGCGAGCATGCTAACTCCTCTTGAGTGAGTTTTGACAAACCAAAGTTGTCATAATCAAATTTAGGAGGTAGGATGCTAGCAACTAAAATATGTTCAATTACAGGATCTACATTTCTAAGAGCATTATGAACATTACCATACCAAGAAGCATAGTTTGAGCCATCAAGCTCAAGTGGCTCAAAATGTACCTCAATCGACATCTTTTCTTCACGGCGGTTAAGCTGAGATGTGAAGCCAAGCTCTGATACCAATTGAAAGGACCTTGATGTCGCCTAGAGGGGGGGTGAATAGGCGAATCTGCGATTTACAAAAACTAATTCCAACTGTCAGCACTAAAACCGGTATTACCGGTTTGGCAAACCGGTAAAACCGGTTCTACACAGATTACACCAACAAATGTAATTTGCCCCTCTACGAATTCTAGCACAAACCACAAATGGTGTGAAGCTTCCAGGGATGTTTCCAAGTGTTCCAATAAAGCTCCTGCACACAGCTCAAGCACACCAAAGTAGATCGAAGCGGAAGCACAAGTAATATGCTAGAAAAGACAAATTGAGGAAAGAGCTCAAACCAAGAGACAAGAGATTTTTCTCCCGAAGTTCGGATTCACCGCTTGCACTAAGCAGCCACCAAGGCACGGTGAATCCTACTCTCTGTTGAGGAAGCTTATGCGACCACCACTTAGGTCAAGCTATCTCCTCGATTCCACTAATTCGATCTTTTCCCACGAAAGAGGCAAGACCAACCTGCACAAACAAATTTTCTGTGGCTTACCACACACTTTGGTAGCTCACCGGGCGACGCCTAGCCGTCTAAGAGGAAGAACCTCCAAGAGTAACAAATGCTTCAACAGCTGATCGACGAAACCACAAGTGCTCAAGGAATGGATTGCTCTCCAATGCTCACACACAAGTCACTCTCTCAACCCAACTCAAGAATCTCACAAGGATTGCTCAAATCTCACAAAGAGAGGTTGGGGAGAGCTCAGCTGGCCTCAGGGATGTGCAAGGGACGCCAAAGAACCAGCAACCCCTCAATGAGGATCTCATGGGTATAAATACCCATCCCACAAAAAACTAGCCGTTTTTCTGTCAGAGAAAACCGGTTTCATCGGTTACCAAAACCGGTTTCACCGGATTTCAAACAAACTAGCCGTTAGACGCTCAGGCCACATAAACCGGTTTAACCGGTTTCTAAAACCGATAAAACCGGTTTACCCAGAGAACCCCCACTAAGTTAGAATCTCTCATGGTTAAACTCACAAGGGTTCACTTGAGCACTTTTGGAGATTGTCATTCAACCAATGTTGCATCCCTCTTGATAGTACGGCATACCTACACTCAAGACATAAGATAAATCATAATTCAACTACTTGAGCTTGTATGTCAATGATCATGCCATTACTTGATCAATCACTTCTTTGAGGGCTTTTCAACATTGTATCTTCAACTGAGCATATCCACCTTGAGCTAGTAACTTAGGATTTTCCATAACTTATATTTGAGTTCACTTTAATCCTTAGGTCACCCTCCTTATCAATCATAACATATATGCATTGCATTGCTTTTCTTGATGAGACTTGGATATGATACTTCGAACACACCCCGGATACTAGATGCTTTACCCTAGCAATTTGCACCTTAGCTTGCTTAGTCCCTCGCTCTAGTCATCTCGATTTGCTTCTTCATCACTTACCTTTGTATCATCAAGTCGACTTTGCTTTGCCCTTGAATGAATTCCACTTGAAAGAATCTTCAAATGCTTGTTCTTGATTGACAAAGAATATCCCACATAATGCAAGCTTCCAATTGAAGACCAATATGTAACATATATGCTCATGTCATTTTATCATACATACATGAAGTCTTGCACTATCCAATCTTATTGCAATATCCAATCTTATGCAATAATTCTTCTTTTCTAAACTGATCCATAAGTTTCTATCTTTATCATAGTGATAGTGTCTCATGTCTTGTACAAAGAGCATCCATGACATGAGACCAATAATGATCCAAGCATACTTCTTTGAAACTAACATCCCAATATTTTAATAACTGTCCATCTTAAGCAATTAGAGACCATATATGAATCATAGAACTATGTCTCCATCATGAATACCAATGACATGCCATTTTCAACATTCTAGAAATCATGGGATCATACTTGCTTGCTTTGATTAATAAACACATATATATCATGAGCATATAAACTGTAAATGAACTATAAGAATAGATCCCTGCTCATGCACTTAAACAAACAAGTTAGTCCTTTAATCGTTTTGTCACTCAATTCACCAAAATTTACTTGAGGGCCTAGATGCACTTTCAAACACGTAGATCAAACTCTAAACTTTCATGCATCTAATCTAATACCAATTTATAATTCTAAATTGTCCATTGTTAATATAGAAAATACTGACTTATTAAGTATATATGCATGATATGTGTCACTAGGTAGACCATACATACATGTAAAAAACAATAACAACATAGAATTTCCATGATAAACACATAGCTCAAACTCTAAACCTGCTTGCATCTAACGTACCGGCACTATATAATTATAAATCACCTATTTCAGAAATTGTTAATATGGAAAATACTAACTTATTAAGGTATATATGCATGATGCATGTCACCATATAGACCATGTGTAAATATATGGAGGAAACGATGAGAATACAAATTTTTCATGTTAATATTGTAGCTCAAATTAAAGATTCAATTATACAAATAGGCATATAAGGGTGTGATTAAAAATAATTTAACAAATGAGGGAGCACAAGTTAAATGGTTTTGATTTTTGCTATGAGTTCAAATTTTTTTCATAATTTCTTACTCATGTCTTCTAAATTAAACCCGTGCGGAGCACAGATTGATAGACTAGTCCAACTAATCGATCTAAGCTTCTTGTTTTTTAGAGAAAATGCTTACCACGTACTAGGAGTATATTTCAATAAAAAAGAAAGAAATAAATTTTACAAGTCCTTGTAACCCCTGGGGACAACACAACACCAAAACAAAACAAATGGCAGAGAGATCAAATAAAAAATAGTAAATATATGCATGGCCATTAGTTGTCTAAGTGTTTTAGTTTGATCATCATACTTCGAAAAGTGTTAGTCATGGTCATTAAGGTCGCTTGACTATAGTGATATAGTCATTAATGCTCTAACTAAACCACTCATACATTTAATAACAATTTGATTTATTTGATGCCCATCAACAAAGGTCATTAATAATTGAGTAAAGTATATCCACCATACATGAAGTTGCTTCGTTGTTTCACTTTGGTCCAAGAAGTATCAAACGTTGCACCACCATACATGAAATTGCATCATTGTTTCACTTTGATCGAACAAATTGTAAACTATACACCCACCATACATGTTGTATCATTGTTTTACTTTGGTCCAATAAGTTGTAAGCGTTGTACCCATAACACATTAAGTTGTTCGTTGTGTATATGTACAGAACAATATATACCACACTCAGGGCAGGATATCGAGCTGATATCGAGTTGAAGGCAGTTTTTCGAGTTTTTTTTTTGAAATTAGCATAATCTTATTTATCATAGTCTCCTAAATTGTTTGAGACCCAACTTCATGCCGAGCTTAACGAGCCGAGCCTAACGAGCCAAGCCAAAATCGAAAGTCATTCTAAATGAAGTCATTTTAATTTTAAAAGAAAAACGAATCCAATCGGAGCACTTTTGTACCGAGCCACCGAGCCAGCCTAACGAGCTTTTTGTCCAGCCCACACTATGTTTTCTACAGATGCGGGATACTAGCGAGGATATGGAAGTGTCTCAAACGCTTCCTGGGTATATATAGAACACATAAGAAATATTGAACACGCACATGCAACTTTTGAATTAACTTGTAGGATCTAATAAACACTAAGAAAAATTATCCCAATTTAACTGCAACAATAGTTGTTGAGCTGGTCCACGATATACACTATTGGCGCTAGTTTGCCAACTGACATCCGTAGAATATATACTGTCAGAGTACAGTGGATTATATATGCACATAACGGATAACTTAGTGTATAGTGGGTACAACTTTTGCAACTTGTTGGACCAAAGTGAAACAATGATGCAACTTCATATATGGTAGGTGCGATGTTTGCAACTTGTTGGACCAAAATAAAATAATAATGCAACTTTATATATGGTGGTGTAACGTTTGATACTTGTTGGATCAAAGTGAAACAACAACACAACTTCATGTATGTTGGATGTACTTTACTCTTAATAATTTCCTGTTTGCCCCTAGCCTCGGACACCACCATACTCACAAGAGACGAGGCCGCACCATGCACCTCCGCTCATGGTCTTCAAGCGCCATCCGGCCCCTCCAGCACCCACCCGACATGCTACAACCCCATGTCACCATTGGCCAAACTCTAGAAATGTACCACGGGTACGAGCCGTCATATCTAATTTAGACCGCATTGATTTTGAAAAGGAGGCAACACACAAAAATTCATATTGCCTAATTCATACAAAATCAATGAAATTAAAGATCTACATTTGTAAATCATAGCCAGACTTGCGGTACAAATAGTCAAAGTATGTCATATTTGTCGCTAAACAAAAATGATCAAGTTCGTTTGAGCGTTTCTTAAGTAGAAGGTTGTGCCTCGTTAGGCTGATGATGAACTCGGACTGAAATTCCTCTCATTTTTGCTCCACCGGTGATGTGATTAGTCCATGCCGAAAGATGAGTCATTGATCAAATGTACTCTACGTCATCCAAATCCGTGTGGTTAACTGGCCGATGATCGTATTGCCACGGCTTATACTTTTTAAATACAATGGTCAAATTAAAAGGAACACCAAGAAGTGAGAAGCACCTCGTTTTTCCGTCAGAATCTCGTGCTGGAAAACAGAATGCAACCAGATTAGCTACAGGAATCGCTGTGCGCCGGTAGACGAAGCATGTAGTAGTGTGAGCGCATCGGGCCAGCGCAGCACGCGGCTATGGCGACGGGAACAGTAGTCAATAGTGCGCGTGCCTGCCTTGGGTTGTCTTGTCGCGTGCGTGCGGCCTGTTGTCGTACCAGAATCGCTGTTGCCTGTTGGAACGAGACGCTTTCAATTCGGCCGCACAGGGCGACGGTGGCAACATATCATTGGTCTCGAGGGGCCGATCTGACTGATGAGTGAGACTGCTATAGTTTGGGCTCAGTTCATTTTAAATTTTGCCTAAATTTGTACAAAATATTATTAATACGGATGGCTCTTTTAAAATATAACTATTACTAATTGAAACTCTTTTTAAGCCTATACGTTAATCCTCACGAAACGTGGGAGAAAAAAAGATAAATTCTCAAAAAATTAGGAACATCTGACCATCTATATGTAGACTCAAATCATCATAACCATTGCATCTATTATGTTTTTTTTTAAAAAAATTACACACTTTTTTCATTATAGAAAATAGCTAAACTAACCCCTAAATCAGCATGTAAATTACCCACATCCGCTCTTATAAAAGTAAACTAAAGTAACCCTCTAATATTCATCTAAATTATTAACATAATTTTAGTAACCCTGCCTCTAAATTTGAATCTAAGTCACCTATGTCTGCCATTATTAAAAATAACCAACACATATCATTATAAAATCTCCTCAAGTACACCAATATATGATTGTAAATTACATATTTCTATAATTTCAAAAGTGTACCTCCACCCGGTGTTAATGATCAGCTATTAGTACTGGATCGAGACTCCAGCCGGTACTGATGTGTGTTGCGAACATACTCCACCCGACACAAATGTTGACCATTAGTACAAGTTGGAATCCCCGTCCAGGACTAATTTGCACTTGCCATGCAATCTTCACCCCAATCGCTCCCTAGGCCACACGCAGTCTTCTCTTCTCTCACTCTCCCAAGCTACACACTTCTCTCTGTCTTATCTCTCACTCTCCCATGCCACACAGAGCTTATTCTTCCTCTTGCTTTCTCTCTTCTCCCTCATGAGCACGGGGCCACATTACTAGCGTGGAGGCCCTGACCGCTGCCGCGTGGGCCCCTGGCGGTGCGACCCACAGCGGGTGCGACCAGTACTGTGAGCCTTGGCTGGCCTAGCGGTCGGGCCCCTAGTGGCGTGGCCCTGGGCCTGGTGGGCGAACCTGGCGGCGCGGCCTCGGCCAGCCCCTCGGCCGACGTGGACGGATGGGCCCGTGGCGGTGTGGCTCGGGGCAGGTAGTGGCGGCGTAGGCCTCGGCCAGCCCCCGGTAGGCACTTGTGGGTGCAGGCCCTGGTGGACGTGGGCCGGCGGCGGCCGACGTGTCCTTTCCGTTTGGTGTTTCCTTTTGTTCATCCCTCATTCTGTATGATTTGTGCTCATGGTGAAATGGTGAAAGGGGAAAGAAGGATTGAGGTCATGGTGCTGCCATTAGTTTAAGCATGGCCGCTTCCCTGGCTCCTCGCCCTCCCTCTCTCCTCTCATTTTTTGCCCACTGTCGTTGCTTGCTTCATCTTCCGTCTCTAGTTCTCTCTTCTTTCTTCTCTTGAGAACAGAGGAGGAAGATGAAGCAGGTGGTGGCGGCGGGGAAGATATGAGAGGAAAGAGAGAGGGGGGGGTTGGGGACCGAAGAAGTAGCCAGGATTTATCATCTGGTACTAAAGGTGTTTTTTAGTACCAATTGTCGTGTCCGGTATCAAATATCATTACCGGCCGCGTCCGGTATTAAAAGGAGAATACCATTACCGGCCGCGTCCGGTACTAAAAGGAGTTAGTGCCCGGTGCTGCAAATTAACCGGTTCTCACTACTGCGTCCGATCGACAAAACATATGTGCTTGAGTACTACTACTGATCAGCCAGCGTAGTGTATTGCCGCCGTTTGTGTGGTCAGTCAGATGATCACGATGGAAGGAGCGCGCTGCGCGCGTGTGGTACGACTGTACGTAGCAAACTAGTAACAAGGGCAGATCGAAGACACGTTCTTGTCTTGAATTGGAGGCATCTGCCTCGGAAGCATGCTAGACAGAACAACCTGCGTGGCTGCATCCTATCACGGGTTTCTGCCTTTCTGGTAGCTCTGGCGTGTAGCGTGCAGGGAGAGCTAGATGCCATGCACTAGCGAGACAACCACCGCCACTGCTCCACAATTTCCTGGTCGCCATGCGCCAGCCTCGAGCGCTGGTTCTCGATCGGACGGCCAAGCGCAGAATGCTGCCGGTCCTGCACTGCGCTGGGATCGGACAAACAGATGGCACCAAACCAAATAAAATCGGCCATCGCGAGATCGCCACGAGGGACAAAAAGAAACCGGCCAGTCGGATCAGGGATGAGATCCTGCCTCCTCTCCCACCACACAAAACGTAGTCATTGATAAAATCGGCCGGCGACGGGACTGATTACCTCAGGCCTCAGCTTAAGTCGATGATTGCCTCGAAGCAGCGTGCTTGGACCAACCACCATGGGAGTGCGTTCGTGGCTGCTCACTTGGTCAGTGGTTAGTCAGCACTTGCAGACCAGCCTCCGTCGTCGTCTTCCTCGCGTCACGTGACACCTCTTGTCGTCCCTAAAAGCCAAACGCGGCCGGAGCGTAGCCTGTGGCTCCACAGCTAGCGCAGAAACAGTGTCCAGGAAATGGACGTGTGAGGTTGCCGGCTCGTGTCGTCTTGGCTCTCCTTGTTTTTCCTGCAGCTCGATCTGATGCTTCTCACTTTTGCATGCATGCCGGCCGTTGCCATGCATTAGCAAAGCTATTGCGCTGTTGGAGGAGAGAGGAGAACGTGCACGCATGCACATTCTCTTCTGCATGTTACTCGGACTCGGTCACATCTCGCGTGAGATATGGAGGTAGATACTACTAGGATAGAGGCTAGAGGGAAGGGACGTCACATGCATATCTCCAAGTCGAGTTTCGATTCCTGAGCACGGAAAGGTGTAGTGACAGCGTTGGGGTTTGGGGATGGGTAGCCTGGTTCAGCAATCAGCGCCAAGGAGATGTCAGGCAAGATGGTGACAACTGGGCAAAGTGATGACCAAACGAGTCGTTCTGAACAAATTGGCGGCGTTTTAGCCGAGCACAAAATCTTTATGACCATGCAGGGGACCCCCTGAAAAAGGATGCGCTGTTCGTAGCGAGAGCCATGGTGAAAAAGAAAGAAAGAAGATTCTGTTTCGTAGAAAACAGTCATGGTAAAAAAAATAAGGGGGATGCTGGTTTTGCAGCCCTATTTTCCCTTCTCTGCACGCTTCTTCGTACATCACGCAAGAGCGAAGCAGTTTGGCGATACGGCGGCGATGGCTTTGCATTGTTGCGATTGCGATGCGAGTGCCTGTCAATGCAGGTCCCAGACTAAACCAAACCCCCTGTTCATGACTTCATGAATCATGACCGCCTCAATAATTCAGGCCTCGTGTGTATCAGTCACCAATTCGTGCTTAGGGCAGGTATATATAATAATAAACATGGAAACTAACCACCTTAAATTTGTCTCTATAGTTGTCCCTCAAATTAAATATGGTCAAAACGGAACCTTTGTGAGCAGCTCGTGACCACGAACGAAATCAATTCGTGTCAAATGACTCAGCTCGTTTTTGCTTCCTAATGGTACTCTCCTGCGTCCAAAATATACAGCGTGATCTGGTTTGACAAGGTTTCTAAAGCTAACCATATATTTTTAGCAACACAAAATTTACATTGTACTCTCTTTTCGTATCGAAATATTTGTCGCCGTTGACTTTTTTTTCTAAAAGTTTGGCTCTTCTATCTTATTCAAAAGTTTTATGCAAATATGCAAAAGAATAAGCCACACTTAAAGTACATATAATGATAAAGCAAATCACAAACAAAATAAATGATATACACACGATATTTTGAATGAGACAAGGATCAAAATTGTAATAAAAGGTCAATGGTGACAAATAGTTTGATACGGAGGGAGTATAAGTCTAATCATTGGTCAAAGATAAGTTTCAATTTTAAAACAAAAACACATCTTATATTTTGGAATGGATGGAGCATATTGTTAAACATATCATTAGTGGAGATGCGTCAATGATTTGGCTAGCAGGGAGAGTGGAGATGCTCGATCACACAAACCTCGATCTCCTTTCCTCCAATTCGTGGTCACATTATATAGGGTGTTTGGTTTGAGTAATCATCATATCCCGGACAATAGGGTCCATCTTATGAATTTTTGCTGCAGTGAACTCATTTGTCGTTATTAAGCTAATGATTTTGCTTGCGAGTGATGGGATACATGGTGATAGGTCGTCCACCCGTTCCATTTCACGAAGCAAGCATAAGACTGAGAGAACGAACCCTTACATTCCTCAGAGCAAATTTCGTACGTAGCTCGCTGCTTTCTCGCATGCCGACACTAGGACCGATCTCGTAAAGGTGCGTGCGGTGCCTGTGTCTAGGTAACCGCCAATACGGCAAATGTGAAAGATCACTCTCCCCCCCGGCCGCATGCAGACATTTCGACCGACCGATCACATCTCCCGCTGGGCCATTCCGCTCGAGCTGTCAGCCATGTCCTGACCTGCTCTGCTCGTAGGGACACCACCGGCGATGCAATCATGCATGGCGACATCTTGACCTTGTGGATCGTTGAGTGCAAGATGAAGCCAAAACGGTCAGTCTAGCTAGCCTCAGCCTAAGCCCGAGACCTTTCTGCACGAGGACCGGGAGCCCGACAACGGATCCCGTCTTCCGTGCCGTTGCCCTTTGCCTTCCACCCTGTGCAAGGCTGCGTTTTTTTTTCTGAAAAGCTGGAGCACATAATGTCGTAGACAGTGACGCTACAATGCAAAGTTATATTATATCATATATTTATGGGCTGCTGCGAGCATTGACAGCCAGGATTAGGCGGAACATACAGGTGAAGGGCGCTACTGCAGGTTGCAAACTCTCGAACAAAACTGCAGGCTGCAAAGGAGAAGCAGCGTCCAGTGGGCTCTGGCACGTGAAGATCGGTTCTTCGTCTAGTATAGTCCCAGCAAACGATGAATCGGACACCGAAGCCAACAGTTTCTACAAGGTCATCTGAGTTCTCTGACATCTGACAACATTTGAGAACCAGAGAGAGAGAGAGAGAGATAGAGAGACCAAGCCAAGCCATGTAAAGGCCAAGACACTATTATACAAGGTGTATCACTTAATATGGAATTAATATGTACTTTAAAAGCATTCCCAACACATATATGGAAATAAAAGATAGTCAGCAGCATTGCATAGACAACCAGGTATTTCTCAACTGACAGAATGAACCAAGAACCGAAATTGAGCTGCTCTGCTTCTGCCAGGGTTTCCCCCTCCCTCCAACCCACGATGTCACCAATCTAGGACCTATTGCTGCTGCTCGTCAAACTCATGGCCGTGATCCAGGAGGTAGTTGGCAGCCAGCTCCTCGTCCTTGTTGCACGCAAAGAAGACCTCCAGCACGAGCTCACGATTGAACCCCATTCCCTCAAGCTGTCCAAGAATATATGAATATAAGTAGGCAAGAAAATGGAACACCATCCTAATAACTGATTGTTCTGCAAGTAAACATGATTGGTGCCAGTGCAATGACAAGTCGAATAGAATTGGAAGCCTAGTTATCATAACAAGCAATATACTGAACAATGTGTTCAATGACAGAAGCAGGGCAAGTAGAAAATCATGTATGCAATCCTTGCAGATTTCCAAGTACCACAGTAAGCTATATTGAAATAATTGGCACGGCATCTATTTCTATAAAACTATACATTTTTGTGTGCACCATCCATGTTCATTCATGACCCCTTCAAAAGTATGCCATAGAAGCATAGCAAACCCATGTCAAAGCTAATAGGCATATAAATTTGAAAATATTATTCTAGAAAGATTGCTAACACTAGAATTTGGGGTTGCCCCATGAAGTTGGTCAGTGCAATCTGGAAAAGTGTCTATCGCTAGAGCTTATACAAGTGTTAACATAGAAGAAGTACAATGGTTATTTCCTCAGTAACCTGGTCCATTCAACTTATATTCAAACAAAGGAATTGAATACTTAAAATTATACATACGAAGTAACTTGGCAAAACTATCTACAAACACATACAAATTCAGGTGGATACATAAAACTGTTTTTATAAAAAGTAACTTGAATTATAAAGAGATGTACCCGCTGGATAGCCTCCCGTTCCTCCGGAGTAACTGTCAGTGCTTGAGGCATTGCTGCTGCTAGTTGACCTAGCAAGTTTCTGGTCCACCAGAGCATAATGTAAATATAGATGTACACTAATCACAGCATATTCACATAGTTAGCTTTCCTTACCCTCCAGCACCACCCTCTGGACTTTCATTCACCAACCGGAGAAACTCAGCTTGGTTTTCCTGAATCAACCGCAGGATTTGTGGGTTTTGTTTGCCTAGCTCTTGAAGCATTGGCTGTCAATCAACAGAATTGTACAATCATTAACCACATGCCAAATAAAATGATTATCAAACATAAAATAGGAACAAAATATAATATATAGCAACAAGCTTGTAAAAAGCACCTGTAAGATTTGAGGATTAGCCTGGACCAACTGCAGCAGTGCTTGAAACTGGAAATGTCAAATAATAACAGTTAGCATATTGCAGGGCATCTATGACTGGTATGTATGTAAGAAGCTGCACAGCTACTACCTGTGGAAGCTGTCGCAAGGCATCAAGAGCACCAGCTCCTGCACCAGCACCAGTACCTGCAGCTGGATTGGCCCCACCACTTGGAACACCCTTTTCAAGAATTTAGCATTAGAACATGCAAAGACATCATATATAGAAAGGAAACATTGCTTTCAGGAAAGACATGAAAAAAGGGACACAGAGCTCATGCAACTTGTTAGGATAGGTTGCATTTTGCATTACCACAATGCATCATCATAGAGAAATGGACACAACACTGATAAGAAATTAATAATTACATGCATGTGTCAGCATGGGAGGAACAGCTAGAAATAGATGTAAGGCATATTGTATGGCAAAATGTTATGACATTGTCCTTCCCAGAACATCAAGCTGACATTTCTCATGATGGTAGTTGATTAACATGAACATATATTACATATGTAAAGTGAATAGCTTCTAAAGATAATAGTAACATAATCGTAAATGCTTCAAATACAGGAGTCCATGCCAAACTTATAAAAAAAAATCAAGGTGCATTGACAGCACATACCTGGGGAAAAAGATTTAGAGGATTCGCATTTGGTCCTACAGAGGCAGCAGATGGCTGCACTGATGGTGCAACTGCAGGTTGAGCAGGTGGTGGTGCCTGCGGATTTGCTTGTTGGCCAGAAGCAGGTGCTCGAGCCACAGGCGGGGCCTCAACATTCTCAGGAATTCCCTATCAGTGGCAAATAAGATGAAGCTTGAGTGTCAATCTGTATGCAATCCTTTGCACCAGCAATAATAAAACGAAGCTTGACATGTATTATGTTTTCTGTTCAATACAATAACATAATCCCATCACAATGTTTTTCTTGGGGGGAATAAAGCGCAAAATTATCTTCCCTCAAAGTACACAATAAATAAACCAGAAAAGCGTCGCAGAGACAAAACTTCCAACACTTTTGAGAAAGTAAAAATAACTGAACACATAATTGTTGGGGTATGAAATTTATTCATCTGTAAATAATTTGAACGTGGAACTTACAGAATACAGGTAGTCTATTGCCCTCTCAGGGTTATTATATGCAGCACGAAGAGCACGGACAACAGTATCGCGTTCCCAAGTACCACCACCCATGTCAAGAATCTGTTGGATAGTCTGTTCCAAATTGTTGCCAGAGACAAGGTTTGATGCTGCCTGACTGTACACATCAGCATCACTACTGTACAACATCCACATGAAAGAGCAAGATTAATTCAACAAACAAGGAGAGAACGATAGGAAATAAGGAAAACGTTAAGGTCCATTTTTCCAAGCTAAGGACAAGAAAATAAAATTCAGTGACCGATAAAGTATGAGCCATCCTGTGCAATAGATGTACAGAGGCTGAACAGCTAGGTTTATCCAGTTAAATACATTTTATTTAGGTTTTACTTAGCGTTCAATTTTAAATTATACCATCCATAACATACGCACCACCACTTAAACATAGAGTTTGCATGACAAATAATGATGTAAGAATAAACAAAAATTTCCATAGCGTATGGGCTTATAGAATTGTAGTTTAGTTGGTCTATGATTTTTATTATTGTAACAAATAGATCTTCTGTTTACAATTCATTCAAAAATTCCATAATGGAGCTAATGCTAATTCTGCAATCAGTCTTGCACAAATACAAGAACAAAAGCGGAATTGCATTCGTGATATGCCTACAATTGCCTGTTCTTTACTTCTAAAATTGAAAGACATGCATGGACAGCTTTTAAAACAGTAATTATAACGGTTCTGAGTGGGGGCCTTACGATGCAGCAACTGTAGCAGCTGGAGTAGCTGCAGCAGGTGAAGGCTGTGCACTTGGAGGTGCCCTGTGAAAGACAGAAACTATTAACTTAACAGAAGCCATAGGGATACCACAAAAGATGAAGGGGAGAGATAATTACGTTTCTGCTGCTGCAACTTGTGCTTCTGGAGGTGTTGATCTTGCAACTGAAGCAACAGGGGCTGCAGGTGCAGCAGGTTGGGCCTATTGCAAAATTAACAGATCGGAATATCAGAAACCTGTCTGTAAAAATGCTGTGAAAACAAAATAAATGAATCTATTTTCACATATAAGTATTAACATAACATCTATTTATATTGTACATAAAAACAGATTAAATGGACAACCGACATATATCATGATGGTCAGACAAGCAACTAGTCAAAAGATTTAAATTTGATGATTGCTCCCCAAATTTTCCTTCAAACTTTGTGTACAGTCAGTGACTGAAGTGATAAAATTCACTGCTAATTCATCGTATCATGTGACACAGAAGAACGCTACTTATCATGTCATCACATGATTTACATGTCATCAAGTATTTGGTGAATATGCAGGGGAAAGAAGGTCATAAAGGGTGGAATTATTATGCAGTATAAGGGACTAGCAGTAAATTAAAATAAGCAAGTAACATATTTTGCACTGATGTTCCTACGCAAAGAAAAGGCAATCAAATTTGGAAACTATTTCTTCATTGGAACCCTGAAAGAAAAACACAAACAAATGAAATTTAGGAGTAATAGAATCAAATATGGCAATACTCACCAGAGTTGCAGGAGCTTTTGCAGGAGTAGTGGTAGAAGGTCCACTTGACGACGCCTTAGCCTACAAAAATTCCATGTTATGAATGTCAGATTAAAATAGAGCATTAAACATTACAAGAAAAATAGCAGCATCATACAATAAATCAGCACCAATTCTAAATAGGGTTGTGAAATGGAAATTGTTAACAGTATGAATTTTGTCCAATAATATTAGAATTGATGACTAATCTGCACATAAAATCCACAACACAATATAGAACGTTTGATCTCTATGATGTTTCTATCGCATTGAAAGAAATCAATTCATCGCTCAGGCAATTGGAGGTTGCATTTTGTTTGAAATGCAGTCCATAACTTGACAATGGTGCCACTGGATTTCACAGCAGTGGTCACATGTTATTGTAGAAGTACAAAGAAACTGGAATGGAAAAGGCAAAGAGATGAAATCCAACTCTGCATATGTTGAATTTAACACTTCATTTCTGTGGAATTCAAATAATCTCGATCTAAAGAATTGAGGGGATCAAATAATATTTGCAAGATATTCAACAATGGCACAATTGACATGGTCAGTGACTGCCCCACAAGCAGCAGTAAGACAGCTCACTACCTAAAATGAGTTATGGCACCACAAGGCAGTGAAACGTATATAATTACTACTTAACTAGTAACACGTAACCATATCGATAACAGGGGAAGTAAAGTAGGATAGGAAAGCAAGCTCAATGAAACCAATCTATAACACTCAATTCAAATGTGGCATAACTTACATGCAAAGCCGGTATCGTTCTCAGTGAATTGCTAAATTATCGACAAACTGTGCAACAAACCATAGCATCAAAATACCTTGGACAGCATTATAACAAGGAAGCTGTTCTCGGCAACTTTGTTGCTTTCCAAAGTGGTGTCATCCTTGAGGATTCTCCCTTGGTATATGAGCATCTGCTGGTCCGCGGGGTAGACACTCTGACCCTGAGTGGTCTCGATGATCTTCTTCACCTCAGCAACCTGCGAAAACAGAGCAGGGCAGTGAGTAGGCGTCACAACTAGAGAGAGAAGCCAAGCAACACAAATCAAGCACCAGGTGAATCATCCGCCCCGCGCAGCAAACCGCGCCGCATTACTATCTACTGCAGGATTTCAACAAGCAGAACACCCCACGGCGGACCATCGCCGAACTCCAACCCATGTAACAAACCCTAAACCACATCCCACAAGGAAAGCACACTCGAAATCCAGAGCGGCAGAGAGCAGTCAGTCGACCCCAATCGCCCGCTGGCCTGGACGGCCCCCAAAACAAAAACCCTAGATTCAGATCAACACCCCAGCGCCCCCACAGGCCAAGCGGGCAATCCCCCACCGGACCACCGCGAAATCGCGCCGAACTACTACTGAATCGAGCGAAACGGCCGAGAATTGCACGGAATCACTCGGATTGGAGTGAATTGAGAGGAGGCGCGGGAGGGGGGCCGTACCGACTCCTCCGGGCTCGCCTCGATCTCGAAGCTGGTGCCCTTGAGAGTCTTCACGTTGAGCTTCATCTCGCCGGCCTCGCTCACTCTCTCTCCTCGCACTGGCCGACGACGACTCTGCTTTCGAGAGGGGGGAGGGGGAGGGTTTCGCTGCCTCTCGCCTTGGGCTTCGACCTCGCGAAGACGACGAGAGCGCACGGGTGGGACGGGAGCGGAAGTTATAGGCGAGGAAAAAAAAATCCTCCCAAAGGGTACAGGCTGCTACAGGGAGGGGTAGCTGAGATATATCAGCGCGAGGCGCTGGAGGCCGTGACCGAGACCTAGACGCTCTCCCTGTCCTGTGGGGACGCGACCCGTGGACCCCTGGCGACAGTGGGACGCCGCGCGTGGTGGATCGGGAGACGGGGCGGATCTGGCTGCGCCGTCGCGGCCCGCGTGGGTGTCTCGGCCTCTCGGGAGGCGGCTGCGTGCCTGCCTGGGTTGTGTGAGGGGGGGCCATAGAGTGGGCGGGCGCACGGGATCCCGGGAGATACTTCGCAAAGCGAGGGAAGGGAGCGGATGGATGGATAGGTGCGGGTGGGAAAGGATTTGCCGGGTCTGGCTTTGGATTGGAGAAGAGGACGGAAAGGCGATCGGATCGATAGATCGATACCCTTTGGAGAAAGGGCGAGGAGGTAAATCCGGGCCGCACGGGCGGGCACTGACGAGTGACGACCCCTGCGCCGGGCGCACCGATATGACGGTGGTAACTTTTTGCTTTTTACCCTTTTCGCCACGGTGACGGCACGCTGGTAATAGATTCTGGCCAGGACGAGAGTAAGCAGGGGCCTGTTTAGTTGGAAGTTGCGAGTTGGAAGTTTGTGAAATTTACTGTAGTAATTTTAAACTAAAGGTTAGGAGGACCAAACATGATCTAATTATAAAACTAATTACGTGGATGGACGAAATCGCGAGACGAATCTATTAAGCCTAATTAATCTCATCATTAGAGATTATTTACTGTAGCACGACGTTGTCTAATCATGACCTAATTAGGCTCATTAAATTCATCTCGTAAAGTTACCCGAGGGTTATGGAATGTGTTTTATCATTAACACACGTTTACTACTTCATGCATGTAAGATTCTCTTCATGAATAGTGAAAATTCAAAAAAAGTTTGAAAAATTGAGGCGCAGAGCGGTAGAGGCCCAGAAACGGAGACGGGGCTGGTGCACTGCTGCGAGACGCTGCATGTGGGTCCCACGCGCGGGTTGGTGTGTGTTGCGTTGCGTTCCGGTTAGGGCTGTCAACGAGCCGAGCTCAAGCGAGCCTGGAGCCGCAAGCTCGAGCTCGATAGAAACTCGAGCCGAGTTCGAGCCGAGCCTGTTGATAAGCTCGAGCTCGGTTCGACTCAAGCTCGAAAAGGCTCGAGCTCGGTTCGCATGGGCTCGTTTAATATTGTTTCTTCCCACTTGAGCGGACACAGCAAGTCAACATCTCATTTTTTCTGATCAATAGCTTACAAATCATCACTACGCTCCTGTAGGCTACACTTTAATTAAGAATTGCTTCTCTAATCTGAGATTTTAAATGATATAAAAAAAACACAAAGCATTGTACCCAATAGTTGAGAGGTGAGAATATTACCGAGCTTTAGCGAGCTGTTCGAGCTCGGCTCGTTGGGGCTCGCGAGCTCGAGATTGGGCTTGAGCTCGACTCGTTTGGAGCTCGAGCCGAGCTTTTAGCGAGTCGATTTCGAGCGATCTACGATCCTCGAGCTTTTTTTCACAGCCCTAGTTCCGGTGTAGACGTGCAGTCGTGAAAATTCTGCACACTGAAGGGCGAAGGTTGGAAGGCGATACGGAAAACGAAGGGCCTTTTGGGCTTTTCGGATTGGCAGGGGCCAAGGCCAGGCAAAGTACGGCCCAACTCTGGGATGCGCCGGCAGCCACTGAGACAGAGAGCAGCACCGCGGGAACAAGCGGGGACGTTGGAGGGCCACGTAGCACTATTGTTCGCTGTACTCCCTCCATACCCATATGTTTTATGTTCTAGGTGATTGAAGCGTTATCACAAAGCATGTCGTTCTACATGTCGCTAGGAGTATTTGGACGCCATTGCCCCTCTATGCGTTTCGGTTGCCATTCCGCTCCACAAAGCATTAATTGCGGCTCTTCGTTTTACTCGCCACCCGTTCGGCGTTGTTAGCGATCAAAATTGGCAAGAAATAGTTTCTGCAGAAAAACCGGTGGAACCGGATTTTCTAACCGGTATAACCGGTTTGTTACACTGTGCTGCATCTGATAACGCAAACCGGTGGAACCGGATTTAGAAACCGGTAGAACCGGTTTTCCCCGAGTTGAGATAGGTTTGGACTCTTTTTGTAGATCCGACTTGTATTTGAACTTTCCTTGCGGGGCAAGACCTCCCCACCCTATAAATATAAAGGGTTGCGGCCGATTGAGTATCATCCAATCGATCAAACACAATTTATCTTTTATTCGTCTCTACTTTTTGCCTTTACTTTATGTTTCTCAAACCCTAGCTTCTCCAAACCCTAATTGATGTTCTTCCTTCGTCTCCACGGCGATTGAGGGCGTTCTAGGTGGCCTGACCGATCCTAGAACAACCCAAGGTGCGCACACCCTGACGGGGTCCCTCCCGGGCGTGCGTTCGTTGGTCTTCGCAGGAAACCCTAGCAAACCGGTTTCACCGGTTTCTGCGCAGTCAGATCTGCATCTTGCGACTCCGCGCGTGTGAGTGTTTGGCGCGGCGCGTTTTAGCGTCAACACACTTTTTGGCGACTCCGCTGGGGACAAGAAAAAAGGGATCTACTATCATGTCGAGTCTACCGAAGCCAGGCGAGGTGGATCCTGATAATATTCAAAGGCCGACTGCCAATGAGCTTTCGGCTGAGGATCGTCATCTTTTCGAGCAACTCCTGTTGCAAGAAAAGGAGGAGATGGAACGGGCCAAGAAAAAACTTGAAGATAAGGCGCAATGGTTCCTCTCGCACTTCTCCAAGGATCGAAAAGGTGCTATCTCCAAGGACAAGGAGGTGGTCATTCTTTCAGAAGGAGAAGAAGAAAAAGATGAGGTAACACCCACTGTAAGTGCTGCATCCGCGCCTGTTACCCTTGAGCAAATTAATGGCTTATTACTTTCTGGTCAAAAGAATCTTCTTGCGATTGTTCAAAGCATGATTGATAAATCCGTAGGAAAACAACCCTCGACCGTAATTAGTAATGCTATTAATTCTGATCTAGTGGGTACTTCGCAGCACGCAATTGTACCTCAGAATTTATCGGCAGCAGTACTACCCAGAAATCCACAATATGGGATGCCGTTAAATCATTTGACAGGACAGAATTTTCAGGGATTTGGCCAGGCAAATCCGGTAAAACCGGTTTCTGTAACCGGTCCTACCGGTTTTAATCCTAATACTCAGTACGGCCAAAATCCGGTTCAACCGGTTCCAGGAACCGGTCCTACCGGTTCTTACCCTGTTGCTACATATCAGACAACACCTGAGCTTATAACTAGTGCATCAATTGCTCAGGCTAATCCTGGCCGAGTTAATGGTGTTTCTGGTAATGTACCTACATGTATTCCAATGATAAATACTTCAAATCCTATGTCTTTCCAAAGTTCGGGTTATTTGCAACAACCATTACATGCATCACCGAACCAAAATGTGCCAAATGTCAATGATTAGCAAAGCTCAAATGATCTTTATATTCAGAGTCTGATGGAAGAATATAAAAAAGATTTGGCTATTTTGATTAAGGATACTTTTGGCGTAGAGGTTAAGAATAAAACTTTAGTGTATAAAACCTTATCCTCCAGCTTTTGATACTATGCCTTATCCTCAAGGTTTTAAAGTGCCAGAGTTTGTCAAATTTACTGGGGAAGACAATAGGACTACATGGGAGCATATTAGCCAATTTAATGCACAAATGGGTATTCATGGTAGTGTTGATCATTTGAAAGTTAGATTATTCCCTTTGTCATTATCTGGTGTTGCTTTCTCATGGTTTTCGGCATTATCTCCCAATTCTATTCATACATGGTCTCAATTAGAACATAAATTCCATGAGCACTTTTATAGTGGTGATAATGAATTGAGGCTATCTCACTTGACATCGGTTATTCAAAAGAATGATGAATCTGTTGCTGATTACATTAGAAGATTTAGAGATACAAAAAACCGATGTTATAGTTTGATTATTTCTGAAAAAGATCTTGCCGAATTAGCTTTTAAAGGTTTGAAATCTCATATCAAAGATAAATTAGAAGGCTATGAATTTCTTACCCTTAATCAAGTATTACAAAAAGCTTTGGTTCAAGAAAGCCGAAGTAAAGATGCTAGGCCAAAATCTGATCGTCCTAACATGCATATGTTAAATAATGATTTAGTGAACGATGAAAATGGAGAAGTATGTGCTGCTGAATTTACATGGCCAAGCAAGTCTCAATCATATAGTTGCCCTTCACTTAAGCCGATCCACAAAAATCGGCAAGAAGAAATAAAATTTACTTTTGATGTGTCCAAATGTGATAGGATATTTGATGAGTTACATAAGAATGGATACATCAAGTGTGCATATACTTTACCATCTCTTGATGAGTTGAAGCGACGTGCATATTGTAAATTTCACAATTCTTTTTCACATGCAACTAATGATTGTAATGTATTTCGTAGGCGAATTCAATCGGCCCTTAATGAAGGCCATTTGACTTTGCACGAAATGAAGGTTGATTCTGATCCTTTTCCTAAGCATTTCTCTGTCAATACCATTGAATTACAGAATCCTAAAGTGTTGATCCGGCCAAATCAAGCCGATACAACAAAAGGAAAAAATGTAATTATTGGTGAAGCACGACCAGAACAGAAAAGGAGCAAGAAGGTATGGCAGAAAAAAGACCCTCAAGTTGCAAAAAGGAATTCAACACTCGGGGGGCAAGCCAAGAGCAAACATACTGGTTCTGGTAGAACCGGTGGAACCGGTTATTCAAACCGGTATAACCGGTTTGCGCCTGGTAGTTCTGGTGGATCAAAGGAAAAGGCGAAGCCGACATTTGAAGATCTTCTGGAAAAATATAAGAAGAAGGGAGCTGTCCAGAAGCAGAAAAATCAATCACATAGCACTGGAGATGCAAATTCACCACCAAGACATCAAGGTAGTCGAAAATCTCACCAATGCCAAGGTAATTATGCTGCTGCGCCATATTATTTTGGTGGATCATATATGCCGTTGTCTTGGCCATATCCTTGTTATTATGCTCCTAGTGACTATGGTAGTATGTACATGCCACCACATATTATTTCCTATCCAAATTATGGTGTCTTCCAACAACCGATTGCTTACAATGGTAATCCGGTTAGAAAAGATGCATGTACTGATCCTAAGCAGTGCGAGAACAATAGCAAATCAGATTCTAAATATATGAAGCCGAGGTGGTGTCCCTCAGGCTTAACTCGCACTCAAAAGAGAAAATTACAAAGAATGCGCAGGCAATCAATGGAGCCAGAAGTTGAACAAAGATCAGCGGCACCTACAAGGATGGTGTGGAGACCAAAACAAGTTGCTTCAACTTCAACATAGGCGAGACGCATGACATGGCCGATGCTTTATATGTTTAGTATCGTCCAGAAGAACAATTTTGATCTTAGAAGTGTTTTCTAGTGCACAAGTTTACTAGAAAACAGGGGGCATATGTTAGCGATCAAAATTGGCAAGGAATAGTTTCTGCAGGGAAACCGGTGGAACCGGATTTGCTAACCGGTATAACCGGTTTGTTACACTGTGCTGCATCTGATAACGCAAACCGGTGGAACCGGATTTAGAAACCGGTAGAACCGGTTTTCCCCGAGTTGAGATAGGTTTGGACTCTTTTTGTAGATCCGACTTGTATTTGAACTTTCCTTGCGGGGCAAGACCTCCCCACCCTATAAATATAAAGGGTTGCGGCCGATTGAGTATCATCCAATCGATCAAACACAATTTATCTTTTATTCGTCTTTACTTTTTGCCTTTACTTTATGTTTCTCAAATCCTAGCTTCTCCAAACCCTAATTGCTGTTCTTCCTTTCTCCACGGCGATTGAGGGCGTTCTAGGTGGCCTGACCGATCCTAGAACAACCTAAGGTGCGCACACCCTGACGGGGTCCCTCCCGGGCGTGCGTTCGTTGGTCTTCGCAGGAAACCCTAGCAAACCGGTTTCACCGGTTCCCAAACCGGTTTCACCGGTTTCTGCGCAGTTAGATCTGCATCTTGCGACTCCGTGCGTGTGAGTGTTTGGCGCGGCGCGTTTTAGCGTCAACCGGCGTGCTGGCGTCTATTAACTCACGCATCGCCAGGTGAAACAGATGAGGCGCGCGCAAGACGATTTCGTCCCCGCGCACAGCACTTGCGCCTCTGTGATTGATGGCTTTCTGCTGAATGCACCCTCGGGCAATACATTAATATTGTGCACCTCTGTGATTGATCCGCCAATATATTGTGTCTGTCCCTGTGACACTCTCGGGCATATTTATTAGTGCCTAAACTACATTTGAATTTTTGTTGGCCAATTAATTCCAGTGCAAGCTACAGATAGAACCATATATTGTTATATGAGAACTATGTTCATGTGTGTTGCTGCTCAATCGGCTTGTGGTTGCTAAACAAACAATATGAAGTTAATATACTGACCTCTCCTTTTAGCATGCTATTCATGGTGAATGCAAGTAACAACTGAGAACCATGGGTGAAGCTATATTAGTATTAGGGAGTGCTAATGCACCCACAGAAAAAATCAAGAAACAATGGTTAGGACTAATTTTCACCGTATATGCACCCCATAAACTCAACTCTATCCACCCACAAGGCAAGCGCACTCTCCTTCAATTTGCTCTAGCTTCCCTAAGAACAGCTAAGAAAAGTAGTTCGGCCTAATTCCTTTGGTTTGAGGCCCCATAAGGCAGCCGCAGTGTATCTTACCGATGCGGTAAACAGTGGTGGGACCAAAGGAAGCAATAAAAAGTTGTGTAAAATCACACAATGGCTATACATGGAGAGTAGAAATAAGGTGGGCCCGCTGGAATAAAAAAAAAACTCTTGCGCTGGGGAACTCCCGTGATCCCTGTCTCCAAAATCTCCTGCGCCTCTCACACCGAACAGTGGCTATAGTATATTTTATTCGTTACCTACCGGCAATAGCCTTCAGCCTGTTGGGTTGGCTGGTGCTGATTTATTGTGAAAGAAAAGTACTGCTGGCTGGCTGGTGCTGATTTGTTGTGAGACTGAAGTACTGCTGGCTGATGGCTGATAAGCCAAACGAACAGGCTGTGCCCTGGTAGTTAGTTCATCTGCCTCCCGCAGTGGTTACTACCGGGTAGTAAGCAAGTATTTATTGCTTACTACCTGATTTTTCACCACATTGCGGGTGCCCTAATCTAAACTGGAAAAACAGTTATCTTATTTTAAAAAATTGTAGAACTGTACTATTGTAGTGTTGGATGCCATGCATCTAGCCATGTAGGTCAACCAGACTGGATGTCTATACAAGGCTATGTTTTTTCTAGCTTTCATATTAGAAATATTCAAACTTTGTGTTGTTATGGTAATATAGAAACAACTTTGATACTTTAGTTTTTGCCTCAATCAAATCCACCAATATTACTAATTGTTGTACTACTAATTAAAGTTGTCTACATCTTTTCAAAAGATGTCATTTATTATTTTGATCCTTCAACAACTATCCCTTGTTGTTGGCTATTCATGTTATCACAAAGACAATGGTTATCTAACAATGTTATCGGATACAAGCCTCCAAACCTCGTGAACTGCCCACCTTATTCTCATCTGTTTTCTCTTGCATCTATCACACTACCTTACAGAAATGGAATATCAAGAACATCACAAAGATATAGTTATCTTTGTTTCATGCCTTGTAGTGCTCTGCACTCAGATCACCCCATCTGACGTCATACTTCGCGGCAAGATAGTGGGCGCCAACAGGTCCACGACTTCCATAAGGGTAGAGCTCCGGAGCAATCCGCTTCGCTTCCAACTCCTTCAGAAGAGGAGTGAACAGCGACCATGCAGCATCCAACTCATCTGAGCGGATGAAAAGCCTGCGCTCTCCTTCGATGGCATCAAGCAAGAGCCTCTCATAAGCATCCGGTATCTCCTTCGAGTACCTAAGACATGCCATAGAATACTTAATAGGCAACTTAAGGATACTGTGACAAGAAAATAATCACTTTAGACAATGAGTGACGAATACAAGCATCGATTGATGAATTCATATGCAAATATATCATGTCTACAGCAAGGTTTGAGAAACTGCATGACCCTGAAAACCAGAGTGAGGCCATATTAGATTTTTAAGGTGACATACGACCCGCCCTAATATGCTGAAAATTTACATGCTCCACACAAACCGGTATTAGATGGTTTCTAATATATTTGCAAAGCATAACTGAAAATTCTGAAGAAAAAACAACAAAAAACAGGAGAAAATCAAAACTACAACAGAAAAAAGAAAACAAAGGTCTGGCCACAGCATCTGAGAGAAAATGGTTAAACCAGATTTCAGGACCATGGACTGTAGACACAAACAGCATGAGCCTACTAGGATAGGCATGTCAAAAAAAGACAAACACCAGATGACTGAAAAGGCTATACGCAATCACAAGTTAAAAACTATATTATTAGCTTTGCCATTAAAAACCTACCACAATATTATAAATTTATTAAAGTATAATCATGTAGATTGCATTTGGACATAGATTGGATCGAACCTATTGTCCAGTATATTGACAAACTTAGGAAAGCACAAAGCCTTTCAACAGAATTTAAATTTGGATGAACAAAGCACAAAGTTTACACACAATTTTTAAATTTGGCCGCAATTGGCAAATACCTTAATTTTGTTACCTAAGAAGACACAATGAGCACATGGGACAGTAAGGGGAAATATTGGTAGACAAAGGCTACAAGATTTTTTTTTTTCGTCCAGATTGCTCTTTAATTAAAATCATTAACTCAATGAAGTAATCTCAGTCAGCTGACACTGTCTATAATGCTTTGGAAGGCAGTGTCATGACTGTAAATTACAGAACCAATCGAAAAGGCTGGGCTGAAAGGGCATATATGTTGAAATGTCTCAATCATCATTCTACTTGACATAAAGTTTCATATACCACAAAGAGTTCATAAAAATGGGAACCATCACCAAAATGTATTCAAAATTAAAACAAGGAGCAACTAGGGAATATAATGGAAAGTGGAGTGACCACTGAAATATTCAAGGAAAATAACTGATATTATAGTAGTTCAGCCTAAACAATAAACAAAAACGAATAAAAAAGCAAGCATCAAACATAACAATTTTGCCATACTCGTTGTGGGCGACTGTTTGAATATAGAAATATTTTGGGTGTACCATAAGATAATAATCCTGGTGTACAAATCTTTTTTTTTATCGAACATGCAAGAGAGCTGTGTATCTTTATATTAAGAGAGAAAAGGGCAAAACCCCATACAAAGCAGACTCATTTCCTCTAAAAGAGGAGATAAGGCTGCGGGACCATGGTTTTTAAAGCGGTAAGGCGAGGCGAGGCGACAGGCTACCACTCAGCCGCCAAGGTGCTTAAGGCGCAAGGCGAGGCGACGCCTTACATAATCTGAGAGGGGACAGAGTGCACCAGAAAGGCAGCAATAGCACATCAGCTGATTTGCATGTTAAGCAGAGCATCTAATGTCCTAATCAGCTTCTATAAACAAACAAACAAAGCACAGGTAGACAAGCATTAGATAGTGTGCTCTGTTTTATATGCACAAGTAGTGCAGGCCTGCAGGGGGCCACAATGCAGAGGGCAGTAGTGCAGTACGCCAGAACAAATTCCACCTTCAGCATACAGAGGAGGGGAGAGTGAGAGGAGGGAAGGCAAAGTCACACCAGACCTTTGGTCGTGATGCAGCAGAAGCGTGGCAGGCACGCGGACGGGTGGCCGGAAGGGGCAGGTGGCGGACGGACGGAAGGGAGGCAGGTGGCTGGAGCTGCAGGCCGGCGGACAGGCACGCGGAAGGCAACCAGGGGCGGGCGGACAGACAGCCACGGCCGGAGATGCGTTGCCACTCCGCCATGCACTGGATTCTCTCCGCCGCCAGATTCGCCGTGCGTGGGAAGGGCTGGAGCAGTGAAGGAAGATGGTTTTCTTCTCTCAATCCCTATTCCCTCTCTAATCTGTAATCTCTATTCCTCCCTCCCCGGCCCTGCACGGGAAATCCCTGCATAATCTATTATCCTTACTGTGCACCAAGCAGACGGCAGGAAGTCACGCGAGCGAGCCCGATTCTTTCTGTGTGGGGGCGATTCGCGGTGGGCTGCGGGCCGTCCGCGACAGCCTCCTGGGTGATGCCCGAACACCTAATACGCCGAGACGAACGCCATACCGATGGCCAAGCGAGGCCGACGCCCAGCTTTTTTAACCGCCCGTACGCCTATGCGACGCTTTAAAAACCATGTGCTGGACACCCCATAGACCTGGCCTAAGAAGCTCTCACTTGACCCTCACCTTGACCATGAAACAATTCCTGAATTTTTTAGCACCCGCAAGGCCCCAAAGCCTCAACTCCTCCCTAAAGAACTGTTGTGATGCTTGCAAGGAAGGGGTTGCCCCATCAAAAACTCCCCTGTTTCTGTGGTTCCATAGAGTCCAAGCTCCTAGGATAACCGTAGTGTTAAATCCTTTTCTTTGGGCTTTCCCCACCCTTTTATATGATTTTCTGGTGTACAGATCTAACAAGCAGCGACCTGGGAATAGACTAAAAAGTGGAGTGACCACCGAAATATACAACGAAAAGAATTGATACTATAGTAGTAGTTCGCTCTAAACAATAAACAGAAAGAACAAAAAAGCAGGCACCAAATGTAACAATTGTTCCATACTCGTTGTGGACAACTGTCTGAATAGAGAAACTATTTCGGCTATACCATAAGATAATAATCCTGGTGTACAAATCTAAATGCAATAAAAATGATCTTACCTTGCTGCATAATGGAGATTTAAGTTGCTTCTATCCAGACGCATACCGAGACCAGGAATTTTGTTATTAATCTTGAGGTAAATAGCTTCATCTGGTTGCACACGTATCACGAGCTCATTGGTGGCCCTATCAAAATCTGTGCCAAAACTCCCCTTGTAGAGATTTCCAGGAACATGTCGGAACTGTACCCTAATCTCAGCTCTGTAATTTGTTCATTTTCCATGTAAGATTTTTTGGCGTGAAAATAACAACATAAGAGTTTTTTCTATTTCTGTTTCTTTTGACATGCAAAAGGAAGAGATTCAGTGAACAAGATGTCTGGTGCTACAAATAGAAATAATATATTAGGAAATATGATCCAACTTGCCTTTGTTCATCTCAAATTAAGTCAGATGTGCTCTGATCACATATTTACATGTAACAAACCTACTTTACCAAGTAAATAGAGTATTTTGGGCATCATTTGTTACATACCGTTTTGTATGCAAAGCTTTCCCAGCTTTCATAAGAAAGGGAACTCCATCCCATCTAGCGTTATTTATGAAAAGTGCAGCAGCAGCAAATGTCGGAGTCACACTATCCTTGGGCACCGTCTTATCATCGGTATATCCAGGGTAAGTAGTACCACCTTTCGTGTGGCTTTTATATTGTCCAATTACCACATCTTCCAGTTGCAATGGCTTCATGGAACGCAAAACTTTAACCTGGCAGACAGTACAGAACTAATGTAAACACAACCCTTGAATGTTGATTTAAGCATGCACATGCACGGTAAACACATGCATAATATAGACAATAAGATCAAGTATTTTGCTTGAATTATAGTCGAAAGTCATTTCGAATGGAAGAAATAAAAAATCCCTGCCTGCCTAGATAACTCTTTATTTGCATGGTCATAAAAGCCATTTTAAATTCAGAAATGCATTTCCGAATTAATATAATTCTCATGCCTAGGGTTGTTATGGAAGCATGTCACAGACCTTCTCATTTCGTATATCCTCCGCTTCCAAACTAATAGGAGTTTCCATTGCAAATAAGGCTAGTATCTGAAGGAGATGATTCTGCATTATGTCTCGAATAATACCATAGCTATCAAAGTATCTGCAAATTGAGCAATAAAATAAGATACAATCCCATGCAACTCAGTTCAATTAAATAACCATCAAAATCATACCCTCCACGTCCTTCAGTACCGAAGTCTTCTGAGAATATAAGTTGCACATTTCTTATATATTGCCTTGACCAGAGAGGCTCAAAAACAAGATTTGAGAAGCGAAGGACAGATAAATTCTCCACCAGTTCCTTCCCCAAGTAATGGTCAATCCTGTATATAAGGAACATAACATTCATAAGGTAGTACTCCCTCCGTTAAATTACAATTCGTTTGACTTTTTTGACCTCAAATTTGACCGCTCGTCTTATTCAAAAAATTTGAGCAAATATAATCAAATTTAAATCATTCTTAAAGAACTTTTATAAATAAAGCAAGACACAACAAAAGATGTGATATTTTGCACAATTTTTTGAATAAGACGGGCGGTCAAACTTAGGGTCATAAAAGTCAAACAAATTGTATTTTGGAACAAGCAATTACTATACATACAATATCTGCCTTCCCTCTTTTCTTTTCATTTGGTATGCTGTTTGATATTTGTCGAGCATTGGAATCAACATAAAATGCTAAGTTACCAATACAATAAAATGTTACAAATTCTTACAGATGCTTGTATCACCTGAAAATTTGGTCCTCTACAAGGTACTGCTTCAGACCTCTTGTTAACGCAGCAGAAGACTCTGAGTCACGGCCGAAGGGCTTCTCAACAATTACCCTTGTCCAACCATTCATCGAAGATGCTGATTTGCTCGCACATTTAACAACATCCAAGAATATATTAGGAGGAATTGACAAGTAGTAAAGGCGGTTTGAAACTCTGGAACCCTGCAGCAAAAGAACAAGGATTTGATCAGATCACGAATAAATTTATCATTTTTAAGATTTTGAAACACAAAAATTTGTCTTGCATAAGCTTTTCTAAAAGAAATGGTTTTTCAATCATCCTCTATAAATTCTATGTGCCATAGTTTTGCATAAGAATGGATTTCAAAACATCGAAATTTGTTTTGCATTAGCTTCTTTAACAGACATGATTTTTCCAGCATGCGTGGTAAATTCTATGTGCCATAATTTTACTGGTACAGACATTCCCAAAAGGAATGTACATGCACATTGAAGATGGTACACTTTAAGTGAGATGGAAATAGACAAGAAGCCACATGTTCTGGGAACACCATTTTGAGAGAATAAGACACCATCAGAAAATGAAATGTAAAAGAACAAGAATGATCAACATATAATGATGCCTAATTCAATGAAAAATGAATCCAAATATAATTAGAAGCAGGACAACCTTATGGTTACAAATAAAATCAATGATGCATTCTCGATTTAATTTCAAGAGAAAAATGCAGAAACCTCATGTTGCTTTAGCTTCTTGTCTAGATCTATAAAATGCTCTTCTGAATCATATTGGCCTGAATGATAGAAGCATCTTTTGAGGAACTCATCCATTTTCTCACTACAATTTTCCCTGGAAAGGGACAACACAGTTCGGGCATTACTGAGGAAGTGCATACACATTAAAATAAGCTTTGTTTTGCTAAAGAATTGTCTTAGTTTAATATTACAAATCCTCTCTATACCTTTTATCTATTCTGCATGTCAGCGTTTTGCTGACCATGTTCCTCAGCTCCGCGTCTGTCATCTTGCTCCGTGCATAGCCAAAGATGGTGAAATGCTAAAGGACAAAATACTGTGATTTAGATTTAACAAGAGTAAGTGTGTTATCATAAGATGGAGATATATACACATGCCTTGGGAAGACAATCTTCGTAGTAGAGAGCGAAAAGGGCAGGAAATATCTTCTTCTTGGCAAGGTCACCAGATGCTCCAACGACAGTGATGCTCACAGTAGAACCATCATTCATGCACAGAGCGCTCAAGTCTTCAAATTCATCCAGAGTGATTTCTGAAGGGGAGCCATTTTCCACCTTCGGTGGGGTAGTAGGTGTGACTGTGTTCTTCACATCGGCATCCATAGGAGCTTTCACTGATGATTAAGATAAGTCAGACGAAGTCACTGTGTATCAAAAGGCATCATCATATGAAACATTCACTGCCCACTGAACATGTTTCCGTGATTTAACAAGAAATTGTGTTCTTAGCAATCTAAGTGCCCAAACCACGACATAGGGCACCTTTTGCAATTACTACCACCTTTTTCCTTTTTTACCCTTTTTATATTGTGGCTCTAGTTGGGTTTCATCGGCAGCGTACGGGGGCAGAACGAACTAAGCAAGCATATAGCATATGGAAGAGGGCACACACCTCCCTGCGGGGCGACGGCCTGGATGCGCCAACATCCGGCGGCGGCGGCTGACCTCCCGAAGCCGCATCTGGCGAAGGAGACCGCGACCGCCGGGGCCGGTGGCGGCGGCGCGGCGAGTCGGGCGGAGCCTGCGGCGGCGGCGGGGCACCTCATGCAGGAGAGCGCCATGGATTGGGTTTCCTCACTCGGTCAGGCGCGCGGCTTCGTTCCTTTGGAGGAGACGAAGTTGGGATGGAGGGGGTGACCAGCTGAAGCGGGTAGCCAGGGGGGTTTTATCGGGGGTATCGAAGGAGAACGAGGGGGCTGAGGAAGAGATGCGACCGGGCTCTTGAGATCGCCGAGGGGGCAGGGGTCCCTGTCGCCGCAGGGACGGGGGGCGCCGGGCGCAAATAAAAATACGACTAAGGCCATGTTTAGTTCAAATGGCAAGTTGCAAATTTATTATTTTTCACTATTTATCAAAGGAAATTTTACATGCATGGAGTATTAAATGTGTGTTAATGACAAAACTCATTCCATAACCCTAGGTAACTTTTCGATACGAATCTAATGAGCCTAATTTGGCCATGATTAGACAACGTCGTGCTACAGTAAACAATCTCTAATGACGGATTAATTAGGCTTAATAGATTCGTCTCGCGATTTTCCGTCCATCCGTGTATTTAGTTTTATAATTAGATCATGTTTAGTCCTCCTAATCTTCGATTTAGTTTTGCTACAGTAGACGATAACTTTTTTTTTGCCAAATTTGAGGGCCAACTAAACAGCACTAAGCAAAGTCCCGCACGATGCTAGTAGGCCAGAAATGGTTCGCAAGATTATTTTTATGAAGGTACTTGGGTCTTGTCCAAATAGAGTATACGACCTGATCTAACCATAATGTTCTTCAAACCAAACGGCACAAACCACATGTTTATTATCTCTTCTCTCTTTACATAAACGAAACGGCACCAGCAATCCATCACCTAGGATGCAAATCGAGTAATTGTAAAGAAGCCACATCCATCTTTATTTTTATTTTTGCAAATCGGAGCAAGCAATCTGCAGCTAGTTTTTTGGTTGACGCCCCTATGAACAACACACTCCTTTCCTCGGGTTCTCCAGATCTAGCAAAGTAGCAGCTAATTCTTCCTCAGCCCACGCAGCCCCGGTTCCAACTTCCCCATTCTAAAAAGCTAGCTAGGTGTGACAGTCCATAATGAAAATTGTGGCATAACTGGGCATTAGCATAACCGCACCATAATCAGGTGCTTTTGTGAAATTTTGGATGCAAGATCACACATAAATAACACCCTTTCTTTTTGTATGTCATTTTTAATGGTGAAACACATTAATTCTAAAAACAAATTCAATCAAAGTATATAAAATACTCCAATATGGCAAAGCATCCAAGAATATGTCAATAAAGTTTGATATAGACGTGGCCCGATCTTCCAATAGGTATGATAAATTTGATTTGTGGAGACTCGACGTTGGCGATCTGGGCTTCTAAACAATCACAATTCAAACACCTGCAACCGTTACATGTCTGCTCCGTTGGTTATCAACCAAGCCCAACTTGATTTACCTTGCCGAGAAGGCTTTACCTGCAAGCGAATCAAAGAACAAAGCAAGAAGATAAAAACACGCAATCTAAAAATACAGATGAATATGAAGCAAATATCAAAGGTTCAAGTTCTGATCACAAAAGAACTAATTGACACAGTGACGTAGAACAAGAACGGGCCCCTGATTCACAGCAAAGGACTTATCGTCACAATGGAAATGAAGAATTTTTTTTCTCAATGGAAAACTAGACCTAAACAAAACCCAAATCTTTAAGGCAGCGCCTACTGAGTTTATACCTTAAAGGGGCGAGCTAGGGTTGGGGGCGCCCACAACTTGGACTTAAGGCCCGACACGATACAAACACCCGACACGACCCAAAAAGGTGATGCAACACCTTGTCGTAGTCACATAGAATGATCCACGACGTTTTTGGAACTAGGACCAAAACCAAATGAAAGGTTTCGCCGTCTTCTATCCAATGCATCAAAGAACGCCTCATTTAGATGGTGTATGAAGGAGATATTGCCGATCCCATCCAGGGTGGTCGGTTGAGTCCGAACTGAACGCGACTTCCAAGTTGGTGACAACTTGTAACTTGGGGAAGGCCAAGCCTCATGTGTATCCGTCATGGTGATGTCCTCGTCAAAGTTAAACCTTGCAAAACTATTAAATTTTGACACCTTAATTTGGAGAATTTCACCAAAACTTCTTTTGCAAAATCAAAGATTTAAAAATATCACTAATTGTGGAAATTAAGTTTTTTTCCTACATATGGAGACTTGTATCTTCCAAACTATGGCAAATTAGAAGATGATCATATTAGGAAAATTTAAGCTACTGAAATTCTCTAAAACTTTGTCAATTTGAGCTAAGCAAGATTTGGCACGGTTTTTGGGTAATTTTTGGATCAAAAAGGCTCTCTCTTTTTTTCCTCTTTCTATCTCTCCCTTTCTCTCTTTCCCTCTCTCTCCCGTTCCCCCTCCCGACGGCCAATGTCACTATGCCACAACACCAAATTTGTGTCGCACGTGGGTCGGTAGAAATCTATGTTCACCGATAAACCGTCAGTCGGTAAAAGATTATAACCAACCGTCTATCGGTGATTCAAGGTTTCCTCCAACAGTTGGTTGGTAAAAGTGGTAACAGAATGTTGGCTGGTAAAGATGTGTCGCTCGGTATAACTCCTCGGGGCGTTGGACAACCGGTCGGCATGAAGATGTTGTTCGGTATAAATTTATATCGACGCCACTTACATCATCAGAAATATGGTGTCGGCATAGATCTATATCGACTGATGACTGTCGGTATAGAGGCTTATACCGTCTCCTACACAGTCGGTGATCTGGGGCTGTGGTATAGTGTGGCCGGCCGGTCACCTGGGCGGTGATGCCTATCGAGCGCTAGGCACCAAGCCAACCTGGCGCACCCCTGTTGTCGCGCTAGCGCTCGCCCGTCTCCACGTGCCCATGGCAACGCCTGACCCAACCCTCACGATCCCTCCTCGCCGGTGCGCCATTGCCATGTGGCGTAAAGCTTCCACCACGCACACCACCGAGCCGAACTCCCTCCCTTCTGCCGGGCACTCTGCTTAGCTTCATTCTAAAAAAAATATCCAAATATGGTGAATAACTTCCTCAAAAATCTTGTAGGAAAAATTTAAGGAGAAATCATGTTGTTTATCCAAAATGTGGTGAAAAAATCCTTAGAAAACCCTGTGGAAAATTGAGGAGAAACTCTATTGTATAATGATATACCATTAAAACTTCTTTAAAACCCAGCGGAAAAAATATAAGGAGAAAATGGTACAAAATATTTAGTTTATTGTCTCATCGCAAACTTATTGAGAATACCTTGAAAAGGACAAAACTCATAAGCAAGTTTGGAGATCGATAGTATGATGTACGGATCATATTTGAGCAACCTCCCCAAAAACCCAATGGGAAAAATATGAGGAGGGATATATGATGTCTTTGAAACCTCGTTAAAAACCTTCGTAGGGAAAACAAAAGATATAACGTGTGATATGTCTTGATTACCCCCTTAAAAACCATGGTGAGAGAAAATAGGAGATATAACATATATTCTTGTATTGATCTTGCCTCATTAAAGCCTTTTATGAGAATCCTATGTGAGGAATACTCATAGAGGAAAAGGAGTAGAATATGATGTTTATATGAGTTATAACTAGGAAGAAACTCCCGTTGAGCCTTGCAAATCTCTAAGTCATTGTATACCAATGAATTGGTAAGAACTTACTTTGCATATCTAGATATAACTCATTACCATCTATGCAATACAAGCAAAATTATCTTAACAAATTATTATTGATGTTTTATGGAATGTACTTATGATTTGTGAATTTAGCCAACAGTGTCTCCAACTTGTACTATGGTTTCACAAAATAAATATATATCGATTCCAAAATGATTATTGGGAATTGAATAACCATAAGTGTATAATGGATTTGTTTATCCAAAGATATAAATAAACGAATGTTGTATTCCTTAGAATAAGCATTTGTTTGTATCTAAGTTTTTCATCTCAAATCCATCTCAAGATGATTACTTGTTGATTATGTACATATGAGATGGTATAAAATCTAATTAATATTTTATTATGAATATACAAGTAAATCATCAGAAAAAACAAAATCTCTATATTGGAAATATAATCACTTAATTACACCACAATTAATTAACTGGTAGAAGTCATAAAAAACTTTGAAAATAAATAATATATTAAATTTAGAATATAATGTCCAAATAAAGACAGATTATATTTTTATCCAAAATTCATTTCCAAATGGGGACTGATTATGTTTGAATCATTCAATTCATTTAATCCACGAAAACAAGTTAGAGAACATAATTTTCACATCTCATACATCAAGCTTCTGCATGAAATCTTATTCTACTTGCTCTATTGCCACCAAAATGAAAATAATATGAGAAGTGCGTTCTCAATTGTGGAGCAAGTGCAATTCCATTTTAATTGCTTACATATAATTTGACCAATTTTATTCGGAATTCAAATTACCATATGGATCGATTATGCCAAATCTGCCTAGGATTTTTGGTCAAATGTAAATGACAATTTAGTAGAAATATAAGTCGACATTTGTAGCCTTTAAATAAAATAAGTATTCATGTGAAAATTGTACTCATTTAACTTTGTGTATTTCCCAAAAATATGAAGTTAAGTGTTTTCATTTACCTAGCACAAGTTAAAGACATGTGTGCGTAGGACTTCTAATATAGACAAGATATCTCTATGCTTGTAACACTTATGACCAAATTTCTCCCCTTCTTAGTTTCATGTGGGGTTTGCGTGGTTTTATTTTGGTACCTCCACTCATTTTGGTACAATGGTTAAAAATGGATATATCAATCACCTTGGTAGTAAATAAAACTAGTGGATTATTTGCAAACTGGTATAATGCCCGTGCTAACGCTACGGTTGCACAGGAAATTATGAAATACCTTCACCAATGTAAACTGATGGAAAAGCTCAGGAACTAATCCTGTTAGTGAGTGGAAAGGTCCAATTTACCTTCGGGGCTCTTAGCACGTGAAAACTGAAACGACCTTCCAGTTTTAATTATATACTACCAATGGACATAGGACAATGCACAAACAGATGTACGGAGACCGTAAGAAACATATGCAAAGCTTATAAATAATGATTGTTAAGAAAAAGACCCTGAGCAACCATTGTACAAGCTCTGAGCAGGAGCCCTAAGATCCATTATGTACTGACAAATGCTAATATGCACAAGCAAAATACACTTACATTTCCATTCAGTTACCAATCAGCATAATCCTGACATCCTTACATTTTTCTGTCTATAAGAAACCCAGTCTTAGACACAATCCCAATATACGCACAAGCTAATTAATTTAAGAATGCGAGCAGGGCACAAGTTCATCATGACCTGAGAATTAAAGAAATAGAACCTACAAAATTAAATAGTATGATAAACGCGTGTATAGATTTTGTGTGTTGTAAGCTCAAATTATTTTTGTTGGGCAGTATCAAAATATAATAATATGACCAACCAATATGTATTTACAGAAAGCCCTCATGCCAAATCATACAGCACACATGACCCTTCTTCAATTTAATGGAATACACAATGGCATGTAACTTTGGATTTCACAAATTTTTTAAAAAACGGAACTTTGCATACCAATGGGTAAACTGATGGAGTCAATGACAGCAACAGAATGTGTGCACATGGATGAAAGTTATGCAATAACTGATCTGCATATCTAAATGACAATAGCCAACTGCCATTTAACTCAGGGAAGGAAAAAATATTGTTCTTAGGCAGGATCAAACCTAGAAGGGCAAAAGTAAACTAATGTTGCAATGTTGAAAAGACAACTTGTCCAGACCAAACAGCAAAAATATTCTGATGCTTTTATCTTGGACCCCTTAGCATGATAGTTGTTTTGATTTGTTGCCTCTGATGGTTAACACAAACATATGCTGCCTATACAATGCTGAACACAGAGGGTATCATAAAGGACAATTTAGATAGTATACTGCAATGTGACCACTATCCATGAACATTGCATATATTTTATTCTAGCTTCTTTATTATACGATTATACTCAAAATGACTCCTGACTACTGCAGCCTGGAAAGGAAGAGCAAATTGAACAAAACCCTATGAAGAAAAAACCACAAGATCACTTGGAACAGAATGAAATGAAGGCACACAGTATATATGTCAAATCATTTTGTTAACTAACATATATATACTCACACTTATGATGTTTGTGT
>CM014273.1:51416397-51464897 GCA_004135705.1 Alloteropsis semialata
AGGAATCTATATCAATCTTGCTTATCCAGAGATAAATCGGTTGAACAGTATAAACGAGAAAGGGCGATGCGCCTCAATTCAAAGCCTATACTAGTTCGATAAATTGACTAACTTACTGGTAAGCCGGAGATCAGAACTGATGCAGCTCCACCAATGAGCTTCGTCGGTAACTACTACTAGGGTTTTTGGCGTGAAGCCGGGTTGTATTGATTGTGAGAATCGTTCTTTACAATGGACGAGGGTTCATATTTATACCCTGGTCATGATGAATCCCGATCGGACTTGACTAACTTGCAGATAAAGTAAACTAAGCTTAACATAAAACGGGACTCCCATATGCCTTCTGAAAAGGAAATAGTCCCCGCATCTGATACGCTTCCTTCTTAGCCGACGCGCCCTTCTTCTTTTATCCATCATCAGATCGGACTTCTTGCTTCATCGGACTCCTCTCCAGCATCGGCTTCCTTCCTCGTCACATTCATCTTTGACCAGTCAATGGTTCCACCAGCCTTACCACATCACCTCATGACTCAGCATATCTGGTGCGAAAATCTGTATGAGTATTATGGGAAAAATTATAATGACACAGATGTAGTATTATAATAAAATTTTATTGGCACAAATATAATATTATTAAAAATATTATAATGACACCTCACCTGTGACAGAAGCAAGCAAAAACAATTTATCAACGAGAGGAGATTACTAAATTATCTCCTTCATTTATACTCTATACAGTAGTATATCCAGTGTACAGAGGACTGTAAAAAACCTCCCGTCTTCTCCCCGGGCGGCAGCGCGGCCACGGCGTCCAGCAGAGGCCGGCTGTAATCCTCAAAGGACGGAACCTCCTCGGCGCGCCCGGGTCTAGCGCCGCAGGCGGCCATGTCGAGCGCCGTGACGCGGTGGCCCGCAGATGACAGGGCGGTGGCCACCTTGTACCAGCACCACGCGCCGTGGCAGACACCGTGCACTAGCACGAAGTGGTGGCGCTGCTTCTTGCCGGTCTCCATGATCTCTGCGGTTAGAGGAACCAGGACGACTTGCTCCGTTGCTCGCAACAACACTTTGGTATGAGGGAGGAGGAGGCGAAACACCCTTTATCTTTTCACCAAGAGATATGGAGATAATTCTTTATTTGCCAGGGAAAAAAAAATTATACTTGATGCGCTATCTTTCTTCCTGTTACTTTTACTCTTTTGTTCTTTTCTTCGAGTCCTTACTGCTCGATTAGGGGCTTGATTGGGTACCCCTAATTCAGACCCTCGTCATGCATCAGCTTCTTGGCCTCACAATATGCCATCTCGTACCATAGTGAGCTGCTTGATTTGTTTCCATATCGACACAGTGTCATCCTCGATGGCTCAACCTGCTCATCGGACAGATTGAGACTGCGTTGGACTGCATCGATCACAGCTCTCCCACTAGCATGTACGCAGAAATGCTCAACTGCCAAGCCGAAATTATAGGAACATACTGCTTTGTACTTGCAGTTTTCTTGAACACCTTCTGTGCAATGGAGGAGAGCAAAAACAATAACTGCTCATAGACGGGAGCACAAGGGGAGCAATTGTGGAGATGTTGGCTTTGAGCGCCTCACCAGCGACAGTCACAAGATCCTTAGACAAGTTGAGGCCTAGGTTTCCCTCATCGTCTTCCTCTTGGAAAACACAGTGGTACGCACTATCCTGGGCACTGGTGGATTTTTGCACAATATGCATCAACTCAAGCCGAGCATTGGCCTTTGAAGTCGTGATTAGCACGGCAGCGCCTCCCATGCGGAACTGTTAGATATATGGGCTTTGGCCCATATAAATATTTCTAATAAATCTTAAAAGCCCATTAACAGTTGGAGGATTTACACTATCTATTAGTCGCATATTGCTAATAGATGATGGTGTGGGGATTTTCACTTCTCTTCTCCACTCCTAAAATGTACAATCTTCGTCTTTTTTTCGTGCGGCATTTTTCGTCCTCACTTTTCGTCCTCCGACGTGCGACCTCCCTCCGTCCGACGCTCCCTCCGCATTTCCGCGTTCGATTCTTGTTTTTCCATGACAATTGTTTCCTCCGTCCCATCCGTCCTTCGTCCGCGCTCCTTCCAATCCAACCGCGCGCGAATCGCGACCTTCCTTAGCGCTGCCCCCCTACCCGCGGATCCACGCGCGCGGCACGACGCACACCTCCCTCTCGCGGACGACGCCCGCCGCCACTCCCCTCGGTCGGGCTGGCTAGGAGAGCCGACCTCTCCTCCGCCGCCGCCGCCGCCGACGGCCGGTCCCGGGGCACCGACGGCATGATCGCGGCCGCCGCCGGCGTGGATCCGATGAGCTCCTCCGCGCCGGCGGAGCTCTGTCGAGCCTACTCCCCGCAGTCCAGGTGATGAAGGATGAACCTCCACCATCGACCCGCGGACGAACCTCCACCATCCACCAGCGGACGAACCCTCCACCATCGACCCGCCGTCTCGACGGCGCCTCCACCATCGACCCGACGCAACGCTGCCTTCGACACGCCGTGCTCGCTGCCGACCGCCGATCCACCCGTCGTCCTCATCGCAGCCTCGACCCGCCGTCCTTGCCGCAGCCGCTTGGCAGGTGGATCCGCCTGGCCGTGCCGCCGCCGCCCACGTGACGCTGGGGGGAGGGTGTGCAAGGAATCGAACGCGGAGGGAGCGTCGGGCGGAGGGATTCCGCAACTTCGTCGGCGTCGTCCCCGCCCTGTCGCTCTACTCCTCGGCGAATGAGCGGAAGGCGATTGGGCATGGTGCGTTACTTCAGTTCAGGCTCCCTTCCCCCCCTTCCCCATTAGAGATGGTATTTTTGCCTTCCTTTTTGTTTTTGGTTCCAAGCAGGCGAATCTAGGTACGACAATGGGCAACAAGTGGCGGTGGCGTTCTGTCCATTACAGCCGTGCAAGCAGATGGAGATGGCGGAGTTCGTTCTTGCCGGGAATTTGTGCGCTTAGCTGCCACACGAAGAAGATCCTAGCAGCCAGATTGTGGGTAAGCTACGAGACGAGAGAGGATAAGCTATCTATCTATTCAGATATTGTCTCAGGAACATATGATCTACTTTTATAATTTTTTGCAGCTTCGATAGGTTGTTAGAAATTTATGTTGATTAAACTACTTCTATACTTCTGATTGGCCATTTAGCATTTAGAAATCAATTTGAATATGAGAGGACTAATATTCAACTGACGGTTCCTACATTTTGCTAAGCATTATTAATCTTTTCTGGCCTAACATGGGATTCTAAAGCATGTCAGGTATATATGAAGGCACACATGCCGTGCATTTCAGTTATCTTCTAATCTATTCCATATATAAACTTTTTATATGCCTCTAGAATTTTCTGTTCGGTAAAAGATATAATATGACCACAATTTTATTCCCATTTGGTTTCTTTGTTAATGAGTGCAGTATCATTTCAGGATTGCCTGATACTAGGATTTGTTCCTGAAGATGCACATGGTGCTCGTCGCTGCTTAGCATTCTTGCCATGGGTGACAGGGATGGTGAGTGTTCGCGACCAAAATTGGCAAGTAGAGCAAGGATTAGTAAAATCTGGGCCCAGACCGGTCTGACCGGTTTGGAAAACCGGTCAGACCGGTTTCTCCTGTAATCCGACTAGAACTCTTAGTTTGGGTTAATTATGAGTTGTAAAGTTTATTCCTTGCGGGAAAAGTCCTACCCTCCCTATAAATATAAATGGACTCGGCCGATTGAGTGAGATCCAATCGAACTTATCAAATCTATTATTTTTGCATTTACTTTATGCATTTACCTTTTTGTATCCTTCAACCCTAGCTCTAAACCCTAATCTGCTGTTCTTCTCTCGTCTCCGCGACGTCTGAAGGCGCCCTAGCTGGCCTGCCGAGTCTAGGGCAACCCAAGGTGCGCACGTCCTGACGGGGTCCCTCCCGGACGAGCGTTCGTTGGTCTCTCGCCGAGCTCCCGACGAGAACCGGTCTGACCGGTCACCGGAACCGGTCTGACCGGTCTGGTCAGAGGTGCTGCAAAGAGCTCCTCTGCGTGTGCGAGTATTTGGCGCGAGGCACGTTTTTGCGTCAACATACTTTTTGGCGACTCCGCTGGGGAACAAGAAAAAGGGATCTACTGTCATGGCTAATCTACCAAAGCCAGGCGAAGTTGATTCTGAGAACATTCAAAGGCCGACTGCTAATGAGCTATCGGCTGAGGATCGTCATCTATTCGAACAACTCCTGCAGCAAGAGAAGGAGGAGATGGAACGGACCAAGAAGAAACTTGAAGACAAGGCGCAATGGTTCCTGTCGCACTTTTCCAAGGATCGAAAAGGTGCTATCTCCAAGGACAAGGAGGTGGTTCTTCTTTCAGAAGGAGAGAAAGAAAAAGATGAGGTAACACCCACTGTGAGTACTACATTAGAGCCTGTTACTCTTGATCAAATTAATAGATTGCTAGTTTCTGGTCAAGAAAAAGTTCTTACTCTCGTTCAAGGCATGATTGATAAATCTGTAGGAAAACAGCTTTCGACCGTAACTAGTAATGCTATTAGATCTGATATGGCTGGTACTTCACAACATACAATTGTACCTCATAATTCATCGGCAGCAATACCACCCAAAGATCCACAGTATGGGATGCCATTGAGTAATTCCGCAGGACTGAATCCTTCAATGCAGTTTGGCCAGGCCAATTCGGTCAGACCGGTTCCAGTAACCGGTCCAACCGGTTTTCATGTTGCAGCGCAGCATGGCCAAATTCTGGTCCGACCGGTTGTTGGAACCGGTCTAACTGGTTTGGGTGAGTCTGTTGTATATCAGACAACGCCTGAACCTATAACTAGTACATCACATGTTCAGGCTAATTCTGGCCGAATCACTGGTGTTTCTGGTTATACTACAAGTACTCCAATGACATATACTTCAAATCCTATGCCTTCCCAGAGTTCAGGCTATTCGCAGCAAACACATGTACAGCCGAACCGTACATTGCAACAAGCGCCGAATGTTGGTGAACCTTCATGGATAGCTGATCCCTATATTAGAGGTTTATTTGATGATTATAAAAGGGATTTAGCTAATATGATTAAGGACACATTCGGTGTAGAAGTTAAAAATAAAACTTTGGCGTGTCAAAAACCTTATCCTGAGAGCTTTGATTCTTTGCCATATCCTCAAGGTTTTAAAGTGCCAGAGTTTGTCAAATTTACTGGGGAGGATAATAGGACTACATGGGAGCATGTTAGCCAGTTTAATGCACAAATGGGTATTCATGGTAGTGTTGATCACTTGAAAATTAGATTATTCCCTTTGTCATTATCTGGTACTGCTTTTTCATGGTTTTTGGCATTGTCTCCTAATTCTATTCATACATGGTCTCAATTAGAGCATAAATTTCATGAACACTTTTATAGTGGTGATAATGAATTGAGACTATCTCACTTTACATCGGTTAGACAAAAGAGTGATGAATCTGTTTCTAATTATGTTAGAAGATTCAGAGATACTAAAAACCGATGTTTTAGTTTGATTATTTCTGAAAAGGATCTTGCCGAATTAGTTCTTAATGGTTTGAGATCTCATATTAGAGAGAAATTGGAAGGATATGAATTTCTTACCATTAATCAAGTGTTACAAAAAGCTTTGGCTCAAGAAAGCCGAAGTAAAGATGCTCGCTCAAAATCTGATCGTCCCAACATGCATACACTAAGCAATGATTTATCGGACGATGAGAATGGAGAGATTTATGCTGCTGAATTTGTATGGCCGAGCAAAGCAAAATCATATAGTTGTGCTTCTTTTAAACCGATTCACAAAAATCGGCAAGAAGATATAAAATTTACTTTTGATGTGTCCAAGTGCAATAGGATATTTGATGAGTTGCATATGAACGGATACATCAAGTGTGCATATACTATACCGCCGCTTGAAGATTTGAAGCGGCGTGCATATTGTAAATTTCATAATTCCTTCTCGCATGCAACTAATGATTGTGATATATTTCATCGACACATTCAATCGGCCATTAATGAAGGCCATTTGAGTTTGCACGAAATGCAAGTTGATTCAAATCCTTTTCCTAGCACTTTCTCTGTTAACACCATTGAAATGAAAAATCCCAAAGTATTGATCAGGCCAAGTCAGGCCGAAACAACAAAAGGAAAAATGTAGTCATTGGGGAAGAACGACCAGAGCAGGGAAAATACAAGAAAGTGCAACTGGAAAAGACCCCAAAGCTACATCTAAGAATTCAATGCTCGGGGGCAAGTCAAGAACGAGCAAGCCGGTTCTGACAAAACCGGTCTAATCGGTTTAGGAAACCGGTGTGACCGGTTCTTGGCCAGAAAATCTAGTGGTGCTAAGAAAAAGTCGAGGCCGACCTTTGACGAACATCTGGAGAAATACAAGAAACTAGGTGCTACTTAGAAGCATAAAAATCAGCCAGAAAAAAATAAAAACCTCATCTAAGCACCAAGAGTCAAATTTTTCTTCAACTCAAGGTAGTAGTAGCGCTACATTGTATCCATCTTTCAGACCGACTACACCATGGTCCTGGTCATATCCTTACTACTATTTGCATTGGGATTACAGTAGTATGAATATGCAGCCATATTTTGTTCCATATCCTGTTTCATACTACAATCATGAGTCATCACAAAGACCGGTTGTTTCTAGTGATAATCTGGTCAGAAAAAGTGTATCCACTGATTCTAAGACAGATGAGAAGGACAACAAGCAAGATTCAATATATATGCAACCAAGATGGTGTCCTCCAGGTTTGTCCCGTACTCAATAGAGAAAATTGCAGCAGATGCGCAAGAAATCAATGGAGCAACAAATTGAAGAGAAGCTAGCAACAGCGATGAAGACAAAGATGGTGTGGAGGTCAAAGAAAGTTGCTTCAACTTCAACTTGAGCAAGACATCAAGACATGGCCAATGTATAAACATTGTCCTTAGAGCAATTTTGGTTGCTGAGTATTTTCTGATTCGCAAGCTTCACTAGAAAACAGGGGGGCATATGTTCGCGACCAAAATTGGCAAGTAGAGTAAGGATTAGCAAAATCTGGGCCCAGACCGGTCAGACCGGTTTGGGAAACCGGTCAGACCGGTTTCTGCTGTAATCCGACTAGGACTCTTAGTTTGGGTTAATTACGAGTTGTAAAGTTTATTCCTTGCGGGAAAAGTCCTACCCTCCCTATAAATATAAAGGGATTCGGCCGGTTGAGTGAGATCCAATCGAACTTATCAAATCTATTATTTTTGCATTTACTTTATGCATTTATCTTTTTGTATCCTTCAACCCTAGCTCTTCCAGACCCTAATCTGCTGTTCTCTCGTCTCCGCGACGTCTGAAGGCGCCCTAGCTGGCCTGCCGAGTCTAGGGCAACCCAAGATGCGCACGTCCTGATGGGGTCCCTCCCAGACGAGCGTTCGTTGGTCTCTCGCCGAGCTCCCGGCGAGAACCGGTCTGACCGGTCACCGGAACCGGTCTGACCGGTCTGGTCAGAGGTGCTGCAAAGAGCTCCTCTGCGTGTGCGAGTATTTGGCGCGAGGCACGTTTTTGCGTCAACAGTGAGCATTTGATTTCGCTTGCACTCACAGCCAGCCTATTCCTTCAGGAGTAGTGGCTAGAACTGGAAGCACAGGACGCTGCGGAGCTGTCCGTCGGTCAGCACCTGGACCTTGCTGCACACTGAAAATCGCAGTCACCTCTAGGTGAGTAGTGATCCCCATATCTTTTTGTTCTTTATTAGGGCACATACAGAATTGATATGTCCATTTGTTCATTACAGAAGCGTAGGAAGGATAGTCATGCTCATGCAGCATACGCGGCAAGTGAAGTAGACACATATCGCTGCTGGAATGGATTTTCTGAATAAAGCTGATCTGTCTCTGTATCTTTCAAGAGCAAACCAGAATTTAAACCAATTTCTACCACACTTTTCTACACCAGCATTTGAAAGAACCTTATTCCTTGATGTTAACGTACAAGTTAAGATCCTATTTACATCTTAGTGGGCTGAATTAAGATGACTTCATGCCTAGTGCTAGAAGACGGAAGGTGTACCATCACCACTATCATTACTCATGTGTAACTCACGTTCTATTCATACTATATAATGAGAAGAGAGGGTAGTGTCCTCCTTACAGCAAAACATTCAGTTTATTAACATGGTATCAGTTTAGCCTAGATCCTATACCACTCTTCCGCCTCTATGGCGGCCCCTGCGATCTCCATGGCTCAGCTTGGTAGCATGATCACCGTGCGTTTGACACGGGAGAACTTCCTTCTATGGAAAACTCAGGCCGTTCCTGTGCTGCACGCGACCAACCTCTTCGGCTATGTTGACGGCTCTATCGTCGTGCCGCCGATGACCGTGACTGAGGGTTCCGGCGATTCTGCTCAAGTACTGGCCAACCCGGATTATCTTCGGTGGTACCAGCAGGATCAGATGGTCATGATTGCCCTGCTGGCTTCGATGTCCGAGGACATTCTTGGGCAGATGACACGCCTCACCTCTGCTCGTCAAGTTTGGGAGGCATTGCATGACATGTTTGGCTCCCAGGATCGTGCGCGTGTCATGCAGGTTAGGTACCAGCTATCAAACTTGAAGAAAAAGGACCTTGGTGCTGCGGAGTACTTCAAGAAGATGAAAGGATTCACTGACACTATGGCTTCCATTGGCCATCCTTTATCTGATGAAGAGGTCCTAGGCTATATGCTCGCTGGGCTTGGTTCTGAGTACGAGCCGCTGGTCACCACGATCACGGCACGCAACGATCCAGTCAGCCTCAACACTTTCTATGCCCACCTGCTCAGTGCCGAGATCCGCCTCGAGCAGAACGTCGCCACCGGTGAGCTCTACTCCTCTGCCAACACTGTTTCTCGCAACTACGGTGGTGGCAACCGTGGTGGTGGACGTGGTGGACAGCAGCACAGCAGCAGCCAAGGCGGTGGCCGTGGACGTGGACGCGGGCGCGGCCGTGGAACCGGCAGGGGCAGCGGTCCCAAGCCTACTTGCCAGGTGTGCAACAAGTACGGCCATGATGCACTCCATTGCCGCAATCGCTTCAACCACTCTTTCCAGCCAGAGGAGAACCACGAGCATGCTGCCAACATGGTGAACACTAGCAGTGGCGGCTATACCGTCGACACCAATTGGTACACAGATTCTGGCGCGACAGATCACTTGACGAGCGACCTTGATCGCCTCTCTTTCCATGAGCGCTATGCTGGCAAGGACCACGTCCAGGTTGCTAATGGTGCAGGTCTGCATATTACTCACATTGGTCAATCTAAGATTCCTGGCTCATCAAAACCTCTTGTTCTTAACAATGTTTTGTGCGTTCCTGATATTCATAAAAATTTAATTTCAGTTCACAAACTTGTTTCTGACAATGATGCTTTTATCGAATACCATCCTGATTTCTTCTTTGTAAAGGACCGAGCGACGCAGGTGAAAGGACCTTGATGTCGACTAGAGGGGGGGTGAATAGGCGAATCTGCAAATTACGAAAACTAATTCCAACTGTCAGCACCAAAACCGGTATTACCGGTTTGGCAAACCGGTAAAACCGGTTCTACACAGATTGCACTAACAAATGTAAATTGCCCCTCTACGAATTCTAGCACAAACCACAAATGGTGTGAAGCTTCTAGGGATGTTTCCAAGTGTTCCAATGAAGCTCCTGCACACAGCTCAAGCACACCAAAGTAGATCGAAGCGGAAGCACAAGTAATATGCTAGAAAAGACAAATTGAGGAAAGAGCTCAAACCAAGAGACAAGAGATTTTTCTCCCGAAGTTCGGATTCACCGCTCGCACCAAGCAGCCACCACGGCACGGTGAATCCTACTCTCCGTTGAGGAAGCTTATACGACCACCCAAGGTCAAGCTATCTCCTCCTTCCACTAAGCGACCTCTTCCCTTGCGGAGGCGAGGTGAAACCTTCACAAACGATCCCGTGGCTCACCACACACTTCGGTAGCTCACCGGGCAACGCCTAGCCGTCTAGGAGGAAGAACCTCCAAGAGTAACAAATGCTTCAACAGCTGATCGACGAAACCACAAGTGCTCAAGGAATGGATTGCTCTCCAATGCTCACACATAAGTCACTCTCTCAACCCAACTCAAGAATCTCACAAGGATAATTAGCTCAAATCTCACAAAGAGAGGTTGGGGAGAGCTCAGCTGGCCTCAGGAATATGTAAGGGACGCCAAAGAACCAGCAGCCCCTCAATGAGGAGCTCATGGGTATAAATACCCATCCCACCAAAAACTAGCCGTTTTTCTGTCAGAGAAAACCGGTTTCACCGGTTACCAAAACCGGTTTAACCGGATTTCAAACAAACTAGCCGTTAGACGCTCAGGCCACATAAACCGGTTTAACCGGTTCCCAAAACCGGTAAAACCGGTTTACCCAGGGAACCCCCACTAAGTTAGGATCTCTCATGGTTAAACTCACAAGGGTTCACTTGAGCACTTTTGGAGATTGTCATTCAACCAATGTTGCATCCCTCTTGATAGTACGGCATACCTATACTCAAGACGTAAGATAGATCATAATTCAACTACTTGAGCTTGTATGTCAATGATCATGCCAATACTTGATCAATCACTTCTTTGAGGGCTTTTCAACATTGTATCTTCAACTGAGCATATCCACCTTGAGCTAGTGACTTAGGATTTTCCATAACTTATATTTGAGTTCACTTTAATCCTTAGGTCACCCTCCTTATCAATCATAACATATATATGCATTGCATTGTTTTTCTTGATGAGACTTGGATATGATACTTCGAACACACCCCGGATACTAGATGCTTCACCCTAGCAATTTGCACCTTAGCTTGCTTAGTCCCTCGCTCTAGTCATCTCGATTTGCTTCTTCATCACTTACCCTTGTATCATCAAGTTGACTTTGCTTTGCCTTTGAATGAATTCCACTTGAAAGAATCTTCAAATGCTTGTTCTTGATTGACAAAGAATATTCCACATAATGCAAGCTTCCAATTGAAGACCAATATGTAACACATATGCTCATGTCATTTTTATCATACATGCATGAAGTCTTGCACTATCCAATCTTATTGCAATATCCAATCTTATGCAATAATTCTTCTTTTCTCACTTGATCCATGAATATCTATCTTCATCATAGTGATAGTGTCTCATGCCTTGTCCAAAAACCATCCTTGGCATGAGACCAATAATGATCCAAGCATACTTCTTTGAAACTATCATCCCAATATTTTAATGACTGTCCATCTTAAGCAATTAGAGACCATATATAAATCATAGAACTATGTCTCCATCATGAATACCAATGACATGCCATTTTCAACATTCTAGAAATCATGGGATCATACTTGCTTGCTTTGATTAATAAACACATATATATCATGAGCATATAAACTGTGAATGAACTATAAGAATAGATCCCTGCTCATGCACTTAAACAAACAAGTTAGTCCTTTAATCGTTTTGTCACTCAATTCACCAAAATCCACTTGAGGGCCTAGATGCACTTTCAATCTCCCCCTTTTTGGTGATTGATGACAACTCGATTAAAGCTTACAGACAAAATTAAATAGTTATTAAAGAATTCTTAGATCAGTTGTGAGCTCCCCCTTAATGTGTGCTTTGAATGGAATTTCAAAAATTTGGCCTCACATGCCAAATGCACATATAAGAGAAAAAAACATGGGAGCTCCCCTTATTTCTAAGCATCATGGGTCCAATACAAAATTGATATAAACAATAACATGATTTGAAATAAAATATGACATGCATATCACAGAATTCAAAGAAGATGTTTGTGCACTGCCCAGACCAAAACCGGTTTCACCGGTTTTCCAAACCGGTGTAACCGGTTCTACCCAGTCAACACACAAACAAAAACATTCATCACTCAAACATGCATATCACACTAGCAAAGTATAACTTAATTGAAATACAGGTTCATTACACACAGTAGCACTCAATCAAGTTCCTCAAATTCACAAAAGATAAAGGTTCGATAGATTTGAATTATTACATCCAAGTTTCTGCAACACAGCAGAAACCGATTTTACCGGTTTACAAAACCGAAAAAACCGCTTTGTCCAGAGACAGCACACTAAACTAAAAAATCTAAACTTTAATCCTTGCTCTTCTCTCCCTTTGTCATTAATCATCCAATAAGGGCCATAAGAAGAGTAGTGCTGCCCACACTTGTCAATCCATCATTGGCCATCACCGTTGTGGCTTGGAGATTGTTCTTGCCAAAACGGAGTTCCTAAAAAGAGAAGAATTAGATGGAAGAACAGAAACTAAGAGCTGAAAGATGTAGATCAAGTCAAATACCAGAAGAAGGACCAGTAGGAGGACCAAAGAGAGCTGCTGTTGCCCTAGAAGCAAGATCGTCACCATATGTAGGAGGAGGAGGTGGTGCTGCAGACGATGACGCTCCAGGGAAGTCCATTCCGGTCATGCCAGGTGCAGGTGGAGGAGGAGGTGGCTGATATGCACCATATCCAAAGTGGTGCTGAACTGGCTCAAAGTATGCCTGTGACTGATAGTTGGCCACTAAGTCCTCAACAGAAGGAATTTCTTCTTCAACAGGTGCTGGAGAGGGTGGAGACCTTGGTGGCTGCAAGTTCATAGAATTGTGCATCAACTTGATTGAGTCATTTATTCTCTTGTTTGCCACCCTTTGCCTCTGCTGTTCAATCATTATGTCCCTCTGACTTTTGCATATACCAGTGAGAAAGCTCAAGATTCGACGAATGGGAGATGAAGGCTTCTCACTTGGCCGATATGAAGTTGATTGCTGCTGGTCAGCCTCAAACCGGTGAAACCGGTTTCCAGAACCGGTAAAACCGGTTTCTGGCTGTCCAGCAGGCTGCTCCTGCTGCTGCTGCGGATCTGCCTCTCCTTCCCCATATCTGTTAGGAGATGGGACCCTGATCTTCTTGGGTGGATTTGGCCTCAATGCTTCATGTTTTGTGTCCTTTATGAACTGCCTCTTGGTGGTTTTCTCAATTATATACATCACGTAAGGAGCAAAACCACAAAGCCTTTGGGGACTTTCAGATATAATCCTAATTTCCTCCCACAAGTACTCCCCAATGCTAAAGTTAACTCCAGGTGGTCTCATTGCAGCAAGCAAGTCACGAGCATAATTGGACACTTCAGTTTGATTTCCTCCTCTAGGTGTAAGGGTCACCCTAAACAAATTGTTCAAGATGAGATAATAGGTGTAGAGACCCTTTACCTTCCCAAAGTTACCTTACTCGGTCCTAGGATACATAAACTTCATTTCCTTAGGGGGCAAAGGACCATCAGCTCTATGTAGCTTAGGATAAGATGCATCTTCCTCTCTAAGTCCAAACATTCTGGAGAAGGCAGCAAAAGATATACTATATAGTTTCCCTTCTGTCATCCAATACATCCTCCTCACACTAACTCCCTCCTCAACATATAGTGTGGCATAGAACTGAGCAATGACTTCCTTATTCCAAGAACACTTGAAGTTCATGATTCTCTTGATTCTAGTGTTGGCAACCACCTCTAAGATCTCATTGAAAATAGGATCATCATACCTTGCCATGTAATCCCAGTCAATCCACTTTGACTCGGCTTCAATGTGACCCTTCTTTCCAGTGATTGCACTAGAATAATAATCCTGGTGGAACATGGTATGGAACCGATAATCTGTGGCTGTCTTAGGTGTGCCAATGTAATTTTCTCTCCTCTTTTGCCTAGCCACATCAGTCATTCCACCTAGACGGTAATCTTCTCCTTTTCTTCGAGCAACAGGCTTTCTGATTTCAAGCATAACCATATCATCATCTTCATCATCCTCTTCTTCTTCTTCCCCAACACCAGCACCTGCTGGTTCTTCCTCATGACCAGCAGCTCCCTCTTCTTCCTCTTCCTCTTCGCTGCTCTCAACAGCTACTCCTTTGCCATGACGAGGTTCAACTCGATAGTTCTCATCACTAGCCTCATCATCACTAGATGTGTTACTAGTATCCTCATGAACCTCTTCTATTTCTCTGGAAGCAGCTCTCTTCTTCCTAGGCCTCAGATTGCGCCTGGGAGGATCATCATCAATATGCATGCCTGCCGATCCAGAACCACCCTGATCATCCGCCATTTCTTTCTTTTTTCTCTGGTAAGTGTGAATCTCCTGGTCAAAAAGATTGTGAACATAAAGATCAGGACGCAGGATTGATTTGAAGATAAAAAGATCACAAGATGGAAAATTTAGATCAGTTGGCAACAGCTCTGTGCAGAACCGGTGAAACTGGTTTTCCAAACCGGTGAAACCGGTTTTGCCCAGAGCACAAGATCAGGTTCTTGGTCATGGATAAATGATGGAATTGAAAGAATTGATCAAGATAATTTAAATCCATGTCAAAATGATGTATTCCATAACCAATAATTCTTGCATGGGCAGATTATAGATGAGTATAGCTGAGCAAGATGAATGGATAAAATGTAGGAACAAAAGATTAATATCCATGAATAAAATCCTACAAACTTAATAGTGAGAACTACACGTTCAAGATGGATTATTTGGGGCTCCCCAGCACAAACCGGTGAAACCGGTTTCATAAACCGGTGAAACCGGTTCTTGGGCAGTGGAACCCTAAATCGTCCATCCTCAAAATGCAGCCCACCAAATCCAAATCCATTCACAGGGAGGCTTTCTGGGCATACTAGGAGATGATTTCTTGAAGGGTTTTGATAGGTATGCAAGGAGGAAATAGATCGGGCTATGGGGACATATGATACTTAGAAAAGCTCATCCTCAAAATGTAGCCCACCAAATCCAAAACCAGTCAAGGAAAAGCTTCCTGAGCATACTAGGATATGATTCCTTGAAGGGTTTCAACAGATATTCAACGAGAAGATAGATCGGGTGATGGGAAGATTTTATACCTCGGAATACCTAGGCCGCATAAGCTCTTGAATCCAAAGCGGTTTCTAATCCGGTGAAACCGACCTAGACCACCAATGTCTCCTCAAGAATCAAAGGGGCCGACCTTCTCTTGCTTGGAATCTTCAAATCGCCATGGGGGAGGTTCGGTCGCCAGGGAGCACGGGAGAAGGAGATAGGCTCGGGCCTGGGTCTGTTGTGGTGAGAATGGGGGTGAAAGGGTAACTTCTAGAGGTAAAGAGATAAGGTTGAGTGGACCTGGCCAAAACCGGCGAAACCGGTTTGCCAAACCGGTTAAACCAGTTTTTGCCAGAAAAAGAGAAAAGTTGATTTGATCTCCTTTCCACTTGAATCCTGATTTGTTGAGTTGGATAAGCTTAGGAATGCATCAGGAACTAGATTTAGCATTGATAGATTGAGATTTTCCAATATTCAACAAACCTCCTTGATTCTTCCAAGGGAGTTGGGAAAGATAAAGAATTTTATGGACTTGAGGAAAATCTCACCATTTGTGACTAGCCATCAATCAATCAAGGGCAACAATAGTCACAAACAGATTGATTAGGTCACAAAGACCAAGAACCAAATATTTTTCAAAAACACACAAGTCCTATCATGCTAGTTGGATTTTTCAAACTCTATCCTATGTCACACAAGCATGCAACCAAGTCAAGTCAAGAACCATATTAGAATGTTTAGCATATTCCTTTCACCGTTGTTATGGAACATTTGACACCTAGTCAATTTTAAAGAAGGAATTTACTAAACATCTAATAGGTACAAAGAAAGTGACTTGAGAGAGTTACATGCAAGAATGCACACACTAGCATGGATATGAGGCCTAGATGCTCAATGTAAAAACACGAGTCAAGAAAACATACCTTGGCCTCTAGCTAGTCCTTTCTTCATGTTGGCGAAGATTGATTTCTCAAATCTTGTGCTTTATCCATATAATCCAAATGCATCTTTTTACTTGTGATTTTTCCTTATATACATCATGAAAAGAAATGCATTAAGTGGCACAAGACCTAGTTTCATCATTTAGTGACCTTTGGATTGGAAAGACATAATGGATCACTAAAAGATAAAACCCCACAATATAGGTTAGATTCCTCTTTCTTGATGCACATGTGTATATGGGTGGAAGGCAAGCTCACATGCATCAATCTTGTCACAAAGCCAAGCAAAGGAATTTAATCTATATTATGGCAAGCAGCTATTTATCAAGATAAATCATTGTCCAAAAAGAGATAGATACACTTTTACCAATTTTGAACAAAAAGCATAGCTTGCTTCAAGAGAGACAAACTCTCACAAACGAGACTACAAAATCACTAAAAGAAAATGTTAGTCTCTAGGACACAAATTGTTGGATAATCTCCCCCTAAATAGGTGCATCATGTATTTGAATACCATGTCACATGCACTTGATCAATTTAATGAGTTTGAGGAGCTTATCTCACAATTTGGTCCCGGCACATAAATAAATTGCATTTATTGAGATGGTGCCAAGAGTGCTTACTACCACAAAGATAGTGTTTTGCACCGGAACTTCTGACACAAAACAGAGGCTACCGGACTTTTGGGTCGGAACTTCTGATATGGGACAGAGGCTGCCGGAACTTCATTTCAGCTAACTGGGCCATAACCGGTATAACCGGTTTCCCAAACCGGTTAAACCGGTTTTTCCTGGCAGTCCACATATAAGTGGAAATATATCTTCACATGATCCAAGAAATTCTTTCTTCATTGATTTCTTATGTTCCTGCACTTCAAAGTAATATGCTCTACTAGAGAGCCATGAGAAGCATCTTATGGCATACGGGGAACAAATAGTAGAGATAAGTAACTTAGACATATCCAAGCATTCATATGAAATACTTGTATTCACAAAGAGGAATATGTATAAGTCAACCAATTAGAATACGTTACCGAGACGTCATTGGAAATGATATGTAGTTCTAGTAATGCTTTGACAAGTTGATGGAGTTCACAAAAAAATTGTTTAGTTGCCAAAGTTCCAATGCATCTCTCTTCCCCTGTAGGTCTAGCAAGAACTCTTTGGTACCCAAACCATGTTGGGTCCCTTAGGGTTAGTCACAAGATGCTTGGGAACCCAAATGGCTCTTAGGCTAGTTTGAGGTGAACTAATCACTCTAGTAGCATAAGTACCAACTTTGTCATTCCCAAGCCTATCAAAATTATAATGGACAAGATCAGATTTGGAAATGTTACCATTAGGACAATCCTTACCCAAATGTCCCTTTGAGCGACAAGTGTAGCAAATCCGGTGTTTGATCTTAGTTGGTGATATGCTCTTCTCTTTGATCACTTGTCCCTTGCTAGCCTTTCTGCTTGAGGATGTAGCTTGATCACACTTCTTGAGAGGTTGATCTGCTGCCCCAGCCAGAACCGGTTTCACCGGTTCCTGTAACCGGTTAAACCGGTTTTGCACAGGCAGCTCCATCTTCTTCAAAGGACATGCATCAATCAAGTGTCCAACTTGCTTGCATTTGTAGCATGCCCTCTTCTTGGATCCTCTCTGCTTATTTGTCTTGCCTTTATGCTTGATGGGACACATAGATGCGTAATGCCCCATGTTTGAGCATTCAAAGCATTGTATGTGGTCAAGCCCCTTTTTCCTCATTTCTTGAGTCTTGTTCTTGTTGACTTGCTTGTCATGCTTAGGGACTAAACCAGTGACTATTGATCCCTTCTCAAGCTTATTCACCATGTGTTCACGGTTATCTTGAGAAGGTTGCAATTGGCTCTTTCCCTTAAGCTTGACCAAGTCATTCTTGATCTTTTCTCTTTCTTGCTTCAAATCTTCCAATTCTTCAGCAAGGAGATCATCACAAGACTCTACAACAACATGCTCACCACAATATTTGGTTGCTTGGGAGCAACACGGTTTTTCACATAATAAAATAGAATTGATGTGAGAGCATGTGCATGTGTGTGTACGAGGTTCAAGATGTTTTACCGATGTTAGTACAACCTCATGAGCAATGTTTAGCGCAGCATATGATTCCACAAGCTTCTCATGAGAACACTCAAGTTCTTTGTGAGTTGCTTGCAAAGCCATATGCTCACTACTGAGCTTTTCAAGTTGAGAACCAAGCACTTGCTTTTCTTGTTCTAAGGATGCTACACAAGTAGATAAATCAGTAGCACAAGCATAATCCTTTGACAAGATTTCATACTTACTGACCAAGGAGGTATGTGACAACTTGAGCTTTTCAAGTTCTTGAGTTAGAGCCTTGATGGTTCCAACTCTATGGAATTCATCTCTCTTGGTCTTCTTGTTCTTTCTGCAAGCCATAAAACATTTAGGCCCATTATCATTGAATAATGATGTACCTGAAGTTGACGGAGTGACGCTTGCAGCTGGAATGTCTTGAGCACACTCGGGAGCAGTTTCCTTGGCAGAACCGGTCAAACCGGTTCCAGAAACCGGTTGGACCAGTTCCTCCAGGCAGACTGCTATTTCTTCCTTTTGCTCCTTCTTCTTGGTCATCAAGCACATTATGCTTTCATCACTGGAAGATGGACATGTTGACGTGGAGGCCTTGCTTGAGTCGTCGCTTGTGCCTTGAGCAAAGCTGCACTTGGTCTCCTTGGCAGAACCGGTTTTTCCGGGGTTGCAAACCGGTAAAACCGATTCCTGCACAGGAACCAAGTTTTGCACTTTGTTGCTCTCTTGCTCCGTAGATGGAGTCACCAGAGGCTCACAAGATATTGTTGATGTAGATGAGCATTTCTCAGGTGATTTCATGACTTCTTCCTCTTCATCATCACTTTCCGGATTTTCAAATATATCCTTGATGAGAGTCCAAATGAGATGTCCATTTCTTCGGATTTCTCTCTGGCTAGAGATGATATCCCATAAATCTTTACAAACAGAACTTCGCAAGAAGTCAGTAACACAAGCATTGAGTTGCACGCATGCTAACTCCTTTTGAGTGAGTTTTGACAAAACAAAATTGTCATAATCAAACTCAAGGGGTAGAATGCTAGCAACTAAGATATGTTCAAGTACAGGATCTACTATTCTGAGTGCATTATGAACATTACCACACCAAGAAGCATAGTTTGAGCCATCGAGCTTAAGTGGCTCAAATTGTACCTCAATCGACATCTTTTCTTCACGGCGGTTAAGCTTTGATGTGAAGCCAAGCTCTGATACCAATTGAAAGGACCTTGATGTCGACTAGAGGGGGGTGAATAGGCGAATCTGCAAATTACGAAAACTAATTCCAACTGTCAGCACCAAAACCGGTATTACCGGTTTGGCAAACCGGTAAAACCGGTTCTACACAGATTGCACTAACAAATGTAAATTGCCCCTCTACGAATTCTAGCACAAACCACAAATGGTGTGAAGCTTCCAGGGATGTTTCCAAGTGTTTCAATGAAGCTCCTGCACACAGCTCAAGCACACCAAAGTAGATCGAAGCGGAAGCACAAGTAATATGCTAGAAAAGACAAATTGAGGAAAGAGCTCAAACCAAGAAATAAGGGATTTTTCTCCCGAAGTTCGGATTCACCGCTCGCACCAAGCAGCCACCACGGCACGGTGAATCCTATTCTCCGTTGAGGAAGCTTATACGACCACCCAAGGTCAAGCTATCTCCTCCTTCCACTAAGCGACCTCTTCCCTTGTGGAGGCGAGGTGAAACCTTCACAAACGATCCCGTGGCTCACCACACACTTCGGTAGCTCACCGGGCAACGCCTAGCCGTCTAGGAGGAAGAACCTCCAAGAGTAACAAATGCTTCAACAGCTGATCGACGAAACCACAAGTGCTCAAGGAATGGATTGCTCTCCAATGCTCACACACAAGTCACTCTCTCAACCCAACTCAAGAATCTCACAAGGATAGCTCAAATCTCACAAAGAGAGGTTGGGGAGAGCTCAGCTGGCCTCAGGAATATGCAAGGGACGCCAAAGAACCAGCAGCCCCTCAATGAGGAGCTCATGGGTATAAATACCCATCCCACCAAAAACTAGCCGTTTTTCTGTCAGAGAAAACCGGTTTCACCGGTTACCAAAACCGGTTTCACCGGATTTCAAACAAACTAGCCGTTAGACGCTCAGGCCACATAAACCGGTTTAACCGGTTCCCAAAACCGGTAAAACCGGTTTACCCAGGGAACCCCCACTAAGTTAGGATCTCTCATGGTTAAACTCATAAGGGTTCACTTGAGCACTTTTGGAGATTGTCATTCAACCAATGTTGCATCCCTCTTGATAGTACGGCATACCTATACTCAAGACGTAAGATAGATCATAATTCAACTACTTGAGCTTGTATGTCAATGATCATGCCAATACTTGATCAATCACTTCTTTGAGGGCTTTTCAACATTGTATCTTCAACTGAGCATATCCACCTTGAGCTAGTGACTTAGGATTTTCCATAACTTATATTTGAGTTCACTTTAATCCTTAGGTCACCCTCTTTATCAATCATAACATATATATGCATTGCATTGCTTTTATTGATGAGACTTGGATATGATACTTCGAACACACCCCGGATACTAGATGCTTCACCCTAGCAATTTGCACCTTAGCTTGCTTAGTCCCTTGCTCTAGTCATCTCGATTTGCTTCTTCATCACTTACCCTTGTATCATCAAGTTGACTTTGCTTTGCCTTTGAATGAATTCCACTTGAAAGAATCTTCAAATGCTTGTTCTTGATTGACAAAGAATATCCCACATAATGCAAGCTTCCAATTGAAGACCAATATGTAACACATATGCTCATGTCATTTTATCATACATGCATGAAGTCTTGCACTATCCAATCTTATTGCAATATCCAATCTTATGCAATAATTCTTCTTTTCTCACTTGATCCATGAATATCTATCTTCATCATAGTGATAGTGTCTCATGCCTTGTCCGAAAACCATCCTTGGCATGAGACCAATAATGATCCAAGCATACTTCTTTGAAACTATCATCCCAATATTTTAATGACTGTCCATCTTAAGCAATTAGAGACCATATATAAATCATAGAACTATGTCTCCATCATGAATACCAATGACATGCCATTTTCAACATTCTAGAAATCATGGATCATACTTGCTTGCTTTGATTAATAAACACATATATATCATGAGCATATAAACTGTGAATGAACTATAAGAATAGATCCCTGCTCATGCACTTAAACAAACAAGTTAGTCCTTTAATCGTTTTGTCACTCAATTCACCAAAATCCACTTGAGGGCCTAGATGCACTTTCAGCGGGCGGTTCTTCTTCGCGGTAAATCTCAAGGCGGCCTATATCCTGTGCCAAGCAGTGTTGATCTCCCTTCTAAGTCAAGGCGTCTTGGCCTCACTGGTGTCAAGCTTTCTGTGGATCGCTGGCATCATAGGCTAGGTCATCCTTCAATAAGAGTTGTCGAGTCTGTCCTTCAGTCAAATAAAATTGCTTGTGTACGTCCTCATCAACCATCAGTGTGTGATGCATGTCAACAAGCTAAAATTCATCAGTTACCTTACACTCGGTCTTTGCATATTACCAATTCACCTCTCGAACTTATCCACTCTGATGTTTGGGGACCAGCTCTTACTTCTGTGGGAGGTTTTCGGTATTATGTGAGTTTTTTGGATGATTATAGTCGCTTCAGTTGGATATATCTCCTTAAGCGCAAATCTGATGTCGAATCTGCTTTCTACAGTTTTCAGGCTTATGTTGAACAACAATTTGGAACCAAAATTCGTGTTTTTCAGTCCGACTGGGGTGGTGAATATCGTCGCCTCAATCACTATTTCCGTCGCACTGGCATTCACCATCGTGTGACTTGTCCACACACATCGCAGCAGAACGGCATTGCCGAACGCAAGCACCGGCACATTGTTGAAACCGGACTTGCTCTGCTTGCTCATTCTTCACTTCCTGTTCGCTTTTGGGATGAAGCTTTCTTGACAGCATGCTATCTGATCAACCGAATGCCTTCAGGTACACTACAAAATTCTACTCCCCTAGCTCGCTTGTTCAAAGAACAACCTGACTACTCCTTCCTTCGATCTTTTGGCTGCGCTTGCTGGCCAAATCTGCGTGCTTACAACAGTCGCAAGCTTGAGTTTCGTTCTCGCCAATGTGTGTTTCTTGGGTACAGTTCAATGCATAAAGGTTACAAGTGTCTAGATAGGTCTACTGGACGTGTTTATATCTCACGGGATGTCGTGTTTGATGAAAATATTTTCCCCTTTGCCTCCTCACCACCTAGACCTATGACATCTCCAGTTTCCTTAAGTCCTGATAATTCTGCTATTTTTCCCTCCACTGAGCCAGTTATCTTGGATAACCTTGTGCGTAATTATGACCTCACATTATTGCAGCCTAATGCTACTGCCACGAGTAGCTCTATTGGTGCAGGTCCAGCAGGATCGTATGAGTACAGCAGCGCTGACTCGGCGAATGGACACAGCAGCGCTGACTCGGCACCATTGCTGCCCGTGCCGAGTCCAGCATCAGCATCTGCGGCACCTGCCAGTTCAGAACTATCTCATCATGATACTCTGCCTGTGTCTCCGGCAGCAACAGTAGTAGTGGTTGAACCAGCAGCAGCACCGGCGCCGGCGCCGGTTCGTCACCCTATGGTGACTCGTCTCCGCAACAACATCACCAAACCGGTAATTCCCACAGATGGCACCGTCCGCTACGACTACAAGAGGCGAGCTTTTCTTGCTGAGCCAGCTTCCTACCGCATTGCTCTTGGAGATGCTCGCTGGCGTGCTGCCATGGAGGATGAGCATTCTGCTCTTCTCCGAAATGGCACATGGACATTGGTGCCACGACCACCGGACCAGAATGTGATTGGCAGCCGATGGGTGTTCAAAGTTAAGCACAAGGCTGATGGTTCCGTTGACAAATTCAAAGCCCGCCTTGTTGCTCAAGGTTTCACGCAACGCTATGGTGTTGACTACTTTGACACATACAGCCCGGTTGTTAAGCCGGCTACCGTGCGCCTTGTGCTCGCCATTGCTTTGTCACAAAACTGGAGTGTGCGGCAACTCGACATCAGCAATGCTTTCCTCCATGGCGTGTTGGAGGAGACAGCCTACATGCGTCAGCCGCCAGGTTTCGAGGATCCCCAGCACCCTGATCATGTTTGCAAATTGCACAAGTCAATTTATGGACTCAAGCAGTCGCCACGAGCTTGGTACTCGCGTCTTAGTGACAGGCTCCATCAACTTGGCTTTACTGCAGCGAAATCCGACGCCTCGCTATTTGTCTTCTCTCAAGATGGCATTACCATCTACATGCTAGTATATGTCGATGACATTATCATTGCAAGCTCTTGCCCCAAGGCCTCGACACGTCTCATTGAGCTCTTGGGGGTCTCCTTTCCGGTTAAGGATCTTGGTCCACTCCATTTCTTTCTGGGAATTGAAGCTGCTCGTGATCTAGGGGGAATGTCACTCTCACAAAGCAAGTATGCAATTGATCTGCTCCACCGCACTCAAATGGAAAATTGCAAGCCTGTGTCCACACCGATGTCTGTCCAAGACAAACTATGTTCAGATCAGGGGACTGCACTAGGAGATGCTGATGCTTTTCTTTATCGGAGTGCTGTTGGGGGTCTTCAGTACCTGACGCTTACTAGGCCAGACATCTCATTTGCAGTCAATAAGGTCTGTCAGTATCTCTCAAAGCCAACCACCGTGCACTAGGAAGCTGTGAAAAGAATTTTACGATATATAAAGGGCACGGTCTATACAGGTTTGCGGATCCGAAAGTCTCCCTCTATGTTACTTAGTGTCTTTACAGACGCGGATTGGGCAGGCAGTACAGACGACCGGCGTTCTACAGCAGGCCATGCTCTTTTCTTTGGTCCTAATTTGATTTCGTGGAGTTCCCGGAAGCAACCCACTGTGTCACGATCATCGACTGAAGCTGAATATAAGTCCTTGGCCAATGGTACAGCAGAGGCAATATGGATACAATCTCTTCTTCATGAGCTTGATGTTCCTCAGCCACGACCACCAGTGTTGTGGTGTGACAACCTCGGCGCCACATACCTCACTGCTAATCCAGTGTTTCATGCACGAACAAAGCATATTGAGGTTGATTTCCATTTCGTCAGAGAGAAGGTAGCACAAGGTGCACTCGACGTTCGGTTTATTTCATCTACAGACCAGGTAGCAGATGCTTTCACCAAGCCGGCGACAAAACTAATGCTAGAGAGACTCAAGACCAATCTCAACTTAGTTTCTGTCCGTTGAGATTGAGGGGGAATGTTAGCGTACAAGTTAAGATCCTATTTACATCTTAGTGGGCTGAATTAAGATGACTTCATGCCTAGTGCTAGAAGACGGAAGGTGTACCATCACCACTATCATTACTCATGTGTAACTCACGTTCTATTCATACTATATAATGAGAAGAGAGGGCAGTGTCCTCCTTACGGCAAAACATTCAGTTTATTTACACTTGATTTTAAAGTACCCCTTTATTGCCTTATTTTCTTATTTCTATTGGATTTTTTTGACTGCACATAGCTGCTGCTGTGTTCTTGACTACTACGGTTTTCCTTTAGCCTATGGAATGCAAAGAGATATATGCATATTGATTTTGCTTCATCATATGATTCGGTGTATAGTCACTTATTCAATTGGGGGGGGGATATAATAATTGCCAAGTGTAAAAGGTTTGATTAATAGTTTTGTTGTCTGTAGTAACGCACAACGCTTAGCTATTTAATTGTTATATGCTATTAGCATTTTCATTTAAAAATATAGAATAATCAAACCTAGGGAGTGCTGAGCATGTGTTCACTTTGGTGTGCTTTGTGTTAATTAAATATATGAGAGAAGCAAATTAAGGTTGTTCACATTATATAGGACTGCAAGATTTTGTGCTTGATGCATGAGTTGAAGAAATCTTTTAATACTGGGGTAGTGTATCTACACAACCCCTGCAGTTTGTCCCATGCATTCGATCTGGTAGTTTTGCTGATGAACATATTGAATTGATGATCTTTTTGGTCACCTTGGCTCACTGTAGTTGATGACTTGATGTTCTCTGCACTGTACATTCCTGGAGGGTAGTTTGGTTGGGTAATTATAATCTTTCATGTAAATTTCTGATTCCAATTCAACTGTTTGTGCTTTTGCTTTTTAGGTCTTTGACAAGCATGAGGGTTCAGATGCAACTGCCGACATGAAAAAGCACAGATTGTTCGCTGAGGACGCTGGATTCTCACAAGCATCACAGGATGATGACGCTAGATTCCCACGAGCACAGTTTGGTTCTGCCCTGCATCAACATCACATTGGAAATTTGTTGCCTAATTTGGTGGAGGCTTCATCTGTAATTTACGGTAATTGATTTTTCAAAGACTGTGCTTTCTATGACATCTGAGATTTTTATGTGTTAATCCATTCAATCGACAGGATGCCCAAACAATGAGACGTGATTTTGTGACAGACGTATTGGCGTTTGAAGCAAATGTCTCCACGTGAAATTACTACCGTCTGATATAAAAGAATACCTTAGCCAGATAAAAAAATATGAAATAAAATAGAATTGTTAGTCAGATAGTTTCAATCATGTTAATACAATTTTATTTGTTTTCAAGAGAGCTAAAGTGTTTGTTGAACTTTTTTAAATTATTGATGATTTGTTTGATTCATATTATCCAACTTATTCATATTATTGTGTATTCGTTTGAATTATAAAATATATGTGTGTGCGTCTGTCACACATATTTGATAATCTAAATAAGCATGTTTTTTGTCGCGCCAATTTTATGGCTTGTACAACTTTGTTTCCTTCCCGTAGCGACGCACGGGCACGAACCTAGTCCTCCCAATAAATATGGACCAACCCCTCATGGAAAAGCTGTACCATAGACTATTATACAAGGAGCCCCTAAGTTAGGGAAATCCTAAGATAGTCTATATTAGCTGGATTTTTACCTCTATACTTGCTGTTGCGCTGTCTTCATAGTCTGCTCCATCCCGAGCGTCGGCGTGCACCGGCGAACAGGAGAGCAGGTCTTCGGAACCTCTTGCTCTTGTGATCCTGCACCGAGAGAGGGCGAACAAGGTTTTTGGGAAGCGCTTTGCGCGACTACTCAAGATCTTCATCATGGCTTGTCCTCCGTCCAAGTCGGGTGCTGCGGCGTACCGTCGTCTTCAACGCCGTCTCCTGCACTCCGTTCGCAGGACTGTGGTCATCCCATCAACGCCGTTCGTCTTCCCGTCGGCACCCGTCCGGTACGTACACTGTGATTTAATCCAGTTCTTAATCATGTTTACTGAGATCATGGTTATGCTTTCCGTACTGCCTAGTATGTTAGAGAATTACATGCTAGGAATCCTTGTTGTCATGTTTAATCTAGTTCGGAATTTAATCTTATAGTTGCCTATTTATGGCTGGTTTCGCCGAGTCACTGAGGCCAGAAAAGTTTTTTGGTGTGAACTTTAAGATCTAGAAATCAAAGATTCGCCTCTGGTTTACTGCTATGCATATCTGGGACACGAGACTTGGCAAGCCTGAGGGCGTACTTATTGCTGAAGAGCAGAAGAAGTTCGACGATGCCAATAATCTCTTCGTGGGATGTATCATAAGCAATCTATCTGACAGCTTGATCCGTGTCTACATAGAAGAGACAGAGGCGAAGGCACTGTGTGATGCTCTGGTTGCAAAGTATGAAGCAACAGATGCAGGCAATGAATGTACCTTATGGAGAGTTTTCATGACTATAGGATGGTGAATAACCGTTCTGTTGTGGAGCAGGCGCATGAGGTATAATGCATTGTCAAGGATCTTGACCTCCTTAAGTGTCCTATACCCGACAAGTTTATGGCTGGATGCATTATTGCAAAGTTGCCTTCCTCATGGAGGAACTTTGCCACTACTCTGAAACACAAGAGACAGGAAATATCAGTTGAAAACCTGATAGCATCTCTTGATGTTGAGGAGAAGGCTCGGAAGAAGGATGTCACTGAGAAAGGAGATCAAGGTCAGTGCAGTGCCAACATGGTCCAGAAGTTCCAGCGTGGGAAGAACATAGGGAAAAATAAGCCCGTCAAGACTACCACCTTCAAGAAGAAGAAGAATAAAGTTGATATGAAGTGCTATACTTGTGGTGAGTTTGGACACTTCTCCAAAGACTGTCCAGATCGGGGAGACCGCAAGGGCAACAAGGCTAAAGAGACTAAAGATATCAACATGGTGACCATAAGCAACACTGGAGATGGGTACAGTAATCTACCTACTATTCTCTTAGTGCTTCAATCCACGAGTTGGTGGCTTGATACGGGTGCTAATGTTCATGTGTGTGCTGACATCTCTATGTTTTCTTCTTACCAGATCGTCCGGGGTTCCTCCGTCCTGATGGGGGATGGGTCTCATGCTTCTGTTCATGGTGTTAGTACGGTCGATCTGAAGTTTACTTCGGGAAAGATCGTGCAGCTGAGGAACATGCAGCTTGTCCCTACTATCAGCAAAAATCTGGTTAGCGGGTCGGTCCTATGCAAAGACGGGTTTAAGGTAGTGTTAGAGTCCAATAAATTTGTCGTGTCAAAACATGGACAATTCATTGGTAAAGGCTATGATTGCAGAGGCTTGTTCCATTTTTCTCTTGCTGAATTCTGTAATAAGTCCGTGAACCATAGTTGTGGCAATGTTAGCGATGATGCGAGTATTTGGTATTCACGTTTGTGTCATGTTAATTTTGGTTTGATGTCTCGGCTTTCCAACATGTGTTTAATTCCGAACTTCACCATTGCCAAAGGTTCTAAGTGCCATAGCTGTGTGCAATCAAAGCAACCTCGAAAGCCTCACAAGGCAGCTGAGGAGAGACACTTGGCACCTCTAGAACTCAAACATTCTGATCTCTATGAGATGAATGGTGTGTTGACAAAAGGTGGAAAGAGATACTTCATGACGTTGATTGATAATGCAACTAGATTTTGCTATATTTATTTGTTGCGCACTAAGGATGAAGCGTTAGACTACTTTAAAATTTATAAGGCCAAAGTTGAGAATCAACTTGAGAGAAAGATCAAACGTCTAAGGTCTGATCGTGGTGGTGAGTATTTTCCTAAAATATTTGATGAATTCTGTGAGGAACATGGCATTATTCATGAGAGGACGCCTCCCTATTCACCCGAATCAAACGGGATTGCTAAAAGGAAAAACTGCACTCTGACTGACTTGGTTAACTCTATGTTAGACACTGCTGGTCTACCTAAAGCATGGTGGGGGGAGGCTGTATTGACTTCGTGTCATGTCCTGAATAGAGTTCCAAACAAGAATAAAGATCAAACTCCATATGAGATGTGGAATGGGAGGAAACCATCACTTTCTTATTTGCGTACTTGGGGGTGTTTGGCGAAAGTCAATGTGCCCATTACCAAGAAACGCAAGTTGGGACCTAAGACAGTGGATTGTGTCTTTCTAGGATATGCTTAGAGGAGCATTGCTTATAGATTTTTAGTGGTTAAATCTGAGGTACTTGATATGCATGTTGATACTATTATGGAATCTCATAATGCAACATTTTTTGAGAATATATTTCCTTTGAAAGTTATGCATTGCAACTTTAGATTTTCTACTGAGATAACTCCTGAACCTGTGGCAGCTGTCGAATCTTCTGAGCAACCTGATGAGCATGAGTATGTTCTAGACAAGGATGACAGTGAAGCTCCTAGAAGGAGCAAGAGACAGAGGGTTGCAAAATCCTTTGGTGATGATTTCATTATGTACCTTGTGGACAATACTCCCACGTCTATTGTTGAGGCTTTTGCATCTCCAGATGCAGATGATTGGAAAGAAGTTGTCCAGAGCGAGATGGACTTGATTCTGTCTAATGGGACATGGGAGCTCACTGAACGACCCTATGGTTGCAAACCTGTGGGTTGTAAATGGATATTCAAAAAGAAGCTTAGGCCTGATGGTACAATTGAGAAGTACAAGGCTCGTCTTGTGGCCAAAGGTTTCACACAAAAAGCAGGCGAAGATTTCTTTGATACTTACTCACCTGTTGCTGGATTGACCACGATTCGAGCACTACTATCTTTGGCTGACTCATATGGTCTTATCATTCATCAGACGGATGTAAAGACAGCTTTTCTAAATGGAGAGTTGGATGAGGAGATCTACATGGATCAGCCTAACGGATTTGTGGTGAAGGGTCAAGAAAACAAGGTGTGTAAGTTATTGAAGTCTTTGTATGGCCTGAAATAAGCACCTAAGCAATGGCATGAGAAGTTTGACAGAACTTTAACCTCTGAGGGCTTTGTCATTAATGAGGCTGATAGATGTGTATACTATCGCTATGGTGGGGGTGAAGGAGTTATATTATGCTTGTATGTGGACGACATACTGATCTTTGGCACAAACATTGATGCGATCAATGAGGTCAAGTCTCTCCTATCAAAGAGTTTTGATATGAAAGATCTGGGAGAAGCTGACATTGTTCTTAACATCAAGCTGATTTAGGAAGAGAATGGGATTACTCTTTCACAATCTCATTATGTGGAAAAAGTCTTGAGCCGTTTTGGCTACAAGAACAGGAAGTATTCTCCAACACCTTATGACCCCAGTGTGATACTTAGAAAGAACAAGAAAATTGCTAAGGATCAACTGAGATACTCATTGATTATTGGTTCACTCATGTACTTAGCTAGCGCAACGAGACCCGACATATCTTTTGCTGTGAGCAAATTGAGCAGGTTCATGTCAAACCCGAGTTCTGATCATTGGCATGCACTTGAAAGGGTTACGCGCTATCTGGTGGGTACTATGAGTTATGGGATTCACTATTTTGGACACCCAGCTGTGCTTGAAGGATATAGTGACTCGAACTGGATTTCTGATGTTGATGAGCTTTATGCCACAAGTGGGTATGTATTTACCCTTGGAGGTGGTGCTATATCATGGAGGTCTTGCAAACAGACCATTTTGACGAGGTCAACCATGGAAGCAGAACTTACTGCTTTAGACACAGCCACTGTTGAGGCAGAGTGGTTGCGTGAGCTCTTGATGGACTTGCCTGTGGTTGAGAAACCAGTGCCGGCTATCCTTATGAACTGTGATAACCAAACGGTGATAGTCAAAGTGAACAGTGCCAAGGATAATGCGAAGTCATCAAGACATGTCAAGAGACGACTAAAATCTGTCAGGAAGTTGAGAAACTCCGGAGTAATAAGTGTGACTTATATTCAAACTGACAAAAACCTGGCAAATCCCTTTACAAAAGGGTTATCGCGAAACGTGATAGAAAGTGCATCGAGAGAGATGGGTATGAGACCCGTATAAGTTGCCACAGTAGTAACCCAACCTATGTGATCGGAGATCTCGTGAATTAGGACCTGGGAAAAACAAGCTGTTGGTTAACTAAGGAGAGTATATATATTTTTAACCATCTCTAAAGTGAAGATGCAATACTCTCAAGAGCTGTAAGGCTCTCGGGGCTGTAAGGCAGGTTGGCTATGTGCCTTAATGTGTTCTACTGGCTTTGATAAGTGACGATACTGTTCTACAGAGTATTCTTGAAAGAACACACCTATATGAGCTCGACTGTAGAACGTCGCAGTCTATGAGAACTAGATGATCTCTAGTAAGCTCATGAAGAGACCAGGGAGTACGATGTATATGCTCCACCCGTGGGGTAGGCTACTGGCTGCCAGGTACCAGTTATGACTTTCAGTGAAACTTGTTCGCACAAAACTTGCAATTCAAGGCATAGTCCATTGTCAAGTTGTGGATGTGTAGCTTAAGGATCTAGGCGGAAGTTCAACTTAACAGTCTCTGCTGAAATACTGGTATATTAAACAGTAGTAAGAAACTGGCAAATCTCCAAATGGGTATTTGAGATTTAGTGGGGGATTGTTAGACATATGGGCTTTGGCCCATATAAATATTTCTAATAAATCTCAAAAGCTCATTAACAGTTGGAGGGGTTACACCATCTATTAGTCGTATATTGCTAATGGACGAGGGTGTGAGGGTTTTCCTCCCAATAAATATGAACCAACCCCTCATGAAAAAGCTGTACCATAGACTATTATACAGGGAGCCACAAGGTTAGGAAAATCCTAAGATATTCTATATTAGCTGGATTTTTGCCTCTATACTTGCTGCTGCGCTGTCTTCGTAGTCTGCTCCATCCCGAGCGTCGGCGTGCACCGGCGAACGGGAGAGCAGGTCTCTAGATCCTCTCGCTCTTGTGATCCTGCACCGGGAGAGGGCGAATAAGATTTTTGGAAAGCACTCTGCGCGACTGCTCATGATCTTCATCACGGCTCATCCTCCGTCCAAGTCGGGTGCTGCGGCGTACCATCGTCTTCAACGCCGTCTCCTACACTCTGTTCGCAGGACTGTGGTCATCCCATCAGCGCCGTTCGTCTTCCCGTCGGCACCCGTTCGGTACGTACACTGTGATTTAATCTAGTTCTTAATCATGTTTACTGAGATCATGGTTATGCTTTCCATACTGTCTAGTATGTTAGAGAATTGCATGCTAGGAATCCTTGTTGTTATGTTTAATCTAGTTCAGAATTTAATTTTACAGTTGCCTATTTTTTGAACAGGAACAACACGTTGGTCAGCTGCATCGACCGCTTCTTCCCTGCATAGGAGTTGCCGGTCATAATCTCCACTGATACCACCAGTGCCCGTGCACTTTAAGGCATCGTTTCCAAGAGGTTTCTTGCAAGACCAACTGCGATCAATCCTGCACTGCACCCCATTCTAGAAAGCCCCACATTGCGGATGTCAAAACGTAGTTTGTATCTATTCATGATCATGTCAGTCATGGATGGTACCATTGTGGACTTGTGGTGCAGCTGCAATTGACAATCAGTATGTCAATTTCATTAGGCTTGATGGATGTCCTGACAAACAGATCGTCAATGACCGTGAAGATGATCATCTGTGCCTCCTCACGAGCTAATATTAAACTTTGAATACGGGGTATATAATGAAGTGATTGGGTGAGGCAAGTCTCATTACTAAGGCCAGATCGTCTAGAAATGTTTGTTAGGAAGGAAATGCTATCATCATCAAGGAGTTGTCCTACGCGAACATTCTCAATGCAGGAGGCTGCAGTGACGCGGTAATTTGAGTTAGGGCTAAAGCAAGTATAGTCAACAAGGCATATAGTGCGTGGACGTTGGATAAGATACTTGAAAGTTATGACAGCTAAGAGGAGGAAAATCCAGAGGCGGTGGATAGGTGGAGCGTAAGAAAAATGACCCTATGTGCCATTGTATTGTGATTTTGGTGATTGAATGACAACATGGTCATTGGGACTAATAAATTTGTTAAGTAATTTATATAGGAAATTACGTCCCAAGAATGATTCGAAAGCATAGCCAAAAGTCATAGAGTCTTATTTGGAAGTATTCATGACATGGTATTGGCATGAGAAACCATGGAAAGGGCCCAAGTTGATTGAATTGGATAAGCCCGTTGAGTTTGTACATGGCGTATTGTATGCCAATACACGACATACAAACCAGAAGCATACAACGTGTAGAGGCTGATCAAGCAGAGGAAGAAGATTCTACATGGCGTATGATACGACGATGCACGGCATACAAGTTACAAGTATACGACGCTCGAAGAATTCAGAGGAAGGGCATCAACGTATGGTCCGGTGTTACTGTGCGCATGAAGGGTGGATGATACGGTGCTCAAGGTCAGCAAATGCTCAGAAAGGGTTATCAATACCCTACACGGCGTATCATACGCCGACCACCGGTGGAATATTAGTGTACATGTTACATAGGGACGATGTCAAGAGAAGATGGAGAAAAGGCCATGGCGTATGAAACGCCAACCATCGGCATACAAGTTGGAAAGCAAACGGCGTGTGCAAAGAGCCGTTGGAAAAGGGAATCCGTCCATTGGAAAAGCACACAACGTATTATACATCGATGGGGGTGAAGTGCATGGCGGAACATACAGCGTTCACAGATTCTGTGCAGCTTTTGAGCAACGGCTAGTTGAGCCCCTTGAGTTATTTATACCACACCCATTAGGCCATTTGGAGTTGCTGGAGTCCAGAGAAGTTCGTCTACAACCATAAGGCATCCAAGCCACCATTTGTGCTACATAGTTTATCCATAGCGAGTGAGAGAGTTAGGATAGCCCTAGTGAGTGAGTTTGCAAGATGTTGAGCCTTGTGCTTGGTTCTAGAGTGAGCCAACACTTGTAGTCTCGGTGTGCCGTCCCCTTGGAGTCTTGGTGACTCGCCGGCAAGTCTTCGACCCTCTGGCTTGGTATAGAGCGGCGACGATGACGTTATGCAGGGAAAGAGGAGTCCCCCTCCTTGGTGGAGAAGCTCCATAGTGAAGGCGGCATCAAGATCTCCGGGAAAGTAGGTTGATGAGAGCAAAGTCTTGGTGACTTGCTCATCATCCCTCTTGGGGAACCTTTGTGGCGAGCTCAAGGCCTTGACCGGGAATAAGACTTGGCGATCAGGAGCACATCCTTTGTGGATCTCCAACGTGGAGTATAGGCATTAGCTGAACCACAGGATAAATCTTCGTGTCAAGTTTGCATCCTCCTGACCCTCTTAAGCTTTCGCATTTTGTACTTGCAACTTGTGTGGTTTTACCTTTCTAGAGTAGTATCTTGATAGGATTGGCTCTATGTTGCAAAACTCTTGGGTGGATGCAATCACTAGAAGAAAACCTAGCTTAGTTGCACATCTAGATAGTTTGTCTTAGTTTTATATTTGTGCAATTAGAGGCAAGTGGTAGGTTATGTTTTTAGAAAGCCTAATTCACCCCCTTCCCCTCTTAGACTATCACGTGCATCGATTTCTTTCATGGAGTGGTAGCAGTGGACCACGTGAGTACCACATATTGGCAAATATGCGTGACCTTGAGGATCATCGCGTGATTGGCATGGTGGCAACAAAGATGTTGATGCAGTTGTTCGCAATCTGCGCTGTTTGATGTTGTTGATGCATACACTATATGTGTTGTATAGATTTAGATATGCCTATTGTGAATGAGCATAGAGGGCTGGGCTAGGATTCATTTTTAAAGCTGCTACATGTACTTATCATTGAGAAAAACATGATCCGATCAAAAGAAAGGTGCATAATATCAATATGTCTGATGGTGTGGAGGTTGAGTGGTTTAGTTACCGCACTCTAAGATTTAAATAATGTCATTCACCTTTTAAATATCTGATGTTTGCCTCATCCGTTCGTCAAAGAAAAAAAAAAGTCATTTTCCAACTAGTCATCGTCGAGGGTCTGAACCATACTGTATTTTTTAATACCTTGCTGTCTTGACACCGCGCACACACAAGATTGAATCAAAGTACAGAAGATGAAATCAAGTGCGCTACAGGGCATTAGGTGCCAATGCAAATTATTACTTCCTCCGTTCTCTTTTATTTGACGTTGGCTAGCTCAAATTTGAGCTAACTAGCGTCAACTAAATGAGAACAGAGGGAGTACTCTGTTATCACTTTATGGTACCAAAAATTCAATATGAGGTGACTTAATTTGGGTGTTAACAGTTGGGAGATGCATAAGATTGTAATGGTTTAATATGCTATTGTCTGTGTGCCTCAGGACTGAGTTATAATGGTTAAGATTAAAAGAACCAATCACATATAGACCCCAAGTTATGCATGTGTACATAGCCAAATGAAATATAAGACAAAAAAAAAGAAACCATCCCCATGCCCTATGCTTTTTCCATACTTCGAAAAGAAGAACTACCGTGTGTCAAAACTGGGCATTCAATTTGGGTGCTTGTTGTGTTTGAACATGTAACACCCTAATTTTCATCAAAGAAATTGTAGCAACATTTTCATAATTTTCTAGAATTTATTTAAGGCATAAATAAATTTTCTAGGATTTAATTAGAATTATTTATGTTTTTATTCAATTAAATAATTAGTTAATAGGCTCAATAAGTGTATTTATGCATTCATGCTGTTGCAGTTGATTTTTTTTTGTATTGTTGGTTCAAATTGTTTGAATTCGAATTTATTTGAATTTGCTTTGACCTCTAGAAGGGTTCCTTTTAGGAGAGTTCGTTTTGCCTTCCCGAACTTTGGTTTGGTTCGATCTGCCTCCCTCAACTCTCTCTTCGTTTGCTGTTGCGGCCCGGCCCTTTTCCCTCGCGCGGCCCGCTCTGCTCCAGACGACGTCGAAGATGCCCACATAATCTACGCCATCGCCTCCCTCCCTCTCCCACTCGCTGACAGTAGGGACCCACCTGTCATACGCGTCTTCTCCGAGTCGGACTCCAATCGAGCCCGAGCCCGACCAAGCCCGGCGCCGCTCCGCCCCTTCCCTTCTGGATCGCACGTCGAGGCCGCTCCCTCCTGCCCTTTTATAGACGCGCCGCCTCGCCCGCTATCCCCAGGAACCCTAGTAGCCCTCACGAAGCCGCTATTCCAGCTACGCCACCGCCTGCGAAGACCTCCGATCGCCGCCACCGCTGTTCAAGCTCGCCGTCGCCCATCGGTATGTTTCATCGCCACCAGCAGCTCCACACAATCGTAAGAAAGCGCCCAAGCTTCTTGTTTGCCGTACCCTTCACTGGTATGACCAGATTTTGCCAGAAACCTTAAACTTCTTTATGCTTATACGAAGTGATGTCTGGATTAAAGATTAACTTTGTAAAAAGTGAAATAATCTTGATCAATGGTGATCACAATAAAGAAGTTCAATACTCTGAATTATTCAATTGTCAAATTGGACATTTCCCATTGAAATATTTCGGTGTGCCTGTGAGCCCAAGCAGGCTCCATGTGGCAGACTGGAATAGTCTGAAAGACAAAAATGTTGAAAAAATTGGATGTCTGGATGGGAGGAAGAACAACTCTCATCAATTCTTCTTTATCAAGCACATTGATTTACCATATGTCTATGTACTTGCTCTCTAAAACAGTCCATAAAACTTTAGATAAACAAAGAAGGACTTTCTTCTCGCAAGGTTGGGGGGGGTCAAAAAAGGAAATACCACCTGGTTAAATGGACAACATTTTGTAAAAGCAAGAAGAAAGGAGGTCTGGGTATTAAAAATATTAGAAAGATGAATATCAGTCTTCTTACTAAGTGGTGGTGGAAACTAGCAAATGAAAAGGGGTTATGGCAAGAGCTGATCAAAGAAAAATACCTAATGAGGATATAATTAATTCTATATAGAGCAAACCTAATAACTCCCCTGTGTGGAAATATCTAAATAAAGTGAAGAACATCTACATGAAAGGAAGGGAGATTTCTATCAAAAATGGGAATAAGACTTTATTCTGGTGTGACCCCTGGTTTGAGGAAAGACCTCTGTATTCATTATTCCCTGTTCTGTTTGAACTCTATGAGGATAAATTGATAACAGTTACTGATTTTAAAAACAAGAAGAGGTTAATAAACTTCAGTAGATGGCTGCCTGATATTTTCTTTCAGCAATGGGAAGATGTGAAGAATAAGGCTCTAAACTTCAACCTGATAGAGGAGGAAGATGTTCTCTCTTGGAGATGGGGAAAGAACAAGAAATGTTCTGTAAAATCATTATATGAACATTTAACTGAACACGATGCCTGTGATTCATACAAAAGAATTTGGAAAGCCAAGTTGCCATATAAAATCAAGATTTTCATGTGGTTGGTTGAGCATAAAGCTATTCTTACAAAAGATAACATGATTAAAAGGAGATGGGCTGGTAATCCTTCATGCCAATTCTGCAACAATCTTGAAACGTCTGACCATTTGCTCTTTTCATGCCCGGTTGCAAAAGTAATCTGGGAAATTGTGGTTGTATGTATTGGAGCTAACAATATTTCATCATCTTTGGACCAGTATTGGTCATGGATCAAGATCTGGATGCCTCTGGGTGGAAACATACATTCTTTTGGGCTTGCTGCTATTTCATGGGCTATGTGGAAGGCCAGGAATAGAGCATGTTTTGAGGGCAAGCTCCCAAAGCATCGTGCAGAAATTTTATGTCGTGTGTTCTTTCATGATTTTCTAGACAGGGCTGTACAAGGATGATGCTCTGGAAAGGATGACTAAAGGAATCGGGGTCCTGCTATCAATGGCATGTAGGATCCTAGCAACTCAGCAGAGGAACCAACAACCAAGGCTGCCTGCACCTGAAGCTGAACAAGAGCTAGAGGAGGAAGAGGACTGAGGATCTGCCGTGAGGAGTGGTTGGTTGTCTTTAGTCGCATGTTGTTAGGTGGTTTTGAGTTGGATCTGTAAGCATGGTTAAATTTTGTTGTTGCTGCTTTTACTGCCTCGCGAGGTCATCTGTGAGACCTGGCCTGACTCAGGTTAGGTGCTTGCATTTTCCTTCCCCCTGCTGGTTCTGGTGAAGTTCATTCTCCTCGTCTTCTCGAGTCTGTGTCTATATCTGAACTTTGGAATTTCGGTTTGAATGAATGGAAATGGGGGTGATCTCACTTTAAAAAAATCACCATCAGCACCGGCGGTGGCGTGCATGCACGTCATGGGGCTCATTTTTGGGCATCGCGACGCCATTACCGCCTTCACCCAGCTGCCGCGGGCGCCGGGCTGACCAGGAAATAGCGTATTGAAGAAGAATGAAAAGTATTGAAGAGAAAATTTGTTTATTTTTTTCTCAATCCCCTTCATTCCACTCCAATACGTCTCTATCCAAACAAGCCCTGCGGTGGCGCCCACCGACATGATCATTACGACATGCTGTTTGATGCCTTCTTCGTGCTATGGATGGTCGGGCTCCACCCCTCAAGCTGCTCAAGGTCTTGGGCCCAAATCTCGACCCGTTCACGTAGCAGCAGGCGCCGTTGGCAACTGCAGCACCTCGACTTCCTCACGGGGAACTCCAGGCCACGATCCTCAACGCGAGCGAGCTCCGGGTTCTGTCGCTAGCTGGGAATAGCGTCTCGGGGTGCTCCCGGACGAGGCGCCAGTAAGTGGCATATGCGCAGGGGCTCAAGGAGTTGAACCTTGTGGGCAACGCGTTCACATGACGCCTCCCTGTCCCTGCCATGATATGCAGGCTGCCACGCGCTCACCGCGTTGGGGCTCGCCAGCAACCACCTCACCGGGGAGCTGCGCACTGGAGCTCATTCCCTTGAGCGACCTTGAGGGACGCCCCTATGCAAGCTTGGGGATGACGCCGGTGACACTGTTTATTTGTCACCAAAATTGGTAAGTAGAGCAGGATTTAGGAAAATCCGGGTCCAGACCGGTCTGACCGGTTTGGGGAACCGGTCAGACCGGTTTTTCCCTGTAATCCGACTAGGACTCTTAGTTTGGGTTAATTACGAGTTGTAAAGCTTATTTCTTACGGGAAAAGTCCTACCCTCCCTATAAATATAAAGGGATTCGGCCGATTGAGGGAGATCCAATCGAATTTATCAAATCTACTATTTTTTGCCTTTACTTTTTTGTACCTCTCAAACCCTACCTTTTCCAAACCCTAATTGTTGTTCTTCCTTCGTCTCTACGGTGATTGAGGACGTTCAAGGTGGCCTGTCGATCCTAGAACAACCCTACGCACACTTGCCCTGACGGGGTCCCTCCCGAACAAGTGTTCGTCGGATTCTCATCGGTTTTTCGCAAGAACCGGTCTGACCGGTCTGACTCAAAGACGCTGCAAAGAGCACCTCTACGTGTGCGAGTATTTGATGCGAGGCACATTTTTTCATCAACATACTTTTTGGCGACTCCGCTGGGGAAACAAGAAAAATGATCTACTGTCATGGCTAATCTACCAAAGCCAGGCGAGGTTGATCCCAACAATATTGCAAGGCCGACTGCTAATGAGCTATCGGCTGAAGATCGTCAACGCTATGAAGAGCTCCTTCAGGAGGAGAAGGAGGAGATGGAGCGAGCCAAGAAGAAATTCGAAGACAAGACTCAGTGGTACTTGTCGCACTTCTCCAAGGATCGGAAGGGCGCTGTTTCTAAGGACAAGGAGGTGGTGATGGTCGCGGACAAAAACGAAGATGACAAAGTAATACCCAATGTGAGTGATCCATCAGCCCCCGTTACCCATGATCAGATGCAAAATTTACTGCTTATTGGTCAAAGACAAATGATTACAATATGCCAAGGCTTGATTGAGAAATCATTAGAAAAGCAACCTGCGACCCAAAGTAGTAAAGTTATTATTTCTGATCCTATTGGTACCTCTAATTCATCGGCAGCAATACCACCCAAAAAATCACAATATGGGATGTCGTTGAATTATTCAGCAGGACAAAATTCTCCGGGACAGTTTGGCCAGGCAAATCCGGTCAGACCGGTTTCAATAACCGGTCAAACCGGTTTGACTGCTACAACACAGTACGGCCAAATTCCGGTTAGACCAGTTCTAGGAACCGGTCCGACCGGTTCGGGCGCAGGGATCCCGTATCAACATGTGCCCGAGCCTCTAGCTATTGTTCCACCTATTCAGGCTAATTCTGGCCGAACCAGTGGTGGTTTTGGTTATGTACCTCCGCATAATGCTTTGACATACAACACACATCCTATGCCTTCCCAGGGTTCAGACTATTCGCAGCAAACACATATACAGCCGAACCATATATCGCAACAAGCACCGAATGTTGGTGAACCTTCATGGATGGCTGATCCCTATATTAGAGGTTTATTTGATGATTATAAAAGGGATTTAGCTAATATGACTAAGGACACATTTGGCGTAGAAGTTAAAGATAAAACTTTGGCGTGTCAAAAATCTTATCCTGAGAGCTTTGATTCTTTGCCATATCCTCAAGGTTTTAAAGTGCCAGAGTTTGTCAAATTTACTGGGGAGGATAATAGGACCACATGGGAGCATGTTAGCCAGTTTAATGCACAATTGGGTGTTCATGGTAGTATTGATCACTTGCAAATTAGATTATTCCTTTTGTCATTATCTGGTACTGCTTTTTCATGGTTTTCGGCATTGTCTCCTAATTTTATTCATACATGGTCTCAATTAGAGCATAAATTTCATGAACACTTTTATAGTGGAGATAATGAATTGAGACTATCTCACTTGACATCGGTTAGGCAAAAGAGTGATGAATCTATTGCTGATTATGTTAGAAGATTCAGAGATATTAAAAACTGATATTTTAGTTTGATTATTTCTGAAAAGGATCTTGTCGAATTAGTTCTTAATGGTTTAAGATCTCATATTAGAGAAAAATTGGAAGGCTATGAGTTTCTTACCATTAATCAAGTGTTACAAAAAGCTTTGGCTCAAGAAAGCCGAAGTAAAGATGCTCGCTCAAAATCTGATCGTCCCAACATGCATATGCTAAGCAATGATTTATCAGACGACGAGAATAGAGAGGTTTATGCCGCTGAATTTGTATGACTGAGCAAAGCAAAATCATATAGTTGCGCTTCTCTTAAACCGATTCACAAAAATCAGCAAGAAGAGATGAAATTTACTTTTGATGTGTCCAAGTGCGATAGGATATTTGATGAGTTGCATAAGAACGGATACATCAAGTGTGCATATACTATACCACTGCTTGAAGAGTTGAAGCGGCGTGCATATTGTAAATTTTATAATTCCTTCTTACATGCAACTAATGATTGTAATATGTTTCATCGACATATTCAATCGGCCATTAATGAAGGCCATTTGAGTTTGTACGAAATGCAAGTTGATTCAAATCCTTTTCCTAGCACTTTCTCAATAAATCCCAAAGTGTTGATCAGGCCAAGTTAGGCCGAAACGACAAAAGGGAAAAACGTAGTCATTGGTGAAGAACGACCAGAGCAGAGAAAAGACAAGAAAGTGCAACTGGAACTGGAAAAGACCCCCAAAGCTACATCTAAGAATTCAATGCTCGGGGGCAAGTCAAGAACGAGCAAGCCGGTTCTGACAAAATCGGTCTAACCGGTTCAAAAAACTGGTCTAATCGGTTCTTGGCCAGAAATTCTGGTAGTGCTGAGAAAAAGTCAAGGCCGACCTTTGAGGAACTTTTAGAGAAATACAAGAAACTAGGTGCTACTCAGAAGCATAAAAATCGGCCAGAAAAAATAAAAACCTCATCGAAGCACCAAGAGTCAAATTCTTTCTCAACTCAGGGTAGTAGTAGCACCACATTGTATCCATCTTTTAGACCGACTACACTATGGTCCTGGTCATATCCTTACTACTATTTATCTTGGGATTACAGTAGTATGAATATGCAGCCATATTTTTTTCCATATCCTATTTCATACTACAATCATGAGTCATCACAAAGACCGATTGTTTCTAGTAATAATCTGGTCAAGAAAAGTGTATCCACTGATTCTAAGACAGGTGAGAAGGACAACAAGCAAGATTCAACATATATGCAACCAAGGTGGTGTCCTCCAGGCTTGTCCCGTACTCAAAAGAGAAAATTGCAGCGGATGTGCAAGAAATCAATGGAGCAACAAGTTGAAGAGAAGCCAGCAGCGGCGACGAAGACAAAGATGGTGTGGAGGCCAAAGAAAGTCGCTTCAACTTCAACTTGAGCAAGACATCAGGACATGGCCAATGTATGAACATTGTCCTTAGAGCAATTTTGGTTGCTGAGTGTTTTCTGATTCGCAAACTTCACCAGAAAACAGGGAGGCATATGTTCGTGACCAAAATTGGCAAGTAGAGCAGGGTTTAGGAAAATCCGGGCCCAAACCGGTCTGACCGGTTTGGGGAACCGGTCAGACCGGTTTTCCCCTGTAATCCGACTAGGACTCTTAGTTTGGGTTAATTACGAGTTGTAAAGCTTATTCCTTGCAGAAAAAGTCCTACCCTCCCTATTCGGCCGATTGAGGGAGATCCAATCGAATTTATCAAATCTACTATTTTTTTGTCTTTACTTTTTGGTACCTCTCAAACCCTAGCTTTTCCAAACCCTAATTGTTGTTCTTCCTTCGTCTCTACGGAAATTGAGGACGTTCTAGGTGGCCTGCTGATCCTAGAACAACCCTGCGCACACTTGCCCTGATGGGATCCCTCCCGGACAAGTGTTCGTCGGATTCTCGTCGGTTTCCCGGCGAGAACCGGTCTGACCGGTCTGACTCAGAGGCGCTGCAAGGAGCACCTCTGTGTGTGCGAGTATTTGACGCGAGGCACATTTTTGCGTCAACAGACACCCATGACTTGTTCGATAAAATTACTAGTTGAGAGAAGCCACGTAGAGCCGTCAACACGCCATGTCAGCTCAAAGTGCACATGTGAATGGCTATGGACCTACGGTTAAAAACTTAAAAAGTTTATGTATTCAGAAATACATTTTTAGAGTTGATAGAACTAAGTGACACAGTTTAGGAGCCGGTGGTGTATTTTACTCTTCACATATTGATAATCATACATCTTGTATCCGTTCCTTGGATACCCATCGTGGCAAGATATGCCCGATGACGTATATGTGACCATACTTGCACACAGATTATTTGTACATGTATCCATTTGCACATTTTACAACTTGTCGGATCAAAGTGATATAAACTTATAACTTGTATAATGGGTGTAGTTTACTATAATAAAAAACGTAAAGCTGGGTCACTACATTCAACATGAAAACTAAATTATAACGTACGACTATTCCTATTTGAAAGGATATGATTTTATAGAGGGAGTAGTTTGAATAGGAGTTGCAATTCTTATAAATTCCAAATGTAGTGAAAGAACAGGTGTTGAAGTCACAGTAAAAAAATGAAGAGTAAAATACGTGAGGAGTACTCGAACTTGTCTCGAGGTGTTATCTAGATCTTTAAACTCTTAAAATGAAATTTTTAGGACCCAAAACTTATCCCAAGATGTCACACGAGTCCCTAAACTCTCAAGATATATCTTCGGATCTCCGAACTTGTCCATAGATGTCGCTTGTGTCCATAAACTCTTGAAATATATTTCCATATCCCTACAATAATCATTAATTAATTCTATTTAAAATAGGCTATTTATTTAGCTATTTTCCACATGATGCATTTAGAAATCTTGCCAATAATTTTGTATTATTATTTTCTTATTTTTGCTCTTATTAATCATACAAAAATATATTAATCAAGGCCATCTGATCATTTTTTAAAATAAAATCAAAGGTACAAATAATATTTTTCTCAATTAACATGGCAATATATCTGCTAATCTTAATTTTTCTATTAAGTAATTATATTTTACATGGGCTCTATAGAACTTGATTAAGCTAATATGTCTTGATCTCAATAGGAATAAAACATAACATTTTTCATTAAATTTTAAAATAGTATATGAATGTTTAGGGACCTGAGTAGCACCGTGGGACAAGTTTGTCGACCTAAGAAATGCATTTGGGGTTTAGGGCCCTAAATGACACCCCGGAACAGTTTAGGATCCAAGAATGCAATTTAGAGTTTATGGACTCAGATGACACTACGAGACAAGTTAAGGACTTAGATGACACATCAAGATAAGTTTAGGGACCTAAATACAAAGCTAGCTAGATGAAATCTGAGGTGCACACCCGTCAAACAGGAACGTACAATAGTATGAACTTCCCAAAAACAAAATCGCAGCAAGAGCCAATGATCACCATGTGCATATACAGAGCCGAAGACTGACAAACCCTCTCAAGCAAGGGCAAAAATACTTCTGATGTGTCCAACCAAGGATTACAATTCACTTATCTAGCACTACTGCACCAGTATTATTATCCGACCATCGCCACAGTCATTCGCGTGCCACTCGAAGGCACAGCTAACCATCAACGGCGAACTGATCAGTGAAAAAAGATTCACAAAATTTGATTCAGGTTGAATGAACTAAAAGCAGCTTCGACGAGTTGTTTGTTCTTGTCAATCATTTTTGACGACAGACGGGCGGAACGCCGGCCGGCCGGCGGCGGGCGGCGCACCTCGCTGTGTGCAGCCACGCGGCCGGGCAAGCGCTACGCCGTACAAGCACACGCACCATGCGTGCGTGCGTGACTGCGTGCCGGAGGGCTTTATGCGAGGCCGGCGACGGCGACGACGCTGCCCCCGGCGGTGGCGCGCTTCACGAAGCGGCCCTTCATCCGCGGCCGCTTCTCGGCGTTGAGCTTGCGCACCTCGTACCGGATCTTCTTGGAGAAGAGCCGCGTCCGCCGCTTCTCCCGGTACCGCGACACTCGGGCCTCCCGGCCGCCGTCCATCATCCCCAGCCTCGGCGTGCCGAGCTCCTCACCGCCGTGCCCGACCACTCCTCCCACCACCCACATGCCCTGTATACACAACAACCATAGTTGAAGTTATTAACAACCGCTTCAAGTTAATCTCGGCACATATGCACGATGTCTGTCACGGCACGAGTGCGCGCGAGAGAACGTACCGTGTAATCGTGGGGCCAGCTTTCGTCGAGCTTGACGTGCGGCCGCTCGCCGCCGCCGGTCCACGGCGAGCTCCCCCAGCTCTGGATGATCGCCTCGTAGTTGAGGGTGAGCGAGAGGCTCGTCTGCAAGAACTGGGCGTCGGCGCTCGTGTCGTTGCTCGCGGCCTTCTCGTGATCCGGTGTCTCCTGAGGCGAGCCGTAGTCGAAGTCGATGTCCACAATCTCCTCCGACGCCTCCGGCTCCAGCTCGAGGCCGCACGCCAGCGTGCCGCTGGCTTCGCAGGCACCGCCGCCGTCGATCTCCACCTTGACTCGCGCGGCGTCGTCGTCCACCGGGTCGAGGAGGCCCAGCGTCTCCATGTAGAACAACGAGTCCTCCTCGTTGCCGTCGTCGAGACCGCGCCCGAGGAGGGCCTCCATATCGGCGGCGAACTCCCTGAGCTCGGCGTCGGTGGGTTCGAAGTGGACATGGCCGTCGCGGTAGAACTGTGCCGGCGGCGGCGCCAGTGCCGTTGGTTCCGGCTTCGCAGGGTCCTCGACGGCGCCGTCCTCGTTGCAGGACGACGCGACGGCCGCCGCGTCCTCGAGAGGCGGCGGCGAGCAGAACTCGGCGAGGGCGGGGTCAAAGATGGGCACGCGGTAGAGCAGCTGCTCCTCCTCCACGTCCACCTCCCCTTCCCCGTTCCGCCCCTCGGGCGAGTCCCCGCCGGCCGCCTCCGGCACGACGAGCCGCCGGGACAGCACCTGCCCGACGCTCTTGGCGTGCCCGCCCCGCGGCGTGCGCGCCTTGCGCCTGAACCACGCGGGCACCACCTCGTCGCGGCGTTCGCGCTTCGGCGCCGCGGCCCCGGAGACGGCGGGCGGCGGCGTGCACAGCGGCGACGTCGGCCGCAGGCGCAGCCGCTCGTGCCGCCGCGCGAGCGGGTTCGCCGAGTGCACGGACGTGTCGCAGCCCTGGCACAGGAACGCGTCGTCCGCGGCGCAGTACCACCTCGCCCGCCGGCGCAGGCACCCGTCGCAGGCCCGCGCCGCCTTGCCGCCCACCGCCGCGGCCACCGCCGCCGCCGCCTTCGTCGAGCTGCCGGTGGCAATCATCTCTCTCCTACGCGGCAGTCTGCAACGATCTTGCTCTCCAGTGATGCCTCCTGTACGCTCGATATGGGATGGGACGTAAGTATTCACATGTATCGATGTACGCTCTGTACTTTACACTGTAGATTGCAATTTTTTTTGGTGCCGAAAATATCGCGGGTTTAGGTTTTGTAGCACAGGGAGGAGGTGGTGGGCCCGGCCTGTGCGCTTTTTGGGGGACCCACGGTGCGTACTTTGCCCTTTGGGGGTGGCGGTGGGGCACACCTGCAGGTCTTATCTGCGACGTGATTGGCTGAAGGGCATGGCCGCATCCGGCGCGGGCGCTTGTGATTGGCTCCGACGGGATTTCCGGTGGGGCCACCCCATTTTGCGACGCGACGCCCAGAGCCCTTTCCCGGTCGCTCTCAGGCCATTCCCAAGCCCACAGTGTGTATAGACAGGGTCTATCCTGCCATATCAGCAAGACACCAACTCTACCATATCAGCAAGACACCAACTCTAGAAACTACACCTCCAACCCCAGTTTCTTCACGTGAGCCCGCATTAATTTTTCTCTCTCCTATCTGTCTTTTCTCTGCGTCTTTCGTCTTCTCCACCAGGCACCAGCGACATCGCCCAAGCGGCCAGGGAATCTCAGCAGCAGTTCGGACGCCCTTACCGTAGACGACGGCAGCGCAGGGGCCTCACCTTCTGGCCTCGCACGGGCTATCTGAACGGTGGCGGCGAGCTCAGCAAGCCAAGCTGCCCGGCTTCACGCAGGTTGGTCGGACGCCGACGACGAGCTCGGGCGACAAGCCACGGCCACGAGCTGCTCCAACCATGGAAGAATGGTGATTTGGGCACGAAACAGCTCGATTTCGTGGGGGGAATCAACGATTTTGACGGAGTGGAGTTTAATCCCAATGGGGAAGAATCTAACTTGAGCCTAGCCTAGCTCGACGGAAGAGATTGATTTATGAGAATGAATTCGATTCGCACACTACAGAGCAATGTTGATGCTCTTCTGCCCTCTCATCTTATCTCCGTCCTCGACGGTGATGTGCAGCAAGGTAGACATCAGGGGCCAATGCCATGGTGGCTCGCCGGTTCGTGGTCTGTGCCTCTGTGGCAAGGCGCCGCCCACCAGTGGCTCCAGCGAGATGGAGTACGGGGCATCGACATCCTCCGCTGCCCCGCCACGGCAGGGCGCCACATGCGTGATGGCGACGAGGCACGAGCAGGTGAGCCATCGCTTCCTGGTCGAGAAATGGGCGGCGCGCCGGCGGCAGCAATGGTGCGCGACGGAGCTCATCGGTAGTTCCGTATGGGTCCCACAAAAAGCGTCGACACCCCGCCCAGCGCAGCTCTCGCGATGTCTTGCTCGTTGGATGCCGGGCCGACACCGTTTCCTGCATGGGACACGGTTTCTTCGTTTTTTCTCTTCTCTCCTCGTTAACTCTCCTGCCATGTCAGCATTTTGTTTATGTGGCAAGGTATTTAATGCCATGGACACCAGCTGACCTGGTGGGTTAGGAATGGCCTCACGGTTGCTGTGGTATCCCGCTGGCAGTGGGACCGTGTAGGCTTGTCAAGAAAAGTCCTTGAACTTTATTTTTCCCAGCACAGTGATCACAATTCACAAGTACATCTTACACGTTACTGCATGTTTTGTTACCACTACAAACCTCGGAACTAATTTTTTGATTCTTGAAAAATATGTTCAGATTTGAAAGAAGGATAATTGAAAGGGGGCGCATATACGAACATGTGTAATTTCAATTGCATGACACATCATGTTTGAGGCCCCGAGTCGAAAACTTTCTGATACCTCCATTGTTCAAATGTTTCTTGCAAAAAGCCATATCTTCCAAATGGGTCATGCTTGATTTTGTCTAAGTGGCCAAAAAGCTGTCACATATGCCGCTCCAAATTTGCTAAAATGACCTAATCCAATTTATTGCAAAGATTTGGATCTGCCATATTTATAATAGTTTCGAAGCGAGTAGGGCTGACAATGATTTGACCTTGAGGCCCTGTTTAGTTCTTTCACTTTCCACTGAAATCGGCAACTTTTTTCACCATGTTTTCCGTGCCCCCTCTCACAAACACGCTTCCCAATGGCAACTTTTTTCATCAAATTTGCCAAGTTTCCACCATCTAAACAGGGCCTGAATTGTATTGTTGTACATTGGATACTAGCTTGCGCGCCGCGTCTCCTAAGGTATGGTCCCCCATGGAAGATCTATGTGCTCTTAGCTGCCAAGCTCGAGATTTGGAAGCCTACAAAATTGCACGCCCAAAAAACATGAAGAAAATACTTGGCCTCTGGGGTCCCCAGCTGCGGATTTGAATCGTTTTCGAAATGTAGATGCTATGGAACATAGTGGTTGATGACCCTTTGGAGTGTAGCAGCGTGGTCAGCATGGCTTACAAAAGACTCGGACTCATGGCGATGCCGACTTGGTATGCTAGAATTATACAGGTCTTATCCAGCGAAGATAATGTTCTGTAAATTGCAAATGCCTACCAGGCAAAGAAAAATAGTGTCTTGTGCATGCTTGGTTTACTTCAGCTCTCCTTGTCATGGGAGACTACATTGTGCGTAAAAACAAAGTTGATATCGTTGTGAAAGTGACAAGGGTTTAAAAGTAGACTCTTGATTATTTACAGCGAGTCGAAGTGAATAGTTGTTTCATTTACATAAGTGTGTTCATATTCTTGTGGCCTTTTTGGTCCTTTTTGCACCTAACATAATATATGGTAGAAATAACTTAGCCACCAATGCAAAAAATTTATGCGTAATTTGCCAAGGTGTGTGTGGGTTTGTTTTGTGCATGAGAAATATCATTTCCCATTTCCGCAAGTATTGAAGAAGAGCTAGAAGTAACGGAATAGGTTATGAGAATATCTCATGACCATAGGAAGATGACACCCCCTAGCTAGCTGTCTTAAGAAGAGGAGTATTGAAACCTTAGCTGGCCAGAAAATAACATATTATTATTATTGAAGTATGAGTTATGTATTATCACAATTAAATTTCACAATGACTTTAGTTTTGGATGAACTAATCCTGGATACATGAACATCGTATCCCTAGTTTTTTTTTCGGTAGTTGTTGGTCAGATAATATAACACAACAACTACATGAACTATTCTAAGAAAAATAACGGTGACGTATTTGTGGTGCATACCATATATATAAAACAATTCATCCTGAAAAAACTTGTGTTGACTATCTATCTTTGATCTTGTCTT
>CM014273.1:51465897-51483413 GCA_004135705.1 Alloteropsis semialata
GGGGCGGCAGCGTCGGGCGTCCGGGGCGGCGGCGGCGTCGGGCGTCCGGGGCTGCGGCGATCTCGCGAAACGACTAAGTGTGGGGAAGAAGGGCGGGCGGCGCTATATATAGCCCTCCATCATCGGTACCGGGTGATGTCACCACCCGGTACCGAAGGCCCTTTGGTACCGGGTGGTGACATCACCCGGTACCAAAGCTTTCACCCTTTGGTACCGGGTGATGTCACCACCCGGTACCAAAGGGCCTTCGGTACTGGGTGGTGACATCACCCGGTACCGAAGGGTGGTAGGGCGCCAATTTAGGCGCCATTTTCACAGCCCTTTGGTACCGGGTGGTCTTATCACCCGGTACCAAAGGGGTCCCAATTTAGCTTCCCGCCACATCTTTCTTCGTTTTTATCTTTTTAGTATATATACTCTTTCTTCCATTTTTATCTTTTTAGTATATACTATTTAGTATTTGAAATTTAGTTTGATAGTATGTATTATTAGTATTTTCAATTAATTCATTTATACTTAATATTTCAAATTTAAATCTTTTGTATGTATTGTTTGACACATCAACTAACAAGTATTAATTTCTTATATATATTAACTCTTTTACTATTCTAGATTCATATTACTATTTAGTAATATATATTAACTCCTTTACTATTCTAGATTCATATTACTATTTAGTAATATATATTAACTCCTTTACTATTCTAGATTCATATTACTATTTAGTAATATATGTTAACTCCTTTACTCCTTTACATTACATATCATAACGCTTCAACATAATTAGAATTACATAGCATCATCATGGTTCAACATAAGTACAACATTATGCTTGAACAGCAATAATCAGGGTCCCTGCACGCCATGCTTCTTCATGAGATAGAAAGGATAGTTTATATCGATAATCTCGATGCCTAGGAACCTGTCGACATAATCAAGTGCATATATGTATGCACTATCCTGTGCTTTGTAACGTGAATCCAAGACCTCTCCATAAATTGTGATCTCAGCAGCATTGGCATGACTCAAGGTTATATTAGCTTGGAAACCACCATTAACTCGATAAGCCCCTGGCGTCGTGTGTGCATACCCTAAGTTTCCAAGGACTTGATAAAGGACTGCACGTAGACTAGAACACGCATGCATGAATCCACAGTAGTAATCATCCTACAATGAGATTAATAAAACATATTGTTACAGATAAAGATAGTTAAACTTTAATATAATTACACAACTAAAAATAAAACTAACTTACATAAATCGATTCATATGAAGGACTAATCCTTTTAGGCATCTGTGTCACGTCTGGCTCACCCGTCTCGAGAGCTTTCAACTTGAAGTAGCTGTAGTCCGGAAAAACGTGGCCAGTTTGACTTTCTATTTGGGCTAATGTTTGCCTCACAGCATCACACGAGGCCACATGGTCTTGCTGCCACGCGCTAGCAGAATGAACGTGGATAATAACCATGTCACCAGGATTTGGGTCACGGGTGGCATTTTGTTGAATGCTAACAGAGATCATAACCCTACCAGTATTTTCGGTCACATTTTCTCTTAATACCAAAGGACTTGATTGACCGATGTTTGCATCTTTTAGCCATGTAATTGGATTAATGATCTGCATTATTAATAATTTCTATTCTCAGTGACATAGTGATTACATTCAAATGCAACTTGCAGAGGATTATCTATATTACCATATTGTAGCGAAGTTGCTGAGGTGCGGGAATTGGGACATGATCAACTTGTTGTGTTGTCGACCATCCAGGCTCGTGAGCCTCTCGAATCGGGATGGTAGGTGGCATATTAGTAACATAGCCACCACGTCTAGCTGCCTGACGCTGTCTCGGCATGATACTAACCAAAATAAACCGCAATATATTACAAGTCAATTTAACAAAACTAGTAAATACTTATCAAGAAGCATAAGACAAAATAAAATTTGGTTAATCAAGAAGCATAAGAAACTATTCTAGAATCATATTACTATTTAGTAATATATATTAACTCCTTTACATTACATACCATGACGCTTCAATATAAGTACATCATTATGCTTGAACAGCAATAAATGTTTTCTTTACAAGAGTGCCTTCGTTATGATCGTTGCGAGCGTAAGGAGCATCTTCATTGGCCAACAGGATGCTTGTGTCATCCTCCACACTGAACGGAGACACCTCGTCACACCTATTATAATCATCTTAATCGGTGACGTCCTCGACACCCACGATTTTTCTTTTCCCTGTGAGAACTATGTGCCGTTTTGGATAAAGTTCGGAGTTGTTTGTTTGCAGAGTCCCCGTCTTGGGTTTGGTAGAAATGTCCTTCACATAAAACATTTGATGCACATCCTTGGCGAGCACGAATGGTTCGTCTACATACCCAATTTTGTTGAGATCCACAGTTGTCATGCCGTAGCGGTCTATAGTAACACCTCCACTTGTAAGTTTCACCCATTTGCACCGAAAAAGTGGTATTTTCAAAGGTCCATAATCTACTTCCCAGATCTCCTCTACCTGGCCATAATATGAGTCCCTGTTCCCTTTGTTGTCATAGGCATCTATACAGACACCACTATTTTGTTTGGTGCTTTTGTCGTCTTGGGCTCTCGTGTAAAATGTATACCCATTTATGTCATAGCCTTGGAACGTCAAGCATGAGGATGATGGTCCCCTTGCCAAATACGCCAGCTGTGTATGTATTGTCTCGTTACCCATGAGCTTTTGTCGCAACCAACCAGCGAAAGTTTCTATGTGATGGCGTGTAATCCACTTGTCAGACTTTCTTGGATTTTGGTAGCATATTATAGTCTTGTGCTCCTCGATGTAAGGAGCCACCATGGTTGACGACTGCAATACAGTATAATGGGCTTTCATGAATAAATCGTAGTCGCTACACCTTGTTTGTTTCCTTCCTAACGTGCCCTTTCCAAGTAGTCTCCCCTCATGGCGTGACTCAGGTAGCCCAATCGGTTTCAGTTCGGGGATATAGTCAACACAGAACTCAATGACCTCCTCTGTTCTGTATCCCTTTGCGATGCATCCTTCTGGAAGAGAACGGTTACGAACATATTTCTTTAGAATAGCCATGAGCCTCTCAAAAGGATACATATTGTGTAGGAATACAGGACCAAGAATACCAATCTCTTTGACAACATGGACCAGGAGATACGTCATAATATTAAAGAAAGACGGAGGAAATATCATCTCAAGGCTGACAAGGCTTTGGGCCACATCATCCTGCAGCTTTGCTAGATTAGTGGGATCGATTGCCTTCTGGTCGATTGCATTGAGAAAGGCGCATAGCTTCACAATAGTTGTTCGGACATTAACGGGTAGAATTCCCCTCAGCGCCACCGGAAGCAATTGTGTGAGCAGCACATGGTAGTCATGGGACTTGAGGTGTACGAATTTCTTCTCTTTCATATTTATCAGACTCTTTACATTCGATGAGTAGCCGGACGGGACCTTAATACTGTTCAAGCAATCAAACATGCTGGTCTTCTCCTCCTTGCTTAGAGTGTAGCTAGCAGGACGCAAGTTCCAACGCCGTTTCTCTCTTTTCTCAGGATGCAGGGGATCTCGTTGTTTCATACGTTTCAGGTCCTGTCGTGCTTCAAGCGTATCTTTTGACTTTCCGTAAGTACCAAGGAACCCTAGCACGTTTACGCAAAGATTTTTCGTCAGGTGCATCACATCAATTGCGTGGCGTACATCTAAGACCTCCCAATATGGTAGGTCCCAGAATATTGACTTTTTTTTCCACATGGGCGCCTTTCCATTTTCACTTGCCGCTGGCTGGCTGCCAGGTCCCTTCCCAAAGACCACCTTCACATCTTTTACCATAGCAAATACATATTTTCCATCCCGATGCCTTGGTTTGCTACGACCTTCCGCCTCAAAATGCTTTCCTTTCTTTCTTAGCGGATGTTTCTCAGAAAGGAATCGACGATGGCCCATATACACACACTTTCTACAATGTTTCAGATAAATGCAGTCGGTGTGTTCTAGGCAATGTGTGCATGCTTTGTATCCCTTGTTTGACTGTCCCGACAGGTTACTAAGTGCAGGCCAATCATTAATGATCACAAACAGTAATGCTCGTAGGTTAAATTCCTCTTGCTTGTGCTCATCCCACGCCTTTACACCATCTTTGCCCCACAACAACAAAAGTTCCTCAATCAGTGGCCTTAGATACACATCAATGTCGTTGCCAGGATGCTTTGGCCCTTGGATTAGCACTGGCATCATAATGAACTTCCGCTTCATGCACATCCACGGAGGAAGGTTGTACATACAAAGAGTCACGGGCCAAGTGCTGTGGCTACTGCTCATATCACCGAAAGGATTCATTCCATCCATACTCAAACCAAATCTTATGTTCCTTGCATCTTCTGCGAAGTCTGGGAACGCTCTGTCGATTTTTCTCCATTGCGACCCATCAGCGGGGTGTCTCAACATATTGTCTTCCCTCCGATCCTCTTTGTGCCACCGCAGCAATTTAGCATGCTCTTTGTTTCTGAACAAGCGCTTCAGACGTTGTATTATAGGGAAATACCACATCACCTTGGCAGGGACTCTTTTCTTGGGGGCCTCTCCCTCAACATCACCAGGGTCGTCTCGCCTGATTTTATACCGCGAACAATTGCAAACCGGACAGGCGTCCAAAGATTCGTACGACTTGCCCCGATAAAGGATACAATCATTGGGACATGCATGTATCTTTTGTACTTCCAGTCCTAGAGGGCAAACGATTTTTCTTGCTTCGTATGTTGTTTCGGGCAATGTGTTGCCCTCTGGAAGCATCTTCTTTATCATTTTCAGTATCTCTCCAAAACCTTTGTCAGACAAGCCATTAGTTGCCTTCCATTGCAACAGTTCCAGTGTGGTACCCATTTTTTGGTCCTCTTTGCAATCTGGGTACAACAATGTTTTGTGGTCCTCCAACAAACGGTTCATCTTCTCCCGCTCTTTCGCACTTTCGCAGTCTTTCTCTTCATCACGGATCATGCCACCTAAGGCGTCATCATCCTCATCTTCTGCAACTGCTTCACCCTCGCCCATTGCTGTATCATCTGCAAAGGCACCGTATTGTGCAAAGTCCGGGATGTTGTCGTCACCTTCTTCATCACTTTCTTCAAAGAATATCCCCGCTTCGCCGTGTTTGGTCCAACAGATATAGTTAGGCATGAAACCACTCATAAGCAAGTGTGTGTGGACCACCTTCTTCGAGATGTGATAATCCTTCTTATTCTCACAGACCTTGCATGGACAGCATATAAAACCCGAGGTCGAGTTAGCCTCTGCCACGTCGAGGAATTGATGAACGCCATTAATGAAGTCAGATGAGCGTCTATCCGCGTTGTACATCCATTGCCGATTCATCTATTCACAAAATACAATGAAAAATTCATCCCCAATTTCTAAAGTTCATAATAAACCTAAATAAGAATATCATATATAATCTCTAAAAATCTTAATAACCGTAAACATCAACATCATTTGATGCCACCAAAAAGATGTATTTCTAAAGTTCGTAGTAAGCCTTAACAAGAATATCTTTTATAATCTCTAAAAATTTTGACAGCACCTCTCCTGCATCGGGAGGTTTCCAAAACCTGCGACAAACCAAGGGCACGATGGCCGACAACCACATTCCAAATTAATCAACGTCTTACTTTTGCTCATCTCAAAAAAATTTTGAAGGAGTGATTTGCCTCAGATATGTTGTCTTTCATTTGACCTTGAACTTGGAGCATAAGAAACATTACAGGTGGTAAAAAAATTGGTTCATGGTAGGCATGGAACCGTGGGACACACCCAGCCCAACCATCACAATGCAACCGATTCGTTGCTTGGGCATGGATGTATCCCACGGTTTGATGACAAACATGAGAAGCATAACTATGCAATACAAGCTCAAGCTCAAGGTCATCATATGTTACCCAGCTAGAAAACTAGGTAAAATTTGATATCATCATAGGCATGCCAAGAGTTGGATTGTTTTAGTTCAAGATATTGACAACCATGAGAAGTAAAATTGAATTTAAAATCTAACTAAATAAGAATATCATTTATAATCTCAAAATCCTAATAACCCTAAATATCAACGTCATTTGAAGCCTCTAAAAAGATGTAATTCTAAATTTCGTAATAAGCCTAAATATGAATTTCATTTATAATCTCTAAAAATCCTAATAACCCTAAATATGAATATCATTTCTAATATCTAAAAATCATAATAAGCATAAATATGAAAATCATTTAAAGTTTCTACAAATAATCCAAAAATCTAAACAATGTCTAAAAATTTGTGCATCATCTCTACACATGCAACAACTAACTATATATTGATTCTCTATTACAAATTCATAATAAAAATGAAGATTCAATCTAGAATCTCTTATTTCAATCCATTCCACAAAACACAAATTACTCAAAACATAGAGCATGAAATAGACCATACTAAACGTCAAAAGAGAGAGGATGAAGTTGCTAACCTTCTAGCGGACTTGGTTTGCAAAATCTCCAAAAGTTATGGAAAAATCGGGCATGAGCTCCCCCAACCCGAGCTCAATGGAGGATGAAGAAATGAGCCATGGCTCGGGCTGGGGGAGGAAGAAGGGGCCTTATACGCAGAGCCCCTTTGGTACCGGTTGGTGGCACCATCCGGTACCAAAGGGGGTCACATTGGTACCGGTTGGTGTCACCAACCGGTACCAAAGGCCCCGAGGCTCATTGGTACCGGGTGGTGGCACCAACCGGTACCAATGTGGCCATATAGGTACCGGGTGGTGCCACCACCCGGTACCAATGAGCTCGCAGAATTATTGGCCGTTGGACCCGGTACCAATGCTTCCATTGGTACCGGGTCCTTTCCATCCGTGACCGATTACGGTGGATGGATGGCGGGTTCTCTGGTAGTGGTTGGGAGAAATCTGTGAGGTCAGTCAGTGGACGCTCCCTCATAAATCTAGCCGAGGAATCTATGAGGTCAATCAGGCAGAGTCAAGCTTTTTACAGACTTCTTTTATTTGTTGTCGTGACTTTTCTTGGCCGGAGGAATCATTAAGAATGGAAGGGGAAATTATTCAAGGTGAGAACATGTCTTAAGCCTGTCTCTTGTGCTATCATGCTAATGATCGGAGTTTGACGCCTAGAAACGCCACAGAACGCTCTTCATGTGAAGTAGATATACATTCAGTTGCGTAATCCCATAAAGAATCCACTCTATTATAGTATGATCTATATATACATACTAACTGGCCAGAGAATGAAAGATGATTCAGTACATATGGGTGTAGCAGGATACCACTATATCTCCAATTTGATTTACGATGTCCTTGTCATTTAAGATCTCCAATTTTGTTACTCTATAGCATTTAGATGACTTCGCTAAATTCCTTTACCCTCCATTTTTGAAAGACATTGCTTAACAACTCCTTTCCAAGAGTCTATATAATTATATGCATATTTCTTATGACTCCATTGATATTTTTATTAGATTGTGACTTTCGAGAAGGAAGAAATATTTGTAACTAGCATTATATAATAGACTTCCACCTCATCTTTCTCTTGTGTTGAATACTGTTGGTTTTTAGTTATAGCTTATGTTTTTTTTTGTAGAAAACATATTTTGCGTAGACAGACTTGATAGATATGTCACAAGTAATACCGCTTACAGATATAGATATCTTTGATTTTGAGCAGATTGGTGAGCCAAAAAGTTCAGTGTCCAAAATCATGTGCATTTAGGCCAAGGTACATTCATTTCTTCCTTTTGCACCAACATATATTCTTATGCAGTGACTGCATCAGGCATCAAACTGTTAGTAATGCAGCAATGATCAGAATAATTTGTTTAGTACTCCGTCATGGCACCTACGAATTATTTGCTTTGTGCATAATCTCACTATGATTGGTCTGCATCAAGTTAAGATATGGATTGTGTGGAACATGAAATGCATTATTAGTGTCTTGTCAGAAGTGAGGAGACATTGAAAGCGTGAAGTCACATTCATGGTTGCCATTTTAGTTCTTTGTAAAACTGGCATGTCGCAAATATATTGTAAATTTAGTTTCATGCATTTCTAATCAATTAGGGTACCCTTTTAGAAAAAAAATGGCACTTGATTTATTCTGTAGCATCTAGATTATTCTAGCCCATCCACCAATTAGTAAATTAGTTGCTCAATTGTAACATATTACAATGGTTCTCCTAACTGCACACTCTTTTAGGTTCAAAGAGCATCCAGTTGTTTTTTCAGTTTCATGATGTACCTAGCTGGTCAAAAGTTTTCTTGACTCCCATGATCGTCTGGGTGAATTTGGATTAGCTATGTAGTTTTATAAACTATATTCAAGCTCTCATTTTAGGTATTTACATGCTTCATTGGTAGGCCATCTATGAGGAGCAGTGCAGAAGGAGTCTGGTCTTACATTGTTTTTTAAAAAATCAGTTTCATGGTAGGCTTTTAATTGATTCTGGAGGATGATTTTGTTCCTTGTCTGATCCTTCATAAGGGTGCTGAGAGTGCTTTAATCTGACTCTTGCATGTTTAATGTACTTATGTACATAATTGTTTTTCTGGTCCATTTTGTTTTAAATGAGTAAAATTTACAGAAAATTTAATGTGGTTGGTGTTTGAGCCCAATGGACCAAATTATATATCTCTCTCTATACATTCAGATTGTCACGTTGAACTGTGCCATCTAAACTTTCTTTCCATCCTCTGAACTTCTGGTCAATCTCTTCAAATTTGTTTTGATATTTTTTTGTTTAGCTTTGTTTTGAAGTGGAGGGAGTTGTTGCGATGAGGACAAACAAGCACCCTCTTCTGAATACATTACAGACCCAAACTTGCTAAGAGGGCTTTGGATGAAACCATAAGAGGGAAGCTGAAAGACTACATTCACATGTATGTATGCACTGGCCTCTGAAATAATGTTACAAATGCAAATTTTGATCCATCAAAGGTGCTATTTCTTTAGAGCAGGCAACATCGAAGGTGATATAATGTCATGGAAAACAGCACTCCAGAAACTATGTTTCTGTTTATGCCCCAACGTGAAAGAAATCGAAACGGAAAATGGCATTGTTCTAATCTCTTTTTTTTGTATCAAAGCAGCTGCAACCAATTTTCCTTGGGTGGATAGATAGATAATTTCCACACAATAGTTGCACCAAATTTCCCTGGTGAACGCAATAGCTCCAATCAATTTATTTTGATTCGATGATCAATTTTTGCTTCATATGTTAGATTTCTTTGGGTTCGAATAATGCAGGGACCTATCCATAGCTTAAACATCATGAATTTTGGTACCCTTTTTAATCCTAGGTTAATAATGCCGTTGAGATGCTTCGGAATGGCATACCATGGTTCCTCCTGCTGCGACAAGAGAACAGTGGCATACCATGGTTCTTATAAATCACATTTAGTTTAGTAGGATCTAATAAGGACTGTAATGTTCTTTTTTTTTCCTTTGTGCAGGATGATCTCCAAATCAGTCTGGACATATTGCTTTACGAATCTGGCCTCTAGATCTTCTGAATTACTAGCACCGGCCGTTTGATTTGAAGACATTGATCAATGTAGTGAAACGACCCGGATTCCCAAAACGGAGAATCCGACTCCCTGTACCAATGTGATAGTCCCAGAATCAACTGCTATCACGTACAGAACTTATTCCAGTATAATATCATATCCATACTTCGAATCAGAGTACAATTATTACAAGGATAATATGGAAAGCGTAACTGGTACAAGCCCTTTGGGCTAAACGACAAGAAGAAAGCCTACGAAGCGGTAGCTAGGTCTTCAAGTCTTCATCTCCAATCTTCGCCACAGGCAACCTTGAGCGAAGCATCACAACCCTTCAAAGTAGCATCCGACGAATGAACTCGAAATCCAAGTCCAAACCTGCAAGCTCACGAGCTGTCCCCAAGGAATGGGACAGGTCCACGTCACCATCCGTATGCAAGCTTTAAGTGGCCTAATTCTAGTATATCAAATATATCAAGGAATTAAGCTGGGGTTTCCTATGTAGCAGCAGCAACAAGAATAAATATCTCCAACAACAGCCCAAGCTATCATCTCCACGGGTCAACCCTAGCACACTAGGGTCCCGTCGCATTCTCACCTCCTGCTCCTCACGAGTCGATGGGAAGACTCCCACTCTTCCCATCTCAGCGGCTACAAGCCGGAATCCGTACTATCAGCTCTCATCCAGCCCAAAGCTATGAAACAGGGGAGAGGTAGAATGTCCCAAAAACACTAATCAGAAGAAGCCGGATCGAGGGGTGTCCATGACCGAGGACGTGGCTATACGTATAGTTTTAACTCTGCAGAGTGTGTACACCTGGGCCCACTCGGGTTGCAGACGGCTGCGCAACCGTCTTGAGACACAACCCACAGCCATAACTTCCTAACCAGAACGGTACCATACTGTATTCCCAGGCTTGGGACCCGGGATCGTGAGTCTCTAACCTGGCCACGGTGGTGTCGAGAGTCTCGAAAACTCAGGGCTAGAATAGCCGGGTCCCGAACATCCCGGTGTTCGGCCAACCCAATCCTATACACACTTCTCGACAGATCTGGTACCGCCTAGCTAGAAATGGCTGGAATCCTCCCCATGAGGATAAGTGGTGTGCACGTTTGACAAAGTCCCGTCACCAGGTCCAACTGACTCGGCCTAAGCCAGAGCAAGCAAGCCTCCAAACTGGGCCATCCGACTCCGCGGTCCGCCCGTCTACCCATTACAGGTAATATCCACCAACTCTTCCAAAGATCCACAACAAATGTACCCGCCACAGGTACTCCGTAGGAAGTGCCCAACACACTTCCCAAGCCCCGACCAGAAGGTCGGTTAATGTCTGCTCACTCCAGCCGGGGGTTCGAAACTCTTCAGTTTTATCCCAACCCAAAACTCACGCCAAGATGATCAAGATCACAGCTAATCCCACACATGCAAGCATAGCACGAATATAACAGTGTACATAGGTAAACAAGGATATCGGGAAATCATCAAAGGCTATGCATGGGTTTAACTTCATCATCATGAATTAAAGCGCTAGCAATTCTAATAGCAATGCCTAATAGGATTAAAAGTCGGAATGGGCGTGAACCTGGAGCAAGATCAATCTCTTTCTCTTAGTTGGTGAAGTCAAAGTCGTCGTAGACGTAGTCGACGAAGTCGTCCAAATCTTCCGAGGATCCTAATAATCGGATAAATAAAACGATAAGCTAGAAGCAAATAAACTCCAAATAAGAACCAAGAAAGAGCCAAAGGCATTCAACTCCTACACTAACGCGTAGAGCATAATTTTAGAAGAATTATGAAACTGGTTTCATAATTTTCTGAGCTAAATTGAATTTATTATGAATTTTCTTTGATAAATCCTAATTCTGAAATTCCGAAAAAGAAAAAGAAAAAGAGCAGACACGTGGCAGCCTGAGGAGGTGACACGTGGCAGGGTGACGTCATCATGACGTCAGCAGCGGGGTCCGCCACTGATGACGTCAGCATGACGTCAGCGTTGACTAAGTCAACGGTCAACGTTGACCGGGTCAACAAGTCAGCTGGGCCATCTGTCAGTGGGACCCGCACGTCAGTGACACAGAGTGTATGACAGGTGGGCCCCGGCGGTCAGACGGGTCGGGCCAAAAGATCAAAGGGGATTGGGCCGGCCTGGGCTGGTTTCCTTGGTGGTTGGGCTCTAGCTGGGCTTCGAATGAGGCCGGGGTTCATGGGCCAACGCAGTTTCGGCCCATGGCCAAACTGAGTCGGGAGAGGGGGTAAAGGTAGCGGGCCCACTAGCAAGAGAGAGGTAGAGACTGGCAGGTGGGACCCACATGGCAGCGAAACAGGTTGGGTCGCGGGATCTTCTGTGGCTCGTGTGGCAGCGTGCGTGTGTGGGTCTTCGTGTGTTTGTCCGCGGCGAACACCAGAGCACGATGCGGCGTCGGCGGCGGTTCTCCAGGCGCGGGCGCGCGGCTCGCTGGCGCGGCCTCCTGCCGTGGCCGAGCAGCATGAAGACCGGGCGACGACGGGGCACAGAGAAGGGAGGTAGGAAGGGAGCGGCGATGATGGTTGGACCGGAGCAGAGCAAACAGTGGGCTCGGCGGCGAGCAAGCGGGGCAGAGCGGGACGGGTTCGCGGGGACGACGGCGATCAAGGCGTCGGGGTTTTCGCGGACGCAGCCCGGACCTCCTGTCCGATGCGCCACGCGGGCAAGGCTTGGGTGAACACAGGGAGGATTAGAGAGAGAGGAAGCGCACGGGCAAGGGGATGGAAGAGAGGTGAGCTCGGCGGCCATGGCGAGCGCCACGGCGGTGAGCAGAACACGGAGAGAGAGAGAGGGGTTCGATTGGGGAGTTCCTGCACAAGAGGAAGCGGCGCGAAGGCCGGCCTGGCAAGGTTCAAAGGCGGCTCGAAGGCCGGCGACATCTCGGAGAACAGAGGCGGCGCACGACATGGCGAAACAAAGCACACACGGCGGCGCACGGCGAGAAGGTGGTTGGGGACTCACGGGCTTAGGAAGAAGAGCGGGTTCGACTTGGGGATGACGAGGCGTGGCTTGCGGATCAGCTCATGGTTCTCGGCGGCGCCTCCTCGTCGGTCTTCTCGTCCATGGCGCGGCGGCGGTGCGGCAGCAGCAGCTCGGCACGGACGGCGTCACGGTACGGCTTCGGGCGTCTCCTCCGGGGCGGCTTCTCCTCCGGGGCGGCCCCCTCAACTCTTCCTCCTCCTCAATTCGGTCGCGGAGTGGTGGATCAGGGCTTCGCCCATGGTGGTTCTGGGGAGAGCAGAGAGAGAGAGGATGGGGATTTTGTAGAGGGGGTTGCGTGAGCGCTGCGTTTCCTTGGCGGCCAAGGAGGAGCGGGACAGGAGCACATGGTGGGGTCGGGGCGGTTGCGCGAGCAGCGTGATTCGCGGGGCAAGCTGGCGCTGGCGCGCGCGGCGGAAAAGTGGAGCGGGGCGGCGGTGTCGCGGCGTCGGCGTAGGGGAGAAGATGCACAGGGGTGGTGGGGCCGGTGCGTCAGCGAGGGAGAGAGGCGTCCGCGCGGGGTCCTGGTGGCGTGGTTGCTGGGCCGGGATGCTGGGCCTGCGCGGGGAGAGAATTGGACCGGCGGCTGTTGGGTTGGAGTGGGCCGCGCGCAGGGAAAGGGAGGGAAGAGGTGATCGGGCCGGACCGGAAGCAGGCCAGAGCTGGGCCGAGTGCGGGCTTAAGGGAGAGGGAGGTGGAAGTCAGGCCGGTCCGGGTTAGGGATGATTGGGCCCAAGACTGGTTGGTTAGGAATGTTAGCATTTGAATTTGTATTTGAGAAAGGATTTCAAATACAAATTCACACACACACAACAAATAGAAACCAAACAAAAGCCAAATCACACAATCAATTATTTTCCCTAATTACAAATTAAAAGCACAATTTATTTACTAAGAGTTTATTAGAGGAGAGAGATATCACACTTCTAGGTTTAAGCAAACAATTCAAACAAAAATTTTAAATCCACGATTTTCAACACGGAATGTTACAGACTCCCCCCCTCACAGGAATCTCGTCCCCGAGATTAAGGGTTACCTATGGCTCGAAGAGGTGCGGGTACTTCTGTTGTAGATCTGCTTCCTTCTCCCATGTGGCTTCTCGTTCGGTGTGATTACTCCATTGAACTTTGCAGCAAGGAATAGAAGTCCTTCTTGTTTCTTTCACAGCTGAGTCCAAAATCTTGATAGGGTATTCTAGATATTCCAATGTGTCCTGAATATCCAAGGCTTCCACTGGCACTTGCTCGTCTGGCACTCGAAGACATTTTCTTAACTGCGATACATGGAATACCGGGTGTACTCCAGCTAGGTCTTGGGTTAGCTTCAGTTCATATGCGAGTTTGCCAATCTTTCGGGTGATCTCAAATGGTCCCACATATCTTGGTGCCAACTTCCCTTTGATATGAAATCGCTTCGTGCCTCGAAGGGGTGATACTTTCAGATATACATATTCTCCAACTTCAAAGCTTAAGTCTCTTCTTCGCTTGTCAGCGTAGCTCTTCTGACGGCTCTGAGCTGCTTTCAGATTCTCCCTAATTTTACTCACATGCTCTTCAGCTTCTTTAATGTCATCTGATCCAAAGAAAATTCTTTCTCCAACTTCCGACCAAAGCAAAGGCGTACGGCACTTCCTGCCGTAAAGTGCTTCAAATGGCGACATTCGCAGACTAGCCTGATAGCTGTTGTTGTATGAGAACTCTGCATAAGATAAGCTCTTTTCCCAATCCTTCTTGTATGTCAGAACACAAGCTCTCAATAAATCTTCCAATATTTGGTTAACTCTTTCAGTCTGACCATCGGTCTGAGGGTGAAAGGCTGAGCTGTACTCTAAGCTTGTTCCCATAGTGTCATGCAAGTGTTGCCAGAACTTAGCGGTGAATTGCAATCCTCTATCAGATACAATGCTTCGAGGTGCTCCATGCAATCTCACAATATTATCAACATAAAGCTCTGCTATCCTGTCAACTCTGTAATCTGCTCTTACAGGTATGAAGTGTGCTACCTTCGTCAAACGATCCACAATAACCCAAATCGAGTCATTGCCTTTCTGAGTTCGGGGTAATCCAACTATAAAGTCCATACTGATGTCTTCCCACTTCCATACTGGAATATCCAAGGGTTTGAGTAATCCTGCCGGTCTATGATGTTCAGCTTTCACTCTTTGACAAGTGTCACAATTCGCGACATGTCCTGCTATATCAACTTTCATATCCTTCCACCAGAAGCGTTGCTTCAAATCCCGGTACATCTTGGTACATCCGGGGTGTATGGAATATCTCGAATCATGAGCTTCTTTCAGGATTAACTGCCTGAGTTCCTTCACTTCTGGCACACATATTCTTTCTTTCTTCCATACGGTTCCTTGTTCGTCAGCTCTGAAAGTAGGAAGGTGTCCATCCTGCATTCTTTTGACTATTTCCTGAATCTCTGTACTTTCCTTCTGAGCTTCCCGGATCTTATCTTCCAAATTATACTTGATCCTCATTTCGTTTAATTGATTAGTACTTACTATTTCCAACTTCAACTTTTCCATCTCTTCATATAGAGCTGGTTGGCATTCTTGCACCATAAGATTATTGCAATAACTCTTGCGGCTCAAAGCATCTGCAACTACATTCGCTTTTCCAGGGTGATAGTGAATTTCCAACTCATAATCCTTGATCAATTCCAACCATCTTCGTTGTCTCATATTCAACTCTGATTGCGTGAAGAAGTATTTCAAACTCTTGTGATCTGTGTATATGTCACATTTGCTTCCAATGAGATAATGTCTCCATATCTTCAGAGCATGCACTACGGCTGCTAATTCCAAGTCATGAGTAGGATAGTTCTCTTCGTGCTTCCTTAGCTGGCGTGAAGCATAAGCAACGACTTTGCCTTCTTGCATTAACACACATCCTAAACCTTGTCTGGAGGCATCACAATACACAACGAAATCCTTCCGATTATCTGGTGTCGTCAGAATTGGAGTGGTAGTGAGTCGAGTTTTGAGCTCTTGAAAGCTTGCTTCACATTTGTCTGACCATACAAATGGAACATTAGTCTTTAATAAATCAGTCATGGGCTTGGCAATCTTGGAGAAATTCTCAATGAATCTGCGGTAGTAGCCTGCTAATCCAAGAAAACTTCGGATTTCTGCGACATTTCTAGGTTGCTTCCATCCGGATACAGCTTCGATCTTCTCAGGATCGACTGATACTCCATCTGGGGTCATCACATGTCCAAGGAAAGCTACCTTCTGCATCCAGAACTCACTCTTGCTGAACTTGCCATACAACTGATGTTGTCTAAGCTTCTCTAGCACTTTCCTCAGATGTTGTGCGTGCTCTTTAGCGGTCTCCGAGTAAATCATGATGTCGTCAATGAAAACCACAACAAATTTGTCCAACTCTTCTATTAATACCTTATTCATCATACTCTTGAAGTAAGCTGGTGCATTGGTCAAACCACTTGTTACGACCACAAACTCAAATTGTCTGTATCTTGTCACGAACGCTGTCTTAGGAATGTCAGATTCTTGAATCCTCATCTGATGGTATCCCGATCGAAGGTCGATCTTACTGAAGTACTTTGCCTTCTTGAGTCGATCAAGCAAGTCATCGATTCTTAGCAACGGGTACTTGTTCTTGATGGTTACTGCATTCAACGAGCGGTAGTCAATGCACATTCTCATCGAACCATCCTTCTTCTTGTCAACCAGTACTGGTGACGCCCAAGGTGAGGCACTCGGCCTAATGATTCCTTTGTCCTGCAATTCCTTGATTTGCTTCTTCAATTCATCCAGTTCTTCAGCTGTCATTCTGTAAGGTCTCTTAGCAATGAGAGCTGTTCCTGGCACCAGATTAATCGCAAACTCTATTTCTCTATCTGGTGGCAATCCTGGTAATTCATCTGGAAAGACATCTGGATACTCTTGTACTACTGGTATTTCTTCCAAGGTCTTGGTGGTGAGATTGTATACCATCTTTGGCACATCTTTGGACTTCAGAGGTTCAAACTTTATGTGACCTTCATACGGGTGCTTCAGAAACACAAGTCTAGGTGAGCATGAGATGATTCCTTTGTGCTTTATCATCCAATCCATTCCAAGTATCACGTCAATTCCATCTGACTTCAAAACAGTTAAATCTGCAAAGAATTCGTATCCATTGATCAAGATACTCACTGATTTACACATCTCTGCACATTCGATATTTCCAAGGGGTGAGCTGGTGATGAGGGGCTTCTTTCGGCGTACTACAGGAAGTGTCTGTCCTTCAACGAACTTCGAGGAAATGTATGAACTGGTAGCTCCAGAATCAAACAATACCAAAGCTTCTGTGCCATTGACTTTGAACCTTCCCATGACGACTTCGGGTGCATCCTTTACATCATCTTCTGTCATATGGTTCAGTACTTCTCGAGCTTTACCTTGCGGTGGCTTTCTTTGCGTCACGCGTGCTCTTGTCATGATTGCCGGTGCCTTAGCTGACTTGGCGTGTCGACGTGGATTCTTCCCTGGGCATTCACTCACCATATGTCCAGGTCTCTTGCAGTTGAAGCATTTGATCTTGATTTCACTTGCGACATTGGGTTGCTCTGGACTATTTTCCCAGTTGTGCTCTTCTTGGTAATTGGGTTCTGGATAAACATGGTCTCCTTGTTCATTCTTACGTTGTCGTAATGGGTGAAAGAATAATGGGTACTCAGCTTTTCTCTTCTTAGATTCTCTCCCTTTTCTTCCGACTATTTCCTTCTCAACTTCCATGGCTCTGTTTACCATTCGCATGAACGTTCGGTAACAACACCACTTATATACAGCCTAATCTCTGGGTTCAGGCCTTGGTGAAACCAATATTGCCTCTTCTCTTTAGTGTCTGTGCGTATGGGATCATATCTCGCCATCTTGGTGAAGCTTCGTAAATACTCCTGCACCTTCATTGTGCCTTGGGTAAAATTGCGAAACTCTTCTGCCTTGATCACACGAGCTT
>CM014273.1:51483433-51520618 GCA_004135705.1 Alloteropsis semialata
ACTCGTTCCACCAAACTCTTGACGTACCGATCAACTGGTAGGCAGCTATTGTTACACACTCCTCGTCAGTGCAAGAGGTCAAGTCCAATCTTTTCTCAATTTCATCCAGCCAATCCTCAGCTTCCAAGGGATCATTTGTTTGGTCAAAGGTGGGTGGCTTCAGCTTGATAAAGCTCTTGATCATTTTCCACTGTTTATCTTCAGGTGTTTCTTGTCCGAGAGTCACTGCATCTGTCATGCGCTGAAGTATCTGGGTCTGAGTTGCAATCACTTCAACAAAGCCTGACTCAGGTAGGGGTTGTGCTTCTTGCTGGACATTGCTTGGTCCATTTCCTGGATTCACTTGGACGTGCTCTTGTTCTTCGACTACTCCTTCCATATTCTATAAGGCATAGTGGAGGTCAGTTCTAGGTAGAAAGGCACTCATGCTATCTAAAAATGGAGTCAAGTACAGGCATGTAAATACCAGCTATTGTATAAGGCTACACTCAAGGGTAAGAACAATAAGAACCAAGAAACTGCGACAAGAAGCGCTCACTCAAGCATGCAAATATTATATACAGTGCTATCTTAAGGCTGACTCCTATTGCCTTAAAGATCTCACACACTTAGCGATGTAACTAATTCGTGGCATGTTAGATAGGGTGGACCTCTATACTTGATGGTTCACGGTCTTCTCAGCAACTTCTCCATTGAGTTCCAATTTCTTCAGTTGAGGCTACGTAAGAATTTGATTCAACGTAGGTAAGATAGAAGAATTTCAAGGTATGAGGGGCAGAATCAATGTAGTTCAAGGTGGTATATATCAAATAGAGCGTTTAGAATATTCTTAAGCTAACGACCAACTTAGGGTTGCGTGCTACGGTCAAGTACGGCTCTGATACCAACTGAAACGACCCGGATTCCCAAAACGAAGAATCTGACTCCCTGTACCAATGTGATAGTCCCAGAATCAACTGCTATCACGTACAGAACTTATTCCAGTATAATATCATATCCATACTTCGAATCAGAGTACAATTATTACAAGGTTAATATGGAAAGCGTAGCTGGTACAAGCCCTTTGGGCTAAACGACAAGAAGAAAACCTACGAAGCGGTAGCTAGGTCTTCAAGTCTTCATCTCCAATCTTCGCCACAGGCAACCTTGAGCGAAGCGTCACAACCCTTCAAAGTAGCATCCGAATGCGAAGCGTCACAACCCTTCAAAGTAGCTTAAGGGAGAGGGAGGTGGAAGTCAGGCCGGTCCGGGTTAGGGATGATTGGGCCCAAGACTGGTTGGTTAGGAATGTTAGCATTTGAATTTGTATTTGAGAAAGGATTTCAAATACAAATTCACACACACACAACAAATAGAAACCAAACAAAAGCCAAATCACACAATCAATTATTTTCCCTAATTACAAATTAAAAGCACAATTTATTTACTAAGAGTTTATTAGAGGAGAGAGAGATCACACTTCTAGGTTTAAGCAAACAATTCAAACAAAAATTTTTAAATCCACGATTTTCAACACGGAATGTTACATGTAGCTAGCACCATAATGTCAAAATGTTTCTATTTTGTTTGTCAAATTTCTCTGGAGTTGCGACAGTCATGGTAGGGTGCGCAACGCGCGCCCGAATGTTCTAGTTCGCTTCAAGAGTTGAGCAACTTCGTGACCTACCCCATTTTGCCCTCTCTTCGATGTTCTATAGACCATGCTGGCAAGCTGCATCCTGCATCTTGGGCTTCTTTAATAATGAACCGCAATCGCGATTTGTGTCATTCTCGATCATGAATCATCCTGGCCCATTAGAGAGCCAAAATATGTTTTGAGGAAGTTTTCTTCTTTCACCATTCTGCTGCCATGATGAGGCCCTCTTTGCTGGCCTTTGCCTCCATTTTGTGTTGCATCCTAACCATATGCTGAGAAGAGTAGATACCAAGTCAAGAAATAAATGGCGCGGGTGTCCACAAATGGCGGATGGCGGTCAAAAAGATGGTTTTGGCATAGTGATTTGAGGGCATGACTTCTACTATGCCCTCAAATCACTATGCCACCATTGGGCTAAGGTTTAAGAGTGCCTAAACCCCCTCCCCTTTCTCCTTTGTGGTCACCAATGGTAACACAACCCCACCAAATAGTCACCCTCAATTGCTCTTAAAGAGTTTTGCAATCTAGAGCCAATTCTATCAAGATAATAATCTATTAAAGCAAAGGCACACAGATTGCAAGTATGAAATGTGGAAACATAAAAGATTGAGTTAGAGGTGCAAAATCGGCACACAGATTTTTATCCTATGGTTCGGTTGGTACTAAGCCAAACCTATTCCACACTGGATCTCCACAAATGATGCTTTCCCGGTCGCCAAGTTTTGCTTCCCGTTCAAGGCCTTGAGCTCGCCACAAAGACTTCTCAAGAAGGACGATGCGCAAGTTATGAAGACAAGGCTCTCATCAACCTACTTTTTCTGAGATCTTGATGCCGCCTTCACTATGGAGCTTTTCACCAAGACTACAAGGAGCCAATACACCAAGATTACAAAAGTGGTTCACTCAAAGAACCATAGATAAGGCAACACTCCTTGCAAACTCTCCTCTCTCTCTCTCTCTATTTAGGCCTATCCTAGCACTAATCAATCACAAAGAGCATGCGAATTGCACTTGGATGATCAACTATTCACAATTTCACATGGGTAGTTTGGATGCATTGTGGTTGTAGATGAACTTTTCATAGCAATAATAGTCACTCTAGCACCTTGAAATGGCCTAATGAGGGTGGTATATATAGCCCAAAACTTGGACTAGCCATTGCACAAAAGGCAACAAAAACTACGTACGCTGGATGATCCGTCATGTGCCAAACCCTAATCGCTAGAACATCCCCGTGTATTTTCCCAACAGAACAATTCAAGTATTGAATATTTTTTAATTAAAAATGTACAATAGCTATGATGTCAAATCAAAGCAAAATTGGTCTTTACTGGTTTATGGCACCTATTTACAAATTTTAAAGATTTTTAAAAATCATCGTGAGTGTAAACAGTTCATGTGACAATTCAAGTATAGCATTGTATTAAAAAGAATTGTATTAAAATTTTACAATAGCTATGATGCTGGATAAAAAAAATGTCACTATATATTTATAGCATCTATTTACAAAGTTTTATGATTTTTAAAAATCATTGTTAGCATAAACAATTCACCTCAGATTTGCAATATAGCTTTTTAGGAAATATTTTTTATTCAAAAATTCTATAGCTATGATACTAGGCAACGGATCAGGCGCAAACCAACCTCTTCGTGCAAACCGTGCAAACTTCTAATCTGGGCCACATGATGTTGATCCAAGAGGGGGGGGGCACAGAGGAGGTGGGAGGGGTGATTTGCAAAAGCGCCTCTAATCACACTTTTGCAAATCACCCCTCCCACCTCCCCTTTGCGCCCCTTGGATCAACATCATGTGGTCCAGATTGGAGTTTGCACGGTTTGCACGAAGAGGTTGGTTTGCACCTGATCCGTTGCCATGATACCATATGAAACTAAAATAGGTTGTTGTTGATTTACAACATCTATTCACAAAGTTTTAAATTTTTTGTGAGATCTATTCACAAAGTTTTAAATTTTTTGTGAGTGTAAACCGCTCGTGTGATATGACAATTAAAATATAGCTTTATGATATTTTTATTTAAAATCTACATTTGCTATGATGCCATGTCAAAACAAAATGAGTTGATTTTTATTTACAACATACATTTACAAAATTCAATTTTTTTGCAAACCACCGTGAGTGTAATCACATGACGTGGCAATTCAAATATAGTTTTACCGTAAGAATTTCTATTTAAAATTTATAATAGCTATGATATCTGACTAAGCAAAATGAATCACTATTGATTTATAATATCAGTTAAAAATTTCAAAATTTTTGAATAGTACATATTTTTATTATTTTGTTTGAATAATCTAGAGATACCAACACCGTTGTTGGAACCGATGGAGGGGACACGGGGCCGAAGGGTGGAGCCAGCCACTCAGCCACGCGAGTGGGCCCTCCGGTTCATTTTACGAGTGGAGATGCTGATGGCTGAGAGGGGCCTGTATCGTTGATCCATGGGCTTGCTGTGGTAAGACATTTAAGCTACAAGCCTAAAACCTCAATGAGATGTGGCCCATAAATCACCATTTTCCCGGTCTATTCAGGAAAATTCGGTCAGCCTCAAAGCTTATATATTCAGGCCAACTAACTCAGCGGCCCAGAAGACAATTGCTGGGCTGCTGGCTTTGTGCAGAAATGCGGCATCCTCTCGAGGGCAGAAGGTCGGACGGTAGTGATCAATTCAAGACCCACACATCTCTGATTCCAGTGGCCCTCGCTTCGATCTCGTCCTGTCCTCCTTCACCGGCCGTCTTCTGTGATTCCCAAATGGGCGTTTTTGGAGCATAGCCTCCACTACACCTTGCTAGATGCATCCTACAGAAAACAAGAGGCTCGCTCCCATATTGCTCAGTATTTATTCGTTCCTAAGACAAAAAAAAAAGAGATGGTGGAATTTAATTAAGAACGGCTGATGGACAAGTTATTTGAGCTGTTTTACGGTGGTTAGAATGATACCAGAAGGTACCAGGAGGTACTTTTCTATTTTTGGTAAGATATCAGGAGGCACACTTATTTTAGTATCGTTTGGTATCTCTTTCAACCATCGGATTCAGTCTCATGTACGACCCTTATTTGTTTCAACTATTATAAAATTTTCCAAGTTATTTACCACTTAATTCTGTTTTATTGTTCGCGTGAATGCTATCAGCTGCTTAATTTCTGTTTGATTCCTGCTTTGGTTGCTCACTGCACCTTGCTATCAATGTTGGATTTCTAAAGTCGATCGAGAAATTCAGACATACACACTGTATCGCTAATTAAGGGCCCGTTTGGTACGGCTTCAGCTCATGCAAAAATGGCTTTAACTCTGGCTTCTATCGTAAAGCAGCTTTTTCTAGCTCTGGCTTGTCATGTTAGAAAAACGTTTGGTAAAATAGCTTCTTTTGGTCTTTCAAACAGAGGGAAGAGGTGAAATGTCCGTTGCACCCTTGCATATAATGTTGCATAGATGAATTTATGTAACCTCAGTTGATAATGTGATTAGCATGAAATAAAAAAGATTAGTATGGAATACGTAACAATTTCAAGAAAATACTAACGTATATTCTTGTGGGTCCAGTGTAGGAAAAAATTCACTTGTCTAATATTTCTGGATAGGAGAGAGAGCAAGATAGTGGCAAAATTCTTGTAATTTCCATGAAAGGGTAAGGGTACATGCGTCTTTTTCAACATGGATGGGAATGAGCTGGGAAAAGCCAGTATTTCTAGCTTGTCCCTCGACCGTGTCTCTCTCTCTCTCAGCGCATTTTGCGTTTGGTAGCACGAGCTGGTGAGCCAGAGCCAAAGCTGCTACATAAGCGGTGCCAAACGGGCACTAAGCAGCTCATAGCATTCACGCGAATAGTAATTAGCAGTTGGTGACGGCCTCTAGTGGGAGCTACATCTATTTTCTTCAATTTCTGCGCATGCGGACGAACCACAGCATGCGATCCGCGAGCCTGACAACTAACCAAAACAAGAACTGACAGCATCATTCTTCGACCGAGCAGCAGGTAATCAAATGACGCGTCCTGTGGGCTGTGGTGGTGGTCCTGCGCATGGCGCTGGTGGAGTGGCTGTGTGCAATTGGCAGAACGTACGTGCTACCCTTCGTCAAATTTGGGGGCCGCGGGGTCTGTAGAAGTGTTAGTGCCGGTGGCCAGGCTTCTGCTCGAGTCTTGTCAGTATGGCCTACAGATTCGGCAACAAACCATTGCCATGTAGTCATGTACTCTGACATCAGGCGAAATTGTTGCCTGATCTTCTGTCATTGGCGATGGAGACGACTATGAGAGTCTCTTTCCTTCCTGGGTGCATCTTGGGTATTTCCTGCTCCTTTTTGCTCTATGGGATTATCCAGTGAAGACGTATAGTTCTGTTCTGGGATGGATGGCGGTGGCATCGTCGATGTCTTGCCTTCGTTTTGTTAAAAAACGTGAGGTTGGTAAATGTGCAATGTGTTCGGTGTTTGGTTTGGTAACATATGTTGGATTGGGCTCGTCCTCTGGTTTCCATTATCAACCAAAGTCGAGCCGTTGAGGCGAAGTTGACTTCTTTGGAGTCACATTACAAAACAAACCGTGAAAAGAAGACTTCAAGCTGCACATTGGATATTTTTCTTCTATTTCTTTTTCTAAATACATTATTGAAACTACCCAATTCCTGAAACTGAGAATTTCGAATCTATGCATCTTTGTGATAGTCCTACAAAATGACTATCACGTGCAATCCCCATTGAAGTTGTTACAAATCCATATCAGACACAAAATTGTTGGATTTATTTGGGCTTGGCCCTTTTTATATAATTCCAATTAAATCTAAAAATATTTAAGGCCCACGATTAATGCAAAGGGAGTTAAAAGTGGTTACTACCATATTGGTAGTTAAGAGGATCTCAACCAACTTATTAGGTGGACACGTGGTACACCCAATGTGAAGTTGGCAAAGGGTAACCGGGATGCCACACGCGCGCGCGCTCGCTCGCCTCGCCGAGCCGGGCCGAGGCCGTGACGTGACGGGACGGATGTGTTGTGGTGCTGTGATTGGTTTTGCAAAATCAACCCTCCCCTACCCAGAGACACACACCAACACAACTGTTTAGGAGACCTCTCCCTTCTCCCTCATTGTTTCTGTTGCATCGCTTTCCTCCCCATCGCTAGCACTGCACGCACGGTTCTAGCGAGAGCAGAGCCTCCGGAACCTCGACTGGCGTGAGATCCTGCTCGGGATAGCCAGGCGATAAGGACTCTCCCTTCTCCCTCATTGTTTCTGCTGCATCGCTTGCCTCCCCATCACTAGCACTGCGCGCACGGTTCTAGCGAGAGCAGAGCCTCCGGAACCTCGACTGGCGTGAGATCCTGCTCGTGATAGCCAGGCGATAAGATTTTTGGGGAGCGTCTTCACGCGACTGCTACGTCCACTACTTCCCGGTGCCGTTCGAGGGACTGCACTGCATCGACTCGTCACTGCATCACATTCGTACGGCTACATCGAAAAAGGTCAACCGAGTCAAGGGGCTCACAGTTGGAGTGGTAAAGGCCACTGGCTGGGGGACTCCCACCCAGGGTTCAAATCCTGGGTACGACACCATTTCTTTGAAATTTGCCTACAGTTTTCTTTCAAAAAAAAGTCAACCGATTAGCATGACTAATCTAGTTGATAACGGCGCAGCCAATGCCTCCGGCAACGGCCCCGTCTCAGGATACATTCTGAATCTTATTTGGTTCTTTACTTTGTTCTTGTTTAATATGAGATTGAACTTGAACACGTGCACATATCATGTTCTCACTGGGTCACTAATCATCATCATGATTTACATGCTTTTATTCGAAACTAAAATATGTCGAAAGATACCTATATTTCTAACAATCCAAAAACCTTATAATTGTGATAGGCTATCGACTGCTAGTTTTGTAAGTGCGCTTAAACCACATGTGTTCGATGGAACACATTACAAGAGATGGCAGAGTAGAATGTCACTTTGGTTGACCTACATGAACTGCTTTTACGTCACACAGGGAAAGGCTAAGGATCTCTCTCCTGATGATGAGAGAGCCTTCTAGGTAGCCGATAACCTGTTTCGAGGTGCCGTAATTAGCGTTCTTGCTGATCACCTTGTGGACAGCTATCTGTCACTGGACACTGGCAAGGCGCTGTGGGATGCGCTTGAGGCCAAGTTCGGTGCTTCTGATGCTGGCAGTGAGCTGTATGTCATGGAGCAGTTTTGCGACTACAAGATGGTCGATGACCGTTCCGTAGTGGAACAAGCTCATGAGCTTCAGTCACTAGCTAAGGAGCTAGAGGGCTTTAAATGCGAGTTGCCCGACAAGTTTGTGGCTGGAAGCATGATTGCTAAACTGCCGCTCTCTTGGAGGGACTTTGCTACCTCTCTGAAGCATAAGAGACAAGTGTTCAGTGTGTTTGAGCTCATTAGGTCTCTCGATGTTGAGGAGAAGGCGAGAGCGAAGGACAATCGTGGCAAAGGAATTGCTGGGTCATCTAGTGCAAACCTAGTCCAGAGAAACTTCAAGGGCCAGCAGAAAAAGAAGAACCAGAATAAGCCTGAGGTCAAGGCTAATCAAACAACCACTTTTAAGAAGAAGAAGAACCAGCCGAGCAAGGGCAAGGGCAAGTGCTATACTTGCGGTCTTGAAGGGCATTATGCCAAAGACTGCGAGAAAAGCAAATACAGGCCGAAGGCAGCCAACATGGTCATTAGCGATGACAACGGAGGAACCTCGGGGTACGGTAATTATTTGCCTATGGTCATTTCTGTTTGTCAATCACCTGATTGGTGGGTTGATACTGGAGCTAATATTCATGTGTGTGCTGACATCAATCTGTTTTCTTCTTATCAGTCGGCGGAACTACTTCCTTGTTAATGGGGAACGGATCACATGCACGTGTACTTGGTGTTGGTTCGGTCAATCTGAAGCTTACTTCGGAAAAGACCGTGCAGCTGAGGAACGTGCAGCATGTCCCTACTATCAAGAAGAATCTAGTTAGCGGCTCTCTACTGTGTAGAGATGGTTATAAATTAGTGTTTGAGTCCAATAAATGTGTACTTTCTAAGTATGGAACTTTTGCTGGAAAAGGCTTTGATTGCGGAGGCTTGTTCCGCTTTTCTTTATCAGATGCTTGTAATAATGTGGTGAATCATGTGGTTAATGATGATGAGTCGAATGTTTGGCATTCTTGGCTGTGTCATGTTAACTTTGGTTGTATGTCGCGCTTGGCTAGTTTAAATTTAATTCCGAAGTTTACCATGGTCAAAGGTTCTAAATGCCATGTGTGTGTTGAATCAAAACAACCTCGCAAGCCTCACAAGGCCGCGGAGGCGAGGAACTTGGCACCACTGGAGCTCGTTCATTCTAGATCTTTGTGAGATGAATGGCGTGTTGACAAAGGGGGTAAAAAGTATTTCATGACTTTAATAGATGATTCCTCTAGATATTGCTACATTTACTTGCTAAAGTCAAAAGATGAAGCACTACACTACTTTAAGATCTATAAAGCTGAAGTGGAGAATCAACTTGAGAGAAAGATCAAACGTGTAAGGTCGGATCGTGGTGGAGAATACTTCTCACATTTGTTTACTTTATTCTGTGAGGAACATGGTATAATTCACGAGAGGACGCCTCCCTACTCACCTTAGTCAAATGGGGTTGCCGAAAGAAAGAACCGTACTCTAACTGATTTGGTTAACGCCATGTTAGACACAACGGGACTCTCTAAGGAATGGTGGGGTGAGGATATATTGACAGCGTGTCATGTCCTGAATTGTGTTCCTCCAAAGAATAAAGAGAAAAGTCCATTCGAGGAATGGGAGAAGAAAAGGCTCACACTTTCTTATTTACAGACTTGGGGTTGTTTGGCAAAAGTTAATGTGCCAATAACCAAGAAACGTAAACTTGGACCTAAAACTGTGGATTGTGTCTTTCTTGGTTATGCTCTGCAGTGTCGGATATAGATTCTTAATAGTAAAATCTGGAGTGCCAGATGTGAATGTCGGTACAATAATGGAATCCAGGGATGCTACTTTTTTTGAGGACATCTTTCCTATGAAGAGGGAAGAAAGCACGTCTAGCAGAGAATTGTCTAATGATGCTACACCTGCCGTTATGATGGAACACACAGAACAAACACTTGTGGAAAATCCTGAGGAGGATGACAATGAAGCTCCTAGGAGGAGCAAGAGACAGAAGACTACAAAGTCTTTTGGTGATGATTTCATTGTGTACCTCGTGGATGACACTCCTAAAACCATTGAAGAGGCATGCTCTTCTCCAGACGCTGACTATTGGAAGGAAGCGGTACGGAGTGAGATGGATTCAATTATGTCTAATGGAACTTGGGAAGTAGTTGAGCGTCCTTATGGGTGCAAACCTGTGGGATGTAAGTGGGTGTTCAAGAAGAAGCTAAGGCCTGATGGTACTATTGAAAAGTACAAGGCAAGGCTTGTTGCTAAAGGCTACACTCAGAAAGAATAGAAGACTTCTTTGACACTTACTCACCAGCTGCCCGACTGACCACAATTCGAGTGCTACTTTCCCTGGTAGCCTCTCATGGTCTTCTCGTTCACCAGATGGACGTAAAGACAGCTTTCCTAAATGGAGAGCTAGAGGAGGAGATCTATATGGATCAGCCTGATGGGTTCATAGCATAAGGTCAAGAGGGAATGGTGTGCAAGTTAATAAAGTCTTTGTATGGCCTCAAGCAAGCACCTAAGCAGTGGCACGAGAAGTTTGATAAAACCCTCACGACTGCTGGCTTTGTTGTGAATGAAGCTGACAAATGTGTGTACTATCGCTATGGTGGGGGCAAAGGAGTGATCCTGTGCTTGTATGTTGATGACATCCTGATTTTTGGGACAAATCTTGACGTGATTAAGGAGGTCAAAGATTTCTTGTCTCAAAACTTTGAGATGAAAGATTTGGGTGAAGCTGATGTAATTCTTAATATTAAGCTAGTAAGAGAAGGTGATGGTGGGGTGACACTTACACAGTCCCACTATGTGAAAAAGGTCTTGAGTCGCTTCGGATACAGTGACTGCAAGTCTGCTCCAACACCTTATGATGCTAGTAAAATACTAAAGAAAAACAAAGGTATCATGAAAGATCAGCTGAGATACTCCCAGATCATTGGCTCACTTATGTACCTAGCTAGCGCTACAAGACCTGACATCTCGTTCACCATGAGCAAACTGAGTCGGTTCGTATCTAACCCGGGAGATGATCAATGGAATGCTCTGGATAGAGTAATGCGCTACCTAGTGGGTACAATGAGCTATGGGATTCACTATACTGGGTATCCGAAGGTACTGGAGGGTTTTAGTGATTCAAATTTGATATCTGATGCCGATGAGATAAAGGCCACAAGTGGATACGTATTCACTCTTGGAGGTGGTGCTGTCTCCTGGAAGTCTTGCAAGCAGACCATCTTAACGAGGTCTACCATGGAAGCAGAACTCACGGCATTAGACACCGCCACAATGGAGGCCGAGTGACTACGTGATCTCCTTATGGATCTGCCAGTGGTTGAAAAACCGATACCGGCGATTCTAATGAACTGTGATAACCAGACGGTGATTGTCAAGGTAAACAGTTCTAAGGATAACATGAAGTCATCAAGGCATGTGAAGAGGCGGTTGAAGTTTGTCAGAAAAATGAGAACCTCCGGAGTAATTGCCTTGGACTATGTCCAGACGGCTAAGAACCTGGCAGATCAATTTACAAAGGGTCTTTCACGGAATGTGATAGATTTTGCATCCAAAGAATTGGGAATGAGACCCATGTGAGTCACTCCATAGTGGGAACCTGTCCTATGTGATCAGAGATCCCGTGAATTAGGATGAGGAAACAAGCTATTGTTTGACTAAGAGAAGGGAACCTTTGAAACGAGTTAATTCCTAGGGTGGATGCATTTCTCTTCTTTTCTGTATGGCAGGATGGTGTACACCTTAATGTAATTTGAGTGGCTTTTGAGAAGCAGAGCTGTTGACCTATAGAACATCTTATGAGAATTACACCTATATGAGTTCGACTGCTAGTCACAGTCTATGAGAGTGGGTTATCTCTAGATACTCATGAAAGGCCTGGAGTTTGACTTATATGCTCCAAACCGCGGGGATGCAATAAGCAGCCTAGTATCAGTAAAAGGGTTCTGGTAAAACTTGTTCGCACAAGACTGCCAATTCAAGGCATAGTCCATTGGTCAGTTGTGGATGAGCGTAGCCTTTACTCTAGGTGGAAGTTCAACTTAACAGTCTCTACCGAAACACTGGTATATCAAAACAGCAATGGGGCTAAGGGCATTTCTCGTGTGCCGTGAAATATTGGTGGGGATTGTTGGATTTATTTGGGCTTGGCCCTTTTTATATAATTCTAATTAAATCTAAAATATTTAAGGCCCACGATTAATACAAAGGGAGTTAAAAGTGGTTACTACCATATTGGTAGTTAAGAGGATCTCAACCAACTTATTAGGTGGACACGTGGTACACCCAATGTGAAGTTGGCAAAGGGTAACCAGGATGCCACATGAGCGCGCGCTCGCTCGCCTCGCCGAGCCGGGGCGTGGGCGTGGGCGTGGGCGTGGCGTGGCGTGGCGTGACAGACGGACGTGATGTGTTGCGGTGCTGTGATTGGTTTTGAAAAATCAATGGGATTATGGCAAAATCAATTACCTACCTTAAACGCTCACAGGGACGTGCCTTATTTGCTCCGCGGGATTCTTGCCTTTCCTGCAGAGGCGTCCAGGTGCATCCCCCTCCGCCAGGCAGCGCCTATAAAAGGAGGCCCTCCCCTACCCAGAGACACACACCAATACAACCTCTCAGGTATTCCTGTTTAGGAGACCTCTCCCTTCTCCCTCATTGTTTCTGCTGCATCGCTTGCCTCCCCATCGCTAGCACTGCGCGCACCCCCATCGCTAGCACTGCGCGCACGGTTCTAGCGAGAGCAGAGCCTCCGGAACCTCGACTGGCGTGAGATCCTGCTCGGGATAGCCAGGCGATAAGGTTTTTGGGGAGCGTCTTCACGCGACTGCTCAAGTTCGTCTACTTCGTCTACTTCCTGGTGGCCTGTACGACTACGTCCACTACTTCCCGGTGCCGTTCGAGGGACTGCACTGCATCGACTCGTCACTGCATCACATTCGTACGGCTACATCGAACAAGGTCAACCGATTAGCATGACTAATCCAGTTGATAACGGCGCAGCCAATGCCTCCGGCAGCGGCCCCGTCTCAGGGTACATTCTGAACCTTATTTGGTTCTTTACTTTGTTCTTGTTTAATATGAGATTGAACTTGAACACGTGCACATATCATGTTCTCTCTGGGTCACTAATCATCATCATGATTTACATGCTTTTATTCGGAACTAAAATATGTCGAAAGATGCCTATATTTCTAACAAAAATAAGGTTTAGTTTAATATTTAAATAACCGATACATCATTATAGCGCTCGCCGGTACAAGTCCATCAAGACTGAATCATGCAGATTAATGATCTATGAAGCACAACGAAGTAGAAGCGAAGGAAACTCCTATCCCTCAGAAAAACTTGAGCATAGAAGAAAATCATGGTGAGGCAGCTCTCGCACCGTCTCGCACCGCAGCAAGGCCATGTAGTGGCCAAGCGCGATGCGGCGGCAGCCAAAGTGGAGTGGCATGGCCACGTGCAGTGCGGCGGTGGCTCGTGACGCCCATGCCATGGCATGGCATGGCCGCGTGCGTGCGTTGAGCGGCCGAGCATGCATTGGCTTTTGCAGTGCGTGATCGTGACCTACAGGAAAAGGGTAGCGCACGAAGGCCAGACAGGAGTGCTTGTGCAACAAAAGGAATAGCGACAAAGGCTGGTGCACGGAGGTTCATTGATGGGGATCAAGCCACATCGCCAGACAACAGGGAGGTTGGAGAGGAGAGTGGTTGTGCGGTGCTCACTGCAGAGTGGTGGTGTAGCCGTCACCAGCTTTGTTGCTCCGGTTCGTTGATGGGTGGTGCTCGACATAGTTAAAGAAGAGCAGACAGACGGGGCGGCAGTGATGCGTCTCCTGCTTTGGTTGATTCCTTCTCCACGCACTCCCCTTCTCGTCCCCTTCTCTTCCCCTTCCCCGTCTTCTCCAGCTTGGTGTGAATTTTGTGGAAGGGCTTGTGCCTGGACGGAAATTGAAGAGCGATGGTGTGTGCAAGGTGGGTTTTTAGCGGTGGCCACTAGGTCTAGGGTTTGGGGGCATGCATTGGCTCTTGCAGTGCGTGATCGTGATCTACAGGAAAAGGGCAGCAGCACGAAGGCCGGACAGGAGTGCTCATGCAACAAAAGGAACGACGGCAAAGGCTGGTGCGCGGAGGTTCATTGATGGGGATCAAGCCACATGGCCAGACAATAGGGAGGCTGGAGAGGAGAGTGGTTGTGTGGTGCTCACCGCAGAGCGGTGGTGTAGCCGTCACCGCTTTGTTGCTCCGGTTCATCGATGGGTGGCGCTCGACATAGTTAAAGAAGAGCAGACGGACGGGGCGCAGTGGTGCATCTCCTGCTTCGGTTGATTCCTTCTCCACGCACTCCCCTTCTCGTCCCCTTCTCTTCTCCTTCCCCGTCTTCTCCAGCTTGGTGTGAATTTTGTGGAAGGGCTTGTGCCTGGACGGAAATTGAAGAGCAATGGTTTGCGCAAGGTGGGTTTTTAGCGGTGGCCGCTAGGGCTAGGGTTGGGGGCACACATTGGCTCTTGCAGTGCGTGATCGTGACCTACAGGAAAAGGGCAGCGGCACGAAGGCCGGACAGGAGTGCTCGTGCAACAAAAGGAACGGTGGCAATGGCTGGTGCGCGGAGGTTCATCGATGGGGCTCAAGCCACATCACCAGACAACAGGGAGGCTGGAGAGGAGAGTGGTTGTGCGGTGCTCACTGCAGAGCGGTGGTGTAGCCGTCAACAGCTTTGTTGCTCCATCTTGGTGTTAATTTTGTGGAAGGGCTTGTGCCTAGATGGAAATTGAAATGCGCTGGTGTGAGCAAGGTGGGTTTTTAGCGGTGGCCGCTAGGGCTAGGGTTTGGGGCATGCTGGTTGGTGAGGCGGTCGTGCATCTGATGGTCGGGGTTCCTCAGTGTAACACCCCGCCCTCCAAAGCCGCACAACGCCGCCCTTCTACACTGCGCCCATATGCGCAACCGCGAGAGTCGGCTCTGATGCCACTTGTAACACCCCGCCCTCCAAAGCAGCACAACGCCGCCCTTCCGTAGGGGCTCGTCCGCTTACACATAACACCCTTCTTACATTTTTGTCCTCACTTCGTGTTAAAGGGTTAACCCGAAGGTGCTATGGCTGGAGGACAAAGGCTTATAAGCTGGTTCCACCCTTGCTTAACTAAGGGTAGCTAAAAAGCTCGGGCTCGTGAGCTCGGCTTGGGCTCGGCTCGGGCTCGCCTAGCTCGGCTCGGCTTGAATTCAAAATGAGCCGAGCCTGATCCAACGTTTTGGCTCATAAGTGAACTGAGCCGAGCCCGAGCCGGCTCGTGGGCAGCTCGCAAGCTAAAGAAGCTTGGTGTTAGGATTCTAAATATTGATTATTATATTATATTTTTAATTATATTTTCAAGATTGCACTAAAATTTTTTACTTTTAGATGATGTACATAAGCATGTCGATAGTTGGATAGTTGGAGAGTTGTGACTTGCCAATTAGGGGTAGATATTAAATAATTGGAGGTGATATTTTCTTCTTATGGAAGATTTAATGACTTGTTATCTTACTTTTATTTTGCAAATCAGGGTTATTTCTATCATAAATAGCATTATTTTTATTATTTATGCTCTTAGAATTGACTATCATATTTTTATATTAATATTTGTACATTGTCACATTGTCTAGTACTCCACTTCTCTTAGAGATTTTTTTTAGCATGCAAGCTCGCAAGCCGGCTCGAGCTGGCTCGAGCTTGTAAACGAGCCGAGCCGAGCCTCAAGTTTAGCTCGTTTTTGGACCAAGCTTGATCCAAAGTAGGCTCGGCTCGGCTCGTTTCCACCCCTGTGCTCAACTAGTAATGTGGTACTAAACATGTGCACCTGCACTTATGGGCCACAACTGGGCCGTATCCAAATTGGGTCGGGTGTCAGTGTCACACTCGGCGTGTGGGCTAGGCAACATGGCGCACATCCGAGCGGGGACAAGGGCACAATTCCCAAATCCACTCGCCATGTCGCCTTCTAGAAGGTTATGGAGAGGGGAGAAAGAGGAGCTGGAGGCAATTGTCCCCTTTCGACCCTTTAAGCAATCTATGTGGGTATCCTTGGTGCATCGCTCTTTTATTGCAAGGTTTCAATCGTCTTAGGTCGTGCTATCGTGTAGATGGGTGGTGGTGTTGTGGATTTATGGAGTTTACTATAGCCTGCACACGCAGTAAAAGATGCTCTCGACTGCACATCCGTATTAGGAAAAAAACCCTCCTCCGACACCTACCCATATCAGGACGCGCGCGCCCACGGACGAGGGTAACAAAAGCCGCGCTATTCATCGTGGGCCAAAAGCTCTCCCACATGGGCCGTCCCCTTTCTTCAACTAATAAACCCGACATCACAGCCTAGAAAAAGCAATTCAACTGTTCGGATCGGGGTTTCTAGGTTTTCTCCTGGGAAGTTACGGGGCCGGCGGCACACAGCTTCCAGAAAGAGAATCACAGCACATGGGAAAAGCAATTCAACAGGTAAAAATTATCTACTACTCATCTGATTCATCTGATTCACAGCACATTGAGGCAGGTTTTTGAGATCTATGCACAGTAGCATCCACGAGAAAGGTACTTTCTCATAGACAAAAGTACAGTATCATGGGTAGGAAAATTCTGGACAAAACCAAGAGAGTCTATGGTTGATTTGACTAGAGGAAACAACTTAAAAGCATCCATGTTCTTCGTTTGACCATGATCTTCCTGTTCTTTAAAGAGCATTTTTATGCAGCTTGTTCAACTTTTGTTTCCCAACAACCTGATAGAAAAGCAAAAAAGGTTAACAGATTGTTTTTGCCATCAACATTGCTTGCAAAAAAGGCATTTAGGATAGTAAGAAAGTGCATGTTTGTATACAATTAAGGACTTTGAAATGCACACAGAAATGTTCAATGGTGACACTATGCATAATGAAAGAAGCAGTAAACAACAGTGTATTAAAAAAGAACATGCTTATGTAACTGATGTTCTTTTTGAACATGCAGTGAGTAGAAACCAAATTATGGACCTCAGCAAGCTACCACCTGAGGCCACTAAAAATTCAGATGAAGGACTCTACTGTGATATCACGGATCATGACGCGGATCCTATGTATTGTACACAACTTGAGGGAGGCAATACAAGCTGGGAGGTTGAAACTATTGTTGCAAATGAAACTCCTCAATTGCCTACAGTAGTCGATATACAGCTATCTCTGGAGGATACACATCTAGATGATCCCCCAGCTGAAGTTCACCAGGATGCAGCTAGTGATGGCGACTACATTTACCAAGATGGAAAGCAAGATGGTGAAAATGAAGAGGTAGATCTGGAGTTTCTTGCAGCAGTTCAGTCTTCACCGGATGATCCATATGTGGGCAAGATATTTGATACAGTTGAGGAAGCTAGGGTTTTCTACAATGCATATGCAAGAAGAAAGGGCTTCTCCATAAGAAATGGGACATCTCGCAAGTCGGCAGTTACAGGACAACTAGACAAAATGTTGTTTGTTTGCAACAAAGAGAGCAAAGGAAAGAAGAGCAAAAAAGATGAAAATATAGCCATAGAGCTGAGTGAAGATGAAAATAGTGATTCTGATGAGAACGAGATTTCTGCGAAAAAGAAGTGCACAGGTGTGAAAAGAAAGAGAGAAAAGTTGAAATACACAAATTGCAAAGCAAGAATACTGATCAAGTTGAATGGAGGCAAGTGGGTACTTAAGTAATTTATCTTTGAACATAACCATAGCTTGGTTAATAAGCCGTCACTTGCCAAGTTCCTGAGGTCGCATGCTGGAATTCCACAAGAGGAAGTGCAGTTCCTTACGTTTCTACATGATTGCAACCTAGAAACAAGCCAGATGATGCAACTAATGTCCGAACTGTATGGTTCTGCTCATTATGTTCCTTACCATGAGAAACATGTAAGCAACTTAAGGGCTGGGATCAGAGCAAAAGCAACAAAAGGTGACATGGCTCAAACTATATCACACATGTATGAGCTTCAGAAAGAGGACCCCAATTTTTTCTTCAAAGTGAAGCTTGATGATGAGCAAAAAGTAGAAAACATCTTTGGGGTTGACAGTGCAGCAAGAGAAACGTACAAGACATACAACGACTGCATCTCATTTGATAGCACATATTTGACAAATCTATACAGAATGGCATTTGCACCCTTCATTGCCACTAACAGGCATGGATTGACAATCCAAGTAGGCTGTGGGTTCTTGAGAAATGAAACAACTGAGAGCTATGTGTGACTTTTCAAGATGTTCCTAGAAGCAATGCATGGTTTGGAACCCCTTAACATAATCACTGATCAGGATCTATCTATGGCTTCAGCATTAAGAGAGGTTTTCAAGAACACTAAACATCATTGCTGCCGCTGGCACATAATATCTAAGATTGAAGGGAGGCTTGCCAGGTATTTTCTAATGAAAGAAGGAATGGAACAAGAGTACAATGACATTGTTAACTACAGCTTAACTTCGAGTGAATTTGAGGCAAGTTGGGCTGCAATGATCAGCAAGTATGAAGCTGCTGGCAATGAGATCCTATCAAACCTGTACATGATAAGGCATCTTTGGGTCCCTGCCTATTTCATGGACAGATTCTACCCTTTCCTACAGTCAACGCAACGTAGTGAAAGCTTTAATGGAGTTCTCAAAAACTATGTGAATCCACACAATTCAATGCTTGATTTTTTTCAACCCGTACAAGAAAATTCAAGATAAAACAGGTGTAGCTGAGGACAAGCAGATATACAGGACAGACCAGAAAATACCTCCCGCATGGTCAAGATACCCCATAGAGAAACACGCAATTGAGGTCTACACTAGAAACATATATTACAGATTCCGTGCAGAGATGCAAAAGATAGCACAATATGTTTCATGCCCAATGGGTCAGAATGTATACAGATTGAGTCTTGTAGAAGAATTTGTAGGCAACTATGGCACAAGATCATATGAGGTGACATTCGATGAGTTGAGCTCTAATGTTAGTTGCCAATACCGCAAGTTTGAAAGGGATAGTATATTTTGCTGCCACATAGTGAAGGTGCTAACAGACAGAGGGGTTAAAGAAATACCTAACAAGTACATACTTAAGAGGTGGAGTCCTCTAGAGAATGCGACTACATTGGTCGAGTTAACAAGTCCTCAGCAGATGCCTAAAATGCCAGAGAAGTCGAAAAGGGTTGTGCGCTTTGCAAATGTGTCTAATTGTTTTGCAGACATTGCAAGGCAAGCATGTATGTCTGAAGATTTGTGTGACATTGCAAATAGTCACATAAAAATAATGAAAGCCAAAATTGCTGCACTTAGAAAATCAAAAAGGACTAAGAAAAGCAATACCCAAAAGGCACCAGAAAGCAACAATGATGCAGAAAATGTTGTACAGGAGGGGGTGCATCAAGATGAAGGCGCTGCCCATCAAGATGAAGGAGTGGGTGTTGAAAGTGTAGATCCAACGCAGGGAACGTTGTCCTATTTGTCTCGAAGAATCTCCCAACAAGAAGAATCATTGACAGTTTCTGAGCCTGCTTTGTCCATTGGTGTATCTGTCCAGCAGTCAGTGATTGCACCCGAGATTGGCACCTTGCCAAGAAGGCTGTCTGTGGCTAAAGGTCCAGACAAAACAACAACTAAGGGCTGCACAAGAAGAAGAAGAAGATTCCAGAGTGCATTGGAAGTGCACTCAAAGCCTAAAGACAACAAATGCAAAGTCTGTGGTTCTACAGAACACAATGCTGCGACTTACACAAAAAGCAGGAAGAAGAACTAGAGAGTATGGATGAAGTCGAGGGCTGGGCATCGAACTAAGCCGCTTATAGTGCTTTTCTAATTGTATAAGTTAAGTAATGCATCTTTATAAAAACTGCTTGTAATGAGGGATTAATATGCTTCTTAAACTATCAGGAACAACTTATGTGAAAATATGAGTATTGCTTATGGATGAAGATTGTGTACTTACTAGCAGCAGAAGAATCAAAAGCAGTTTTTTAACTTTATTTAAGCATTTACGTACTGTACTTACAAGCAATTCAATAGAAAGTAAAACAGCAGAATATTTGGGGGATGGGGGAGGGGCACACCTGTCAGACTCTCAAGATATCCCGCCGTTTTGCCTCGTTTTCATCATAGGTGAGCCACTTGTGTGTAAGAATCATCCGTGCGTGGAAAATGTATTTTTTCTTTAAAGAGATGTACAGAATGCCCATCCCAATATTGTGCATGCGGGAGCATATGGAAGCCGCAGTCATGGCTGCAAAAAATTTAGAAAAAACTAGAGATTACATACCGCTTTGCATTGGGGAATAAAAAAACAGAAAACATTACAGCAGAGAAGCATGTACTTGTTAGTTTGTTTAGGCACATCAATTTCAACAACTTGGAAGTGATCAATAGACCGTTTTGAGTCTGGATAATGAATCTCCCATAGGTTTTTAATGCAATCAATAATAGTGTTGCAGCAATCAAGCAATCTTTTGTCTTTAAGTGACCTCATTGAGTCAAGGATCTCAAAACGGTTGTTGAGCAGGTTGAGAACAAGCAGGAAGTAGTGACCAATATTCTCTCCGTTAATTTTGATGGATTGGAGTACAGGAATCATTACCTGATATTTATATTGGAAACAAAGAACATGAAAATAGTTAAAAAAGACTACAACATCATCTATAAAACATGTAGGCATGCTGAAGAATACTGTCTGTGAGCTAGCTATATATGTCATCAATGGAAAGAAGACCAGAGGTTCCACAAAATATGTCCTTCCACTGCGAGTTGTTGTGAGCATTTTCTTACCTACTAACTAGGCCTTATTTACTTATTTTTATTTGTTCTGTACAAGCATTTTATTTATATAGTTAAGCATTTCAGATGCTCATTAGGAGTAGTTTCAGTTAAAGAACACGCCATAAACTTGTGAGCTTATACTAGACCTTGCAAATGAAAAAGAACATATAGCTATCTGACACATCAGTGGAGGACTAGCACATTGAGATAGGGATACATAGAAAATTGTCATGCGGATAGGTTAAAGTGCAACTGATCTGTGTGTGGTGTGAATATACACACCAAAATAAGCAGAGTTCCAATTTTCTAATTAGTATGCTTGCATAACTAGCTTTCCTGTAGAGTGCCTTCATTTTTGTAATGAAATCCTACAAGCTGATTAACAAAGCTATGCTTGTCTGACTCATGTAAGACATAAAACAGCAAGCTACATAGATATGACAGTGTTTTAAATGAAAGCCTTCTAAATAAGAGTAAGGGTGTGTTTGGTTGGGCTGTGAGCTGTAAAAAAGCTGTTGTGGGCGGTGAGATGTGGAAAAGCTGCTGTGGGCTGAGAGCTGTGGGAAAAGCAGAAAGCTGTTTGGTTGTAGCGACTGTGAGCTGTGAAAAAGCTGCCGTGACCTGAAGGCTTGATGGACTGTTTATATGCAAATCACTCGTACTAAAATATCCTGCTTATTGATTGTCACGCAAATAACTATTTTAGAAAAAAAATAGTCTTTTATTTCTAAAACTTCGACAGTGATTCGTTGATTCATTATTGCAAGATAAATAAAATGTTTTGAATATAGACCTGAAATAATTTGCGACAGGTACACAACGGAGCTGAGGTCTGCTCTGCAGGGCCAGACAACGGAGCTTGAGCTCCGCGTGCTCGTCGAGACCGAGCTAAACAACTACGCACCTCTTCAGGATCAAGGCCATGGCAGCAAATTCTGACATGTTCTATGTCATGCCGGGCATGTGGAAGACCCCCGCGGAGCGGTTCTTCCTGTGGATCGGTGGGTTCCGACCGTCGGAAGTGCGCAAGGTGGCCGGCTTGCTCACCGGTCACCGTGCAGCTTCAGACATACACTGCTGTCCTCCCGAGCGATTTGTCTTACATGCTGGATCTTGCTGTTGCTGCTGTCAGATCCTGAGTCCGCAGCTGGAGCCAGTGACGAAGCAGCAGCACATGGCGGAAGCTGCAGCAGAACCTCGCCAAGACCCTGACGGTATACCTGCAGGGGCAGCACAGGGGGCNCGCCTGGGAGGCCTTCCCAGCCGCCGGATTTGCCTTCCCGTCCGCCGGCCCTGCAATTTAGCCGCCTGTACCAGGGCCGTGGGCGGATCTCCAGGGGCCGGGGCGTAGCTCTTGGCGGGGGAGATGGTGGTCCGCGGCACAGGCCATCCGGTCACGGACGCACTCGGCGGCCCCCTGCCCTCGTGAGAATCGACGCCGGCGGCCCGTGGTGAAAAGCGTCGGAGTCCGACCGCGGGAGGGGAAAAGGACCGGCTGGAGGGGAGATGATAGCGGGGGAGAGGAGAATAGAACACGAACCCGTACATCATAACGAGTGGCAGAGGATAATTTTGAGCAAAAGTTACCTCGCAGCCGATGGAAGCAGGGGTGGAGGGTGCCGTGAGATTTTAACCAGATAAAAGCTGCTTTTGTGAGAGAAGGCAGTAACCAGATAAAAGCTGCTTTTGTGAGAGAAGGCAGACCGCAGCTGAGTTTTTTTTTGTTGGCTTTTGACTTTTGGAAAAACAAAAGCATCTCCAAAAGCCCAACTAAAGGGGCTCTAAAATTGATTGTCTAATAAACTATGCTTTGGTCAATAGACTTTTCTATAAACTGGACTACTGAGATAGCATTATAATGATACAAATATAATTACGTTCATGAATCAAAAGCCTGATAACTATGTTACTTGTAGTGATGATAATTCTACGAGTAAATGACTTAGACTATCGAGATAGCTCTATTAATATCGCACTATTGATATCTTGTAGGCAATTTTACTTCTCATACAAGACATTTCAAAGATATAGGTAGAAGCATTTTAGTTACACAGTAAAGAAAAAATAGAGAAGAAGGGATATGGAAGGTGGATCACACGTACCTACTGCACAGCAGCAGATCTGCTCCTACAACCCAAGGTCTAACAGAAGTGCCACACAGACAAATCGTTCCCTCGATTCAGCCGTCCTCAACGCTGGATAGATTCCTGTGTAATCGGGAGGGGGAGGGGTTCGATCCAAATCTTCTCCCTACTGCTCCTCCTTGAATCTGACCGAGATAACGCGCGTCTCCTACAAACCCTCATCGCTGGAGATGACATAGAAGATTCGAATCAATCAATCGGAAAGGGGAGAGAGAGATTGAAGGATATGGTCAAAAGCACACGCACATATTGGGGGAGGACAGTGCACCTGATCTGCCGCCGGGGGTTGAAGATGATATTGCTCGACGCCGGGGGTCGAAGACGATATTGCTCGCTGATGTGCAAACCTTCGCTGCGGTCGAATCCTCGTCAATCCTCGCCGCCTTCCCTTCTCGATGGGGTTCAATCCTTCTCCTCTATACTAGTCCGTCTAGATCCGGGATCGGGAACAAGAACAGTAGTGTGTAGATAAACAAGGGTCCGATTAGAACAGAAATCAAACGAATCTAGACGGAAGAAATGAGGGGGACGGAAGCGAATCTCACAAGAGGAAGATACCGTCGCCCTGGAGATGTCGGGAATGGAGATCCCGCTCACCGCGGTGAGGGTAAATCTCGCGGCGTGATGACTTCCGTCGCCGTGGTAGTGCCGATGATGCAAATCGTCCCTTTCGTCGCCGTGGTAGTGCCGACGATGGAAATCCCTCTCGTGGCCGTGGTGAGGGATTCTGCTCCTGCTCTTTGATTCCGGGCAGAACACTTCTCGAACTCGTCGGATTGCCAAACCCTAGCGGCGGAGAGAAATGGGAGCAGTGGGAAAAATGGGGAGGGGAAGAGAAACGACAGTACTAAACCGAAAAATGGAGGAATAATATAGCGGGCGCGACTCCCAAAGTTCAAACGATTCCTCTCCCGGTCTTTCGTCTCTCTGGGTCCACAAATCAGTGAAAGGCTGTCTTCATCGCAGTGTGAATGGTAATGGTAAGCATGGTAGTGTGAATGGTAATGGTAAGCATGGTAGGATGAGGCGTAACGGGAAGAAAGCAAAGATCAGGTGGGCCTGATCGGACGGCGCGGACGGTGAGCAGTCGTGCGCGTGATAGCGCGCACGAGCGTGCAGGAACATTTACTTTTATTTATTTATGTTGTTGTGTTTGTGTTGCTTGTCACCACCGTGGTGGGCTAGTGGCTCTTGTAATCGTCTATTTCGGAGGCTCTGAAGTTGCGTCGTTGTATTTATCTTCTTTTTAATAAACACGTGCTCACGTGGGTTCGCGAAAAAATCCACCTGCCAACTTATTCTTTTATTAGAACCTTTTAAAAGAAAATTTAAGCCATCACCTGCCAACAATTTTTATGCTACTACTTGCCAACAGCCAACAAATTTCATAATACGATCTCGTACATGCTATTGGCACTTTATGTCGTCCTTGTAGTAGGTGCCGGGTCATGACTCGTGTTCAATCAATAGTATATTCGTTGTCTCATGTCTATCTTTTGATTTCCACGTTCTTGAAAATGTCTATTGCCTGTTTGAAAAAGAGCTCTTTTATGGTGCCCTATAGCATAATAAAAATCACTGCTACAGAAAACGTTTGTAGGAACGGTTAGCGGGCGTTTTCAGGGGCGGCGCCGAAATCCGCCCCTGCTCTTGGCTGCTAAAAATAACCATTTGCAGGGGCGGGTTAGTAGCACGCCCCTGAAGATGGTGTTTCTAGGGGCGGATAATGGCATGGCCCGTCCTAAAGATGGTGTTTCCAGGGGCAGGCCATGTCATCACCCGTCTCTGGAAATGCTCACGGCAAAGTTTATTTTTGCCGATCAGAAATAAATCGAAAAAATAGCAAAAAAATATTCTAAATGTGGGAAGGCCCCCAACTGTCACAAGTAGCTAGCGTAAAATTTTTCGCGTAAAATTCGCGCACTCTGCGGCTGGTGGGATTCGAATTCACGACCTCTCTCTCGCGCGTAACCTCCTCTAACACTGTACCATACTCTCACCTGTGCCTAGATTCTGTTTTGACTCCTCCCGTATTATACTAAACTGAGTATAAATTACTTGTTTGAGGCCCTAAATGAATTCAAATTAAAAAGTTGTCAACTACAAAGTTTCATAGCTTTTTGAAATCTACATTTTTTATTTTGGTGGTTTCTCCATCCGAGGTCGTTAACAGAATTTGAATTTCAAATTTGAGAAAATTCAAACTTAGTTTTTGCTGACAAGATGATTTCAAATAAAAAAGTTGTCAACTACAAAGTTTCATAACTCATTGTGATCTACAACTCTCATTTTGACTATTTCTCCATCCGAGGTGTTTTGAAAAATCTCAAATTTCAAATTTGAGAACTACAAACATACTTTTTCAGGGGCGGGTCATGGCATGGGCCGCCCCTGATAATGCATTTCTAGGGGCGGGTCATGGCATGGGCTGCCCCTGGAATGGGCAGCATTTGCAGGAGTGGCTCATGGCATGACCCGCCCCTGAAAATCGTTCTATAGGGGCAGCCCTTAGCTACAGTAGCGCGCGCGCATTTGTAGAGGCGCGTCGTCTTTTAGTCTGGCCCTAAAAAAAACCCTGGCTCTTACAAATGTTTTCTGTAGTAGTGAATGGAGCAGTATGAAATGGACAGCTCAGAATTTTTTATACTAGTGAAGACTAGACCGGTGGTATAGGTGGTTGTAACACCCCGTCCTCCAACACTGCTCGCCCGCTTACACGTAGCATTCAGCTTACAATTTCATCCTCATTTCGTGTAAAAGGGTTAACCCGATGATGCTATTGCTGGAGGACAAAAGGCTCATAAGCTGGTTTCACCCTTGTTCAACTAGCAATGTGATACTAAACATGTGCACCTGCACTCATGGGCCACAACTGGGCCATATCCAAATTGGGCCAGATGTCACAATGGTATAGTGGGTAGTATAGCATAGTATGAGTATTATAGGAAAAAATTATAATGGCACATAATATTATTACAAATATTATAATGGCAGAATTGTAAATATTTTATTAATATGGAAGGTGCATCTAGGCCCCTAATTCGATTTTGGAGATTAATGACAATATGATCATTGCGACTAATGTGTGTTTTGCAGCGGCATTCAAATAAGTTAGTGCAATGATGAGTTTTTATGGTATTCTTGGCCCCCATCATTTGATTTACATATGTCGGATTAAAGGATATGCGAGAAACGTAAGGACAAGCTAGTCCGAAGTGCCGTTTCGAGTTGAGATGCACTTGGATTAGTATAGGTCTTTGTTTTTCCTTTGGCCGTACTATTATGGGGGGGAGGAGGCAAAAGTTGTAGCTCGACCTAAATAAGACTAGAGTCTAAAGATGTTGCATACTTGTGAAATTCTAGCACTAGATAGCTCAGATGAAGCCATGGAAGCTAAGGAAGAAGTGAGAAATTCAAAGAAATTGAAATGGACAAGTTTCAACACTTAGATGTGCAAAGTCAGTAACTACCGACTGTTGCGGTGCTGACCAAGATGGTCACAGCAATAGTCGGTCCGGCTTAGGCCAGGAGGGCCCGGAGACTACGCATCACCAACTGTTGCAGTGCTCAGCCGAACACCCACCGCAACAGTCGGTCCTGCAGGAGCTAAGGCCAAATAGCTCCTGGTTTGACAGACTGTTGCGGTGCAGACGAGTTTTTTCACCCACCGCATCAGTCGGTCCCCCTGTCAGTGACCGTTGGGATTAGGTGAAAAGTGAGCACCGAATGTTGTGGTGCTTGTTCTCATGCAGGACCGCAGTAGTCCGTCCGGCCGATTTCAGGTGAAATAGGCCTCCAATGGCTAGTTGCTTGTTTGGGCCTATATATACTTGAAGTATTGGTTCTTTTTAGCTCTTTTGCGACCTGAGACAGTTCATAGCAATATTTGGGAGCTAAGAGCAAGCAAAGCACTAGTAGTGATTGAGAAGTTCTTGACTGTGAAGATTAAGGACATCTTTTAGTGCTTAGTGAGTAGCAAGTGTGCATCCACCTTTGTCTCTTGTCTTTGTGCAGGTTAAGTAAAGCTATTGCTTGTTACTCTTGGTGATCGGCATCACCTAGACGGCTTGGTGTTGGTGTTCTTGGTGACCTCTCAAGGAGGCATCTCGTGAGAGGCTCAAGAAGGTGTACACGGCGTTTGGAGTCAGCCGTTCCAGAGGAGACAATCGACATCTACTAGAGAGCACTTGATCCTCATGTTGGATCAAGGGGGAGCAACACCCTCGTGTTGGGTGCTCCAACGAGGACTAGGGGAGAGTGCCGACTCTTCGATACCTTGGAAAAAATTTGGCCTCCTAACTCTCTCTTTATTTTTGGCAATTTATATTTCCGTATTTACTTTCTTAGAGTTGCCATGCTAGACTAGAATTGGAACTAGGTTGCAAAACTCCTTTCTATCATCTAGATAGTCACACTAGTTAGGTCTAGGCACATGGGGTGAATTGGCTTGATTAGATGTTTAACTCCGCAAAAATTTGTTAGAAGCCTAATTCACTCCCCCTCTTAGGCATCTTGATCCTTTCAAATATAGTCATGACATTCACATTTGCCGGCCTCACACACCATGAAAGCAAGGGAAAAAAAATTGTCAACGAGAGAAGATTACCAAATTGCAATCCTCTATACTCTATACCACTGAGTAGTAGTATAGGGTACCGTAAAAGACTCCTCGAAAAAAAGGAGAAAAATATTCATTGCCTTTTGTTTTAGAGAGAAAAATAGAGTCAAGTCTCTGTATCAGGCACGCAGAGATGTCAAGTGTAGTTTTGTGATGGTTAACCATATGTACCTCCAAATCAAATTAATTATATATAGAAGGTGATAGTATGATAAAGTGTGCATCTATAAACAACTTATGTCAAGAACACATAAAAAATTGATCTAATCCAAAGCCACTAAAGTTTCTAAATACTCTCCCTAAAAAAACAGTTTAAATACCCTCAGCTTACTCTAGACATTGAAATTAGTACATGGCATGTGTTTCGTATTTTTCAAGCATTTGATGTAAGCAGGCACGATTTCTAGTTGCCTCGAATGTTCCCCATGACCTCTTAATAGCAATACGACCCCTTTAAAATCTTGCACACCCTCTTCAGTCTCGCTCCATGTGAGCCAAGACACATCTCATCAGAAAGCTTCAACACAACATGAACACACCATCCGATATCAAGCGCTACAAATATTTCTTCCAACTTTTCGTGAACAATGTTGTTGTCATCGTTCCTGTGCTACTTGGAACCATCCTCTTGCTGAAAACCTCACAGCTTGGCCCTGCCCAGTTTCTCACGTGGTTACATGCAGTGCAGCATGCCCACCTGTTCTTAGTCACATTCCTCCCAATTGGCTTAGGTACCCTTTACCTCATCCGCCGCTCTCGCAGTGTGTACCTTGTGGACTACGCTTGCTTCCGTCATACACCTAATTGCCGTATCCCCATGGCTTCTTTTGTTGAAATTCTTCACCGCATGCCATCCATCGACGATAAAAGCATCCGTTTCATGACGCGCATGCTCGAGAACTCAGGTATTGGTGATCAGAGCTACCTCCCATCCTCTGCCCACTACATTCCACCACTCCCCACATTTGGTGACGCCGGTAACGAGGCTGAGCAGGTCATTTTTTCATCCATTGATGACTTGTTTGCTAAGACGTGCATCAGCCCCATGGCAATCGACATCCTTGTCACAAACTGTAGCGCTTTCAATCCAGCGCCGTCCTTGGCTGCCATGATTGTGAACAAATACAAGCTACGCGGTGACATCCATAGCATCCATATCTCTGGGATGGGGTGCAGTGCAAGGTTGATCTCAGTGGAAGTTGCGAAAAACCTCTTGCAGGTTGCCCCCAGCAGGGAAGCACATGCACTAGTGGTGTCTATACGGAGATCGTCTCCCTCCACTTCTACACAGGGACGAACCGTGCAATGTTGCTACCAAATGTCCTGTTTCGCATGGGTGGGGCTGCAGCGCTATTGTCCACATCTAGGTCAAGATCCTGTTTCAAGCTCATGCACGCTGGGCGCACAATCACTGCCGCTCAGGATAAGTCTTATCAGTGTGCATTCCAGCAGGAGGATGACATGGGCGAAATAGGGGTCAACTTGTCTAAGGACCTCGTAGCCATTGCTGGTGACACGCTACAGGCCAACATCACGGCAATAGGGTCTCTGGTTCTCCCATTATCAGAGCAACTGCTATTCTTGCTCTCACTGATTGCACGTAAGTTGTTGAACAGAAAGATAAAGCCCTATGTTCCTGATTTCCGGATGGCCTTCGAGCACTTTTGCATCCATGCCGGAGGGCGAGCGGTGATTGATGCTGTCCAGCGTAGCCTTGGTATATCAGATGAGGATGTTGAGCCGTCACGGATGACGCTACACGGATTTGGGAACACATCGAGCAGCTCGGTTTGGTATGAGCTTGGATACATTGATGCTAAGGGTCGGATGCGTAAGGGTGATCGGGTATGGATGATTGGGTTTGGATCAGGATTCAAGTGCAATAGTGTCGTGTGGAAGTGCATCCAGTCTGCCAGCAACCTTGATGGACCTTGGGGTGGTTGCATTCATCGGTACCCTGTATGCATAACCAAAATGGCCAAGTGAATGCTCTAGTTGAGGTTTAAGACACCCATATATGCATGTTTGTAAAAGTCTTGTGTTGTGTGTTGGGTATATGTGGTGTGAATGGTGAGTGTACTTGCCATCAACATGTAATTCAAATTCATCCATTTTCGATCCAAGCATTTCTTTTTTTTTATGTTGAAGTATGAGTTATTGAAATTTCATTCATAATATATGTACACTTATGTGTCGAAAGAATTTAGCCCATACTCCCTCCGTCCTGGAATAAAGGGTATTCTGGGTTTGTCCTAAGTCAAACTTTTTAAAGTTTGACCAAATTTATAGAGAAAAATATTAAAATTTAGCAAATTAAATAAGTAAAATATCAAAATATATTTCATAATGAGTCTATCAATGCTCATTGGATGTCATAAATGTTATCCTTCTTTTCTAGAAAGTTGGTCAAAGTTTTTCTAGTTTGACTTAGGACAAAACTAGAATGCCTTATATTTCAGGACGGAGGGAGTAGTTCATAATAATTGAACCTTCTACTTTTATTTCTATTATTGCCATAAACATATTCTTTACCAAGGTTCAAGGACAATACGTCAAACTGGGGTAAAAAAATTTACCATGTCACAAGTACAATATAACACACCATGTCACAAATATTATATAGTGTACCATTTCAATTCAATTTAAAAAGCAATAATATGGCATATTTACTTGGGTGTTCATGAAAATGCCATTAGCTACGAGTATCCATTGGGTGGGAAGCACATAACCTTCAATTGCTGACGTGTTGCCCTTGTACCTCTCCTTGTGTTGTGTTTATTTAAAAGAGCTCTTAACTCTTTTAGAACTCTCAGGCAGTTCAAAGGATATTGTGCTTGGTAGTGCAACACCGGAAATGGATGTTATATGCTGCCCACGACTCCTTTCCCCTCCTCTTGCACTCTCATTCTGGCCCATGGCCTAGCCGCACCTCTCTCCATCCTTCTCTCCTCCACCACTGCTTCCAGCGCAGTGCAGGAGCGCCTTAGGGTTTGGGGAATCCCACTGCCGCTGCGCTGCCGACCTGTTCGATCCTGCGCCTTAGGGCCTGATTTTTTTTGTGNCCATGTAAGGCCCATCCGTTATGCTTGGGGCCACGTGCAGAGAAAAGAATAGAGGGCTGCGTCAAGAAGGATAGGGTAGCCGGGTCCTTGGGGGCTAGGCTCTGCCCAAAGAATTAGGATTAGGTTTGGGCTGGAGTAACTAATTTCTGGTTTAAAAACAAATATGGAAAAGTCCAATAATGAATTTAAACCATGAAAATATCCCAAAGGTTCCAAAATTCCCAAGAAAAACCTCAGAGTTAGAGTTGGACACAACGAACCAAATAAAATATTTGGAGGCCATGATAAGTTTTCTAGAAGCTTCCAAAATTTTGATTTTGATATAGAAAATAGAAATAAATTTCAGAAAAAACAAGAACATTCCTAGAAAAACGTATTTGATGTCTAGACGCTAGAAGCACCTAAACAACACAAGATGCACTAAAATAAGTACACACTAAAAGCGCTTAGAGCCATGACCCAGCCGACAGGCCTGTAGATTAATATATAGAATTCAGTGAATTTCTACAATAGGATTGCTGATTTTCCTATGTTTTGATATTATATTTGTTCAGCGCATACAACATATATACAAAGACAGGCAGCACAATATTATCCAGATCAAAAGGACGACAAACTGAAAAATTAGAACTCACTTTAAGGTAACAGAAATCACATATGTAATTAGGAATCTAGAAGGAGCACTAATATATTTATAAGGAAATATAGCCATTTTAGTCCCTGAAATTTATCCTAAGGGTCAAGTTTATCCCGCTACTATCGGATGGGCCAACTTAATCCCAAGTTTTGTTTTTGGTCGAACTCGTCCTTTTACTGATGTAGTGCTCCATGCTTGGCATAATATTGATGCGAAAAGTCCTTTTTGCCTCAGGGCAGCAATGTTGCCGTCAAAATCCCGCCTTCTCCGAGGCGGCCATTAGTCTTGGCGGTCGCCGCTCGTCCCCGACGCCCCCACCAAGCGCATCGCCAAGGTTGCCACTGCAGCCTAGCTTGAGACCCAAGGGCCATCATAGCACACTACTAGGCCTGAGACCCAAGCGTCACCGGAGCCGCCACCGGTGGAGCAAACAACGACGCTAGACTTGGGACTAGCCACTAGCCCTATCTGTCCAACATGGAGCATGATTGAAAGGCATGCAATATTGTGAATAACGGGCTATGGATTTTAGCGGCACCCTGCCAAAAAAGCTATCAGGTCTATAGCGGGGTATAGCATTTAGCTTTCTGCACAAAAACCACCAGAATTCACCATATTTTTGCACATGTTTAACCAATTTAGCTAATATTTGAGCGCAATACATAAGCAAACATGAGTAAGCCAAAACACACAAGATAGGTCACAAATTACAAGTTTATAACACACCCGAACATAAATTGAGTTCATAACTTCATCAATTTATGGCTTCGTGCCATCAGCGGGGAAATTGCCCGCTATAGCGCATGTCAAATAGCGGGGCTATTGCCTGTTATAGTACATTTAGTGGCCATAGACCTAAAATAAGTGATATCATCGCGGCACCTCTCTCTAGGGGCTATAGTGGGGGCCAGCCCGCTATTCGCAACACAGAAGGCATGTGAGCATCCTTGTGGCACTGTTAAGCTCAGCATGGCATTAACGGAGGCAGAGAGCGACCGGTGTGGCGGATTGATGACGAGCAAGGATGGTGAACAAGGTCACCAAGGTGAGCTTCGTGGTGATGGTGCCTTGCTTGCTTGCTAAGAGAAACTCAAGCAGAGCAGTACTTCTTGCTTGCTTATTGGGGCTGAGGGAGAGAAAAAGCGCTACATACTTGTGCTTTGTATTTTGTTTCACTACTGGAGAGAACGTTATTATGTGCAAACTGCACCTGTACCTTTAGTGCATTTGAACCGATGCTTCTGTTGATAGGGCTACTGTAGCAGAAGCACCCGTTCAAATGAAGTATAAACATACCAACACAAATATGCTCCGGTACACTTCAGGAAACGAACTGGTCCGGTTTTCCACCAATTTATTAAATGAAATATTCTATCCGATTTGAAATTCAACCGATTAGGTTAGAATTTGAAACTAACTGGTTTTATTTTGGGCCGATTCGTATTAGGGTGCGTTTGGTTCAAGGGATGTGGTAGGATGGAATCATCCCATCCTGTTTTTTCATGTGTTTAGTTGGTGGGTGAGGTGGGATGGAATGGTTCTCACAGGAGAATATAGAATATTCCTCTTGATGCTGGACGAGCTCGTTCCATAAAATTGGTGGAACGCAGCCATCCCACTTGAGATGTGAGAATGACAATAGACCCAAGGTAATAAAGTGGGATAGAACCATCCCATCCCTGAAAACTGGATGGAACCATCCCATCCTCAAACTGGAACGGAACCATTCCATTCTACCTCACTCTCCAACCAAGCACACCCTTAATGTCAACACGCTCAATGAAGTTGAAATGCTAGTGTTTTCCTTTTAGCGCGTGTTCTAGCTAGAAGAGTGTGGAAACTCAAGTGCTCTGTCTCCATTAATTTCCAAGTAAGTTGGACCACCACAATGCGCATCCAACTTATGACTTGGATTGGACTTGATGCACAATCTTAGTAATAGTAATTGGAGGCTCCTTTTGAAAATATAGATTTTCATGTACATAGGAGACAATGAAAATATAGATTTTGAAAATATAGATCATATATAAATGTACATTGGAGACGACGAAAATATAGATTTTTATGTTCAACACTTAATTGGAACTCTAAAGCTAACATTGAAACTATCCACATATGTCATTAAAAAAATTCTATAGTACACCAATATATAGTATGAAAAATGCTAATTTATAACAATTTTCATGTTAATTGTGTAGCTCAAACTGAGGATTCAATAAAACATATCTAGAAGTGCGATATAAAGTGAAAAGGTATTTAAGAGAGAGCGCAAGATAAATATTTTTTTACTATATATGGATAAACATTTCTAAGATTTTTTATAGAATTTTAATACTCATGTATTCTAAATTATTAACCCATGCGAGAGCATGGGTTGATAGACTATAGTTTATATATAAATCATCAAGCACACACCCATTTGTATTCAATCTTGACCGCTCTCGATCTCCATCTCCATCTCGCTCTTCAATTTGCGTCTAGCTCTTCTCACGATTTCAAAGGCAAAATAGCTCCTCCAGTAGTTTCCATTTTTTGAGTTTAATTTCACATTCGGTTTCAAGTTTTGACTGATCTTTTGTGTGTGTTCTTGCAGAGGGATGGAACCGGTAGACATGCCACTGATGGAGGAACTGAGCGTCTTGTGCGGCGTCCTCCAACAAACTGAACATATGGGACAGTCAGCAGGGGGCTAGTTCTAGCCTATGTGCAGTGCCGGCCCTAGGGGTAGGGCACCGGGTGCGACGGCCGAGGGCCCAAGCCGGGTGGGGGCCCAAGGCCAGGTATGTAAGTGTACAGGCTAACATGCCCATAGTCCATGTGTGCATCAGGCAGCCCAAAAAGAAAGATGCACGTTTGTTTCCACGAGGCCACGAGCACACAGCGCAGTGCAGAAGCAGATTAGCAGCCGTCGCCCATCCAGGACTCCGGACTTGCCGACTCAGGACCTGGCGGCGTCGGCGGGCACAGACGCCAGACGCCGAAGCGAAGCACTTGTGGGCGCGGCTGGTGGCTCGCATCGCCTCGGCGACTCGGTGGCGTCAGGCATCGCGATCTGATCTTGGTGACAGTCGTCTCTAGTCTCCTGCAGTCTGCTCCACCGTTCAATCTCCAGGCCTCTAGCGACTCTCCGAACTCCGATCAAAGTCAGACGGTTCAGTCAGTACCATGACCAATTCAGTTATTCTGGTACTCATGTGAACTTCTATTAGTACTCATGTGGTCCTGTTTTTCTTCTAATTTAGGAGTTCAAATTTAAGAATGTTACCTAAGAAAAATTTGTCGGGGGCTAAGAAAAGAAAACAAAAAATACTACAAGATCAATTTATTGAATCACATTGTTCCTCGATAATTATCAAACATGTTAAATTTAAAATATATCAATATTTTTGTTTTCGCTTTGTAAGAAAAAATAGCGTATATACTCTAGAGGGGCCCTGCGACGAGTTCGCCAGAGGGCCCTCAAAAACAAAGGGCCGGCACTGCCTATGTGATGCCGGTGCACCAAGATCCCTTCGTCACCGTTTGTATTTGCATCGCAAGGAAGCTGCAGAGCTACAACAACTTCAGCCTCATCGCCGATGGTGACCGCCCACATCCTCTACGTGTGCATGCCATCAAGGGAGGATGTGCAAAACTTCGATGGCCACACTTGGAAGTGGTGGGACGAGATCCTGATGTTCCGGAAACGTCAACAAGCTCGTCATCAAGGAGTTCTACACCAGCTACGAGAATCAGGGCAATCCCATGAGCTCTGGTGATAAGTCTTAAGATGTTTTAGTTTGCCGTTTTCAATTTAAGGTGATGGTCCTTTGAACCTTCGAACGGATGGTCCTGTGAACAATGGTGACCACTAGTACTATAAAAGCGAGGTGTCAGCACAAATCGTTTTTAGCTTAGTGTCGACTCCAACCTGCATTTGGTACTAGTACTATTTGGTTGCGGGCATGTTCTTTGACAGCCATTCAAGCCAGTTAAGTAGCAGTTGGATGGTATGCGCGCGGAAAGCTTTGCCCCTTTCGCATATGATCTGCATGTGCTTGAGGTTCTTCTCGCTTCTCTTCCTTTGCGCTGTTGTGACCCACGTAAAAGCAAACACCACTTTCGTGCTGTGAGTACAATGATTATTGCGACTTTCCATCTTATTGAAACCACATGCAAACGATTCAAGAACTTGAACTGGTGAACTTCAGCTACTGAGGACGATTTTGTTTGCATTAACATTGCACTGGAAAGTTATGGTTCCACAAGTCTCAGTTTCGTATTACTTGAAACTAAAGTGTAGCTGGTAATAACAGTAGAAACGGATTTATGATCATGATTGTAATTAATTGAGATAAACTGATTCACTAGTTACATATAGATATCAATGTAAACACGGGCCTTATCGTAGCCACAGTTTCACCTGTGTGAGTTTAATCAAATCAGGGAGCGCACATTGCAACTGCCAACTGACAGAAAGAGGTACGCTGCCGTATGTACGATTTTGTGGTTCAGCATTTTCGGTAAGGAAAGAAGGTAGCTACAGCTGAATAGGACCTATACTACACCTGATTTTTTTAAAAAATATTGTCAGGCAATTCACAACTTCTGTAAAAATTATAGGATTTGCGGCTGTTATTTGGAATTGAAAGGAACCAGAGAGGATGTGCAAGCAATACAGTGAGTGAAGCTCCCTCTTGTTAGCTCTGTTACTCCCTATTTCAGGGTTGATTGAAAGAATGCCCGTGGTGTTCCAAACATGGCACCCAATCCACCCAGCTATTGTTGTTTGTTGAGTTGAATTGAGTTGAGCGTATTATGTTGATGTCCCAATCCAACGGACCAATAATTTTTGTTGTATTGCAGTCTCCAGTCTGAACATCTTCTTTTACCTTTTAATATAATCGGCATCACTGCTGCCTGGTTCATTTAAAAAATGTGTAAAAAAATATATCATATGTGCAGGGCTTGTTCCACTTGTAGGAGCTAACGTGTAAGCATAGTTTGAAGACGTGGTGTTAAATAAAACCTAGCATTGGATTCAGGCTGAGAATTAGCATGCTCAATTATGCTCAGACATTATGAAGTATAACCTTCAATTATTTTTGTTAGTTGTGGTGCTGCTTGTACTCCAATAATCTATCACAATTTTATTTATTTATTTATGGAGCAGAGGCTGCCCATGCATCAAGGTTTTCCTGCATCCGTGCGGTGATAGATGACGTAAGGTGAAGACACCCATGCGAAAATTCTTTCCCAACTACTATTTCACGAGCAGTTTAGCATTCATGAGCTTTAATATCAACGCCTTTATTGGATCCTATAACATAAGCACATCTCGACTCGAGCATCTCAAATGCCCACCCCAGCAAGTTGTGAATAGCTTCCACAAGATCTTCATAACACTGGCACCTAGAATCTGCATACAAGCAATGCTTCTTGCTGGTTCAGGCCTGCATCTTTACTTGCCACATTCCCTCTCACCAATCCACATAGTATTCTTCTTCATCCTTCTGATCACCCTTACTACCATTTACACCATCCGCCGTCGACGATCTGTATACCTCATAGACTATGCCTGCTTTTCGCCTAATTCTGCGTATCGATGCCCAAAGGCCACGTTCCTAGAGCATTGCCACCTTTCACCTTTCTACGATGTTTCAGCTATTCAGTTCATAACACGCATTCTGGAGCTCTCAGGCCTTGGCGATGAGACGAATCTTCCACCTTCAATCCACTATATCCATCCATACTGTACCTTAGATGAAGCCCGTGATGAGAATGAGATAGTTATCTTTTTTTTTTAAATACTAGGGATTTACCCCCGTCTCATTAGACATTCAGAACGTTTAACAGTATTGGCTACTGATTACACAGCAGCGAACAGCACCAGCTGAGAATCCCAGAATATCCTATTACAGAAACTACGGTAGATTTCAGAAAACATTAAGCTTGATCATCAGCCAAGTTGACCCATCCTTGAGCTCGCATCCTTTGCTCGATGTGTGCAGGAACCTTTTCCAGCCCCCACAGATCTTGATTCTCTTCCAGAAATGACAACACCACCTCATCGAAGCCTTTGCTCACCCAGAAATTCTTCCAGGTTGGTTTGCCTTCAGTTCCAGCTGCAAGAT
>CM014273.1:51532856-51559522 GCA_004135705.1 Alloteropsis semialata
GACGGGTCCGGACGGGGATTCGTTTCGTCTTTTTGCGTTTTTCCCCTCACGCTTCCCGTGCGATAGGAAGGAGGGTAAGAGACGTATCGCGCTTTGCCACGCAGGCCGAAGCACGACTCTCGTTGAGCTACAAATGGGTAGGTTCGAGTGAGGCCCGACGCCCCTTCGGTGGGGAGTCGATGGATCAGCTGGTGATCGACCTCAAATTCCTAGTGGCGAGATCATCTAGTTACCAAGTCCGTTCGACCGGACCCAGCGGCTCGTTGCCTTTCCGCCGGAGGAAAAACCATGATCTTTCTTTCCACCAGAACTCGAACGCGGTTTCAGGACGCTCGTGGCGCTCGTGCGCCTGAGTACTGGCCGCTGGGACCCATCCTTCACCGCCCCTCGCTCGACAAGGTGCCCGAGGGCGGCTGTTGAACCCTTCGACGGGCCAGCCTTCGAACCCCCGTTGGAATCACCTGTCAGGTCGACTGTCGAAGTCGTCCGTCCCGATGCCCAGCCCCCGAGCGCAGGGCTGCGAGGGGTCGTTAGGGCCGGCGGGAGCCGCTTAGTTTAGAGAGTTCGAAAAGCGCGTTTCGGAAATCGATCACATGCGTATGCTTGACCCCGCGCGCCGAGGTCGGGCAAGACAAAAGGTGTCGTTCCCTGTATGTAGGAGTTGCAGCAAGCTTACCTGAACTTGCCATGCCAAGCTGCAAAAAACAGTGTAATGCAAAAGCATTGCGTAAAGCGAGGAGTCGGGAATTATTCGTTACTATCGGAAAGTTGCGTACGCCCTGCCTTTATTAGGCTACGTATTTCCTCGGGTAGTTGGCTTATCACGTGTTAAGCACCAAGTTCCGCTGACCACTGCTCGTGGAGAGGGCGGCTTACCGCAGACTACACTGCTCAGCGGGGAGGCTTAGGTGTAGGCGGCACGTAGGACGAGGTTTCACAGATGAGGCCATTGCTACCCGAGTACTTTAGCGACACCCAAAAGAGGCATGCGAGAGTGTAAACGGAAATGTATGGAAATACGAAGGATCGTGGTAAAACTTAGCCGTTTGAGCGTTCCGTCGTTGAGGCTGAGTCGAGCGAGCCATCCGAGTCGGGGCAGCACACTCCACGGGTGGCGCGACCGAGTCGGTTGGAGTCGAGGTCGGGGCGGCGCAGTCCTTTGGAGGCGCGGCCGAGTCGGTCGGAGTCGAGGTCGGGGCGGCGCAGTCCTTTGGAGGCGCGGCCGAGTCGTTCGGAGTCGAGGTCGGGGCGGCGCACTCCTTTGGAGGCGCGGCCGGGTCGTTCGGAGTCGAGGTCGGGGCGGCGCACTCCTTTGGAGGCGCGGCCGAGTCGGTCGGAGTCGAGGTCGGGGCGCGCACTCCTTTGGAGGCGCGGCCGAGTCGTTCGGAGTCGGTCGGAGTCGAGGTCGGGGCGCGCACTCCTTTGGAGGCGCGGCCGAGTCGTTCGGTCGGAGTCGAGGTCGGGGCGCGCACTCCTTTGGAGGCGCGGCCGAGTCGTTCGGAGTCGTTCGGAGTCGAGGTCGGGGCGGCGCACTCCTTTGGAGGCGCGGCCGAGTCGTTCGGAGTCGAGGTCGGGGCGCGCGCACTCCTTTGGAGGCGTGGCCGAGTCGTTCGGAGTCGAGGTCGGGGCGGCGCACTCCTTTGGAGGCGCGGCCGAGTCGTTCGGAGTCGTTCGGAGTCGAGGTCGGGGCGGCGCACTCCTTTGGAGGCGCGGCCGAGTCGGTCGGAGTCGAGGTCGGGGCGCGCGCACTCCTTTGGAGGCGCGGCCGAGTCGGTCGGAGTCGAGGTCGGGCGGCAGTCGGTGGAGCGGGCGCTGGTCGGGGCGGCGCACTCCTTTGGAGGCGCGGCCGAGTCGTTCGGAGTCGAGGTCGGGGCGCGCACTCCTTTGGAGGCGCGGCCGAGCCAGTCGGAGTTGAGGTCGGGCGGCAGTCGGTGGAGCGGGCGCTGGTCGGGGCGGAGCTGGTAGACAACGTGATTACGTCGGTCGGCGCTGCAGCTCTCTCTGTCGTTGTGTCGTGCGCTCGTTCGGGGGCGTGCCTCGCCGTGGCGGCCCTGCGCGAGATCATGAAAACAAAAAGCTGTTACAGGTTAGTTGAGGTCATTTGCGGACTTTGGGCATGGTCGTCCTGCCGCGGCGTTCCTCGCGGGGGTCGCCCACTGCTGCTGCGCCGCGGGTGCGCGGCCGCGTGGTGTTGATGCTGCTGTTGGTCGGGGTCGCGGTCGCCGTTGATGATGTCGAGCGAAGACCTTGTCGAGCGAGTCGTAAAACTTCTCGGGAGTGACTGAGTTGCTGCTGCCTGCTCCGCCCCACTCTGGTTGGCCGGACATGCATGCAGGCCTTCGGGATAAATGCTACTGCCTGCTCCTGTGCTGTGCTGATTCGAGAGAGAAAACAGAGAGACGCGACACATTTGGAAAAGGCGTGCATGCGTTGGTTAAAAAGGATATCCTTGCATGCACATGCATACGCATGCATGCATCTGCATACAGAATAGTACTGGGTGTGCCTGGTAGGCAGAGCCCCCGAGCCTTGTTCGGTTCATCCAGAAGGCCAGGAGCATTGTTGCCGCCCTCAGTGTTGTTGTGGTCATTGGGGTTGCCGCCGCCGTCGTCGCCGTGGTTGATGGTGCTACGGTCGTCGTTGCGGCCGTCGGTGCCGCCGCCGTCGTCGTCGCCGCGGTTGACGGCGTTGTGGTCGTCGTCGCGGCCGTCGGTGCCCGCCGTCGTCGTCGCCGCGGTTGACGGCGTTGTGGTCGTCGTCGCGGCCGTCGGTGCCGCCGCCGTCGTCGTCGCCGCGGTTGACGGCGTTGTGGTCGTCGTCGCGGCCGTCGGTGCCGCCGCCGTCGTCGTCGCCGCGGTTGCGTCCATCGGGGACGCCACCGTCGTCGTGGTTGGCCACCCGAGACCTGCAAGTAAAAAGACGTGACGCGCAAAGGCCCCACGGTGGGCGCCAACTGTCGGGGTTCTTTACCGCCGGCAAATAATAGAATCGTGGAGCGCGCGTCGGGCCTCGGGTGGTAGTGCAAAAGGACACGGGGGTTTATACTGGTTCGGGCCACCCATGGGGTGTAATACCCTACGTCCAGTTCGTGCTGCTCGTGTTGTTTGCACTGGTTTGTAGTAGGGGGTACAAATGGGCGAGAGAGGGACGGGTTCCCAAGTCTCTGGTGTGCGAGTCGAGCTCAGTCCAGCGACCGGCTTGAGGAAGAAGAAGGCCGAGAGAGAGAGAGTACTCCTCTGGAGAGAAAAGAAGCTCCCTGCCTCCCGTAGGAGACCCAGGAGAGAGGAGGAAAAGAGTCGATCTGCCTCGCGCAGGAGGCCTGGCCTTCCCTTTTATAGCTCAAGGGAAGGCTGTAGAAAAGAAGTACAGTCAAAGGGTAAAACGGGAAAAAAGGAGGCGCGCCTGCCCATGCTGTGGGGCCCGTCGTCCTTCCGAGTACTGCAGCCATGCCCTGCTGCTGTCAGTTGCGTCAGGGAGTGGTTGGCACAGTGTAGCAGCTTGACTCCGGGTGCTACGGTCTTCTCGGAAGTTGCTTCGTTGCGAAGGAGCGAACCAGTCGGAGACGGAGATCTTGTCGGGCGAATCGGGGACTAGTCGGAGGCGGAGACTTGCCGGGCGAATCGGAGACTCCTCGGAGACGGAGACTTGTCGGGCGAAGGTGCGAACCAGTCGGAGACGGAGAACTAGTCGGGCGAACGGAGACTGGTCGGACGAGCGGGACGGAGTGAGAGCTACTCGGGCGGGAGCCACCCGAGCGAAAACCACTCGGGGGTTCCTTAGGCCAACTCCTCGGGCGATCGCTGGAGCCTGGAGGTCTGCAGCAGGCTCGAGCGGCAGGAGGCCACCAGCAGCGCGTGCTGCCTTGGGCAGGCTTGGTTGAGCTCGTGGCCCAAGACGCAAGCCACGTGAACCAGCAGAAGCTGCAGAGCAACAGCAGCCGCAAGCAGGCCGACCATGCATGTGGGCATGCAGGAGGTTATTAGCTCTTTGCTAATCGCACACAGGAGGTGTACATCAAGCTGCAGGTTATTTTTAATCCGCTGCCATTGGGTACCCCTAATATTGGTATCCGACAAGGAGGCGGCAACCTCCAAGAGTAACAAGTCGATGACGCTTGCTTGATGAACTTCTAGTGCCCCAAAGCTCAAACTCTTGATGCAATGCACTAGAACTCTCTCACACTCACAAGGATGCTACTCTAAGCAATAGGAGTGAATGAGAGGTGGAAGAAGGCTCAAGTATTGCAAATATGCTTTAGAAGTGCCAAGAGAGCTTCTCCCAACCCGTGGGTGGAGTATATATACTCCCCCACCTCCAAACTAGCCGTTACCTTCAAATCCCGTGAAAACAGGGGACTGGCGGACCGTCCGCTACCCACCTGGCGGACCGTCCGCCTAAGCCCCAACGGCTACTGTCCAAAAGTCAAACGTGTCAGAGTTTACCGTTACGCGATAGGCGGACCGTCCGCCCCCTCAGGCCGGACCGTCCGCCTCAGAGTTAGATGCACAGCTCTCCACGCGACTAAGGACCCACAAACCATAACTGCGGACCGTCCGCTATATAAAAGAGGCCTGGAACCCCTAGAACACGCTCCTGCGTAAACAGTCCGCCACCTACGGTCCGCCTCACAAAAAAGACAGGCGGACCGTCCGCCATTTCCAGCGGACCGTCCGCCTCCAAAGACTCGGCAGACCCTTCCAACACTTAGTCAATTTCACATCAGGATAGATGACATGCGGACCGTCCGCTTGCCACTGACCGGACTGTCCGCCACCCGCGGACTGTCCGCCAGTAGCCTGCGGACCGTCCGCAGTACCACATTCAGCACACGTTCTTTCTCTTTTCTATTCCCACTTTCTCAACGAAGTTAGCTCTCATGCATGCAATGCAACCTTTTGAGCAAAGTGGCACTAGAAATTCGTCATGCAAATGAAATTGACCCCTCTTGATAGTACGGCTATCTAGCCTATCAATCCGGTCAAAAATCTTCTCTAAACACCTCATGACCGGTAAAAGAAAATATCCTATCTTTTACCTTTGCCTTGAGCTTCCTTGGTTCCAACACACATATCCAATGTTAATTCACCGTTGAAGCTCAACCATCTCACCGGACTAACCTATTCTCATATCCTCAATGAAATAGTTAGTCCAATATGGTTATCATTAATTACCAAAACACACTTAAAGGGCCTAGATGCTTTCAATCTCCCCCTTTTTGGTAATTGATGACAACCATTGAAAGGAGTGATAAGAGAAGGTTTTTGAACTTTGAGAACACTTACCCATTTCAATGAAACCAATATTTATGAATGGATAAAAGAACTCAAGATTCATTTTGTAGAGAAGAACTCCCCCTACATATGTGCATATAATTTTGCATTTGGAATACTTCATATGCATTTGATAAGAAAAATTCCGGAGTTTCCCCTACAAAAAGGCAATCGAGGCTATACAAGATATATATATTATTCAATGAGCATAAGCGATAAAGGGTTAGCCTCGAAAAACCACAAGAACTAGAACAAGCCATATTAAGCTAAAGAAATGCAATTACATCCAACAAGGTTCACACACAAGTTTTAGTTCCACACCACAAAGCATAAGAAATTACAAGCACACAAGTAGTTCATGCAAAGCGAAAATTAAACATGCATATGCAATGTTTCCATGATCCCAAGCCCAAAGTTCTCCCCCTATCTCCATGAATCTTCAAGGAATCTCACTCCATCACTCCAAATTCTTCTCCCCCTTTGTCATCAAAGACCAAAAGAGGGTCCTAGTCATCCTGAGGCGGCGGCGGAGGAGGATAAAATGGCTGGTGAGAGTAGAACTGTGGAGGAGGCACTGGAGCCGGATAATATGAGTAGAAGTGATCAGTGAAGCCTGAGAAGCTAGTCTGAAAGTTGTCAAAGCGAGTCTCAAGCTGCTGCTGCCTCTCCATAAGCTGCTGATGCTGGCTATCAAGACGAGTCTGCAAGCTCTCAAGATTGGCATTCATCTGCTGCCCATATGCCTCAAAGTGGGTGTTGAAGCCCATCTGCATCTGCTCAAACTGATTTATCATGGACTGCTGCATAGAGGCGAAGTATGGATCAAAATATCCAGCTGGAGGTGCCCACTGTGGCTGCTGTGGAGGAGGAGGTGGAGGTGGCATAGCCTGTGCATTGGCGTCTTGAGCATCATGTGCTCCTCCTTGCTCATGAGGCACATACTCCTCCCAAGCCTCATTGGCATCCACATCTAGATACTCAGTCACATCCCTCTCAAGAAATGCTCTGTCATTCTTGAATGGCCTGAATGGGAGATGCTTCACATTGCAAGGTCCCCTGAACCTTGTCTTGGCAAGAATAAGTGACATAATATAGGGAGCATGGTAAAGATTTATCTCATAGTTGGTTTTCTTTTCATTGATTTGATACATAATGAGTTTCACCACATCCATCTTCTGATTTGACATGACATGCTTCACAAAATTTGGTGCCCATCCAATGAAAGCATCCTTGTAGCCACTCTTGGGAAGAACAGTGACCCTAGCAATCTTGTTTAGCACAGCTGGATGGTGCCTTAGCCCTGTAGTCTTGCAGTACACTCTATGAATATTGGTTCTTGTGGGCTCATAGAAACGAGTGATGTCATGGAGGTTCAAGTGCAATTCTTCAGTGATGTCAAAACTATCTTCCCCAGTGATGAAGTCATAATTAAGCTCATTAGCTGCTGCAAATTCAGCAAAGGTAGCAGAGTACCTATTTGTGCCTGTCATCCATTCAAGTTTCTTCTCCTCCATGTTCACCTCAGCTGTAGCATAGAACTGACGGATGACAGCCTCATTCCACTCACATCTGTGCTCCATAAACTGCCTCAAGCCAAGATGCTCAAGCTTTGGAACAAGAGAGCTCATCACAGGTTGATTTGCCATATAGAAAAAATCAATGGTTTGATGCTTGTACACATTCTTGTGAACCATATGACCATAGAAAGCATCTTCTTGCACCCGAGTATGAAAGAACAAGTTTGCAGTATCACGGGGCAAATCATACTGATAAGGAGCCCTAGCATCTCTGTATGAGTTTTGGCTCCACTGTCTTCCTGCGAGATTCACAGTCTCATCAATCAATTCATCTTCAACCTCCTCAGCCTCTACCTCAGTATCAGTTTGCGCTTGCTCTGAGTCACTAGGCAAATATTCATCCCCTGAGTCTGAGTCATCTACTCTAGGCCTTTTAGATGAACTTCCCTTCTTTTGCTTCGATGTCACAACCTTCTTAGAACGACCACCAGCACTGCCATAAAGCATTTCAATTATAAGTGATAACATTGAGAATTGAAACATCCAACAATCAATAGGCTGCTGTCCTGGTTGCTGTCACAGGTGACAGGCGGACTGTCCGCCAGGGGGCGGCGGACGGTCCGCAGGTCACCTGGAGATCGCGACCAGCACAGTAACCATCCCCTAATTCAATGCCCGATCTCTAAGAATAGCCAACAAAACTGCACCAAATCATAACCATGACATCCCCTTGACTTGCTCAACATATTCCACCAACTAATTTCACAAATCCATGGTTGAAATTGAAATCCCCATATCAAAACCTAACCAAGAATATGAATGAAATCCATGAGAATCACTGAGGGTTTTGACAAAATACCGAGAAGACATGATCCTTGAGACGCGGAAGGTCCGGGGGATGAGCTCCGGTTGGTCCGGGGATGCGCCAAAAATCTCTCCCTAAGGTGTCCTTGACTTTTGCTTTGGAGGAGAAAAGAATGAGAGAGAGAGAGTGGCGGCTGTTCTGGAGAAAGAGACCCCTTTGTACACCCTTTGGTCCGGTGCGGTTCCACGTCCGCCCGACCGTCGCGGACGGTCCGCCATAAGGGCGCGGACTGTCCGCCTCTGACCTTATTTTCTGATATTCCAGATCTAAAATAATATTCTGAAGAATATTCCACAACACCTGCGGAAGGTCCGCCCTGTCCTCGCGGATGGTCCGCGACCCGCGGACGGTCCGGTCCATATGTGGCGGACGGTCCGCTATACCAGAAATTCCAGCCCGAGAACTGCTGTCTTTTGTCACTTGTTGAATTTCTTTCTTGGATTTCTTCTCAAATATTTTCACAATGATTTCACTGAGATGTATGTGATTACCAATAAGATCTTGAGAGAACTTTTGACCAAGAATCATGGAATTTATGCAATGAAGTGAATGCTAGATGAAAATGCACAAATAAATTGCATAAAAGTAGAGTTAGATAAGCGATAAACATGTAAGCTAAGTTTCAAGCCACATTTGAGAAGTCAATAACATTGAGCTCATTTCTCAAGAAACAAAACCTTTGTTCATCCAATGGCTTGGTAAAGATATCCGCCAATTGATCCTTGGTGCTAATTCCATCAATTATGATATCCCCTTTGCTCACATGATCCCTAAGAAAATGATGCCGTATATCAATGTGTTTGGTTCTAGAATGTTGAACCGGATTGTTAGCTATCTTCACGGCACTTTCATTATCACATAAGAGAGGTATATTCTTGAAATCCACTCCAAAATCAAGAAGAGTTTGCTTCATCCACAATAATTGAGCACAACAACTTCCCGCCGAGATATATTCCGCTTCGGCGGTAGAGAGAGCCACTGAATTTTGTTTCTTTGAAGACCAAGAAACAAGAGATCTTCCAAGAAATTGACAACCACCGGATGTGCTCTTCCTATCAACCTTGCATCCCGCATAATCCGAATCCGAATACCCAACCAAATCCAAATGAGCACCCTTAGGATACCAAAGACCAATATTAGGGGAATACTTCAAATATCTTAGGATGCGCTTGACGGCGGTCAAGTGACATTCTTTAGGTGCGGCTTGAAACCTTGCACACATGCACACACTAAACATAATATCGGGCCTAGATGCGGTAAGATAAAGCAAACTACCAATCATGGATCTATAAAGTTTAGGATCTACCAGTTTACCTCCCTCATCAAGATCAAGATGTCCATTAGTAGCCATAGGAGTTTTGATGGGTTTAGCATCTTCCATACCAAACTTCTTCAATAGATCCTTCACATATTTAGATTGGCAAACAAATGTGCTTTCCCTCATTTGCTTGATTTGAAGACCAAGGAAGAAGCTCAATTCACCAATCATAGACATCTCAAATTCATTTGACATCATATCACCGAATTCCTTGCAATAATCTTCATTGGTTGAACCAAAGATGATGTCATCTACATAAATTTGGCATATGAATATGTCATTTTCAATCTTCTTAGTGAACAAGATATTATCAACCTTTCCAATTTTGAATCCCCTAGATATGAGAAAGTCCCTAAGCCTTTCATATCAAGCACGAGGTGCTTGTTCCAACCCATAGAGAGCTTTAGAGAGCTTGTATACATGATTTGGCTTGTCAAGATCTTCAAAACCGGGAGGTTGTTCAACATATACTAGTTCACTAATTTTGCCATTTAAGAAGGCACTTTTGACATCTATTTGATATAGCTTGATATTATGAGAACAAGCATAGGCCAATAAGATTCTTATAGCTTCCAATCTAGCCACGGGAGCAAATGTTTCACCAAAGTCCAAGCCTTCAACTTAAGTGTACCCTTGAGCAACCAATCTTGCCTTGTTTCTCACAACAACACCATCTTCATTTTGCTTGTTCCGGAATACCCATTTTGTACCAATCACATTATAATTCTTGGGTCTCTCTACTAGCTCCCAAACTTTGTTCCGGGTGAAATTGTTCAATTCTTCATGCATGGCATTCACCCAATCCGGATCATTTAGTGCTTCATCTACACGGTTAGGTTCAACACAAGATACAAAAGAGAAATGTTCACAAAATGAAGCAACACGAGATCGAGTTTGAACACCTTTACTAATATCACCCACAATTTGATCAATGGGGTGATCTTTGGCGATGGCATGATGAATTCTTGGTTGATCAATAGATTCTTGTATAGAGGTTGAAGGTTGTATGGGAGTGACAATTTGCTCACTAGATGAAATTGCATTGACATTACTTGCTTCACCATCATCTTGAGATTGAACATTATCACTTGTGGTTGAAGTAGAGGGATTCACTCCAATTGAGATTGATGGACCATTATCATTATCTTCTTCTCTTCTAGGTCTAATATCACCAATAGACATGGTCTTCATGGCTTCCCTCAACTCATCATTTCTCACATCTTCTAGATTTTCTTTCTCTTCTTGTGAGCCATTTGTTTCATCAAATTTAACATCATAGGCTTCTTCCACAAATCCCTTGGACTTGTTATACACTCTATAAGCCTTGCTACAAGATGAATATCCAAGAAGAAATCCCTCATCACATTTGCTTTCAAACTTTGATAGTCTAGTGCCTTTCCTCAAGATATAGCATTTGCAACCAAAGACCCTAAAATATGAAATGTTTGGCTTTCTTCCAATGAGAAGTTCATATAGTGTCTTGTTGAAGAATCTATGCCTATTTGATGCATGACAAGCTATTGATTCCTTCGGCCCAAAAAGAATCCGAAACATTGTACTCCGATAGCATTGACCTTGCCATATCAATCAAGGTTCTATTCTTCCTCTCAACAAGACCATTTTGCTCCGGTGTATACTTGGTTGAGAATTCATGTTTGATTCCCTTCTCATTACAAAATTCCTCAACTCTTGTGTTGTTGAATTCACTACCATTGTCACTTCTTACTTTCTTCAATTTGTACTCAAATTCATTTTCGGTCCTTGTCACAAAATTCTTGAATATATCATAAGTGTCGGCCTTGTCATGAAGAAAGAAAACCCATGTGTATCTTGAATAATCATCAACAATCACAAGACAATAGCAATTTCCCCCAATACTTCTATAGGTTGTAGGACCAAACAAATCCATATGCAATAATTCCAAAGGTCTTGTGGTTGACATAGCACTCTTGTTAGGATGAGAGTTTGACACTTGTTTGCCGGCTTGACGAGCACTACACAATTTGTCCTTGTCAAACTTCACATTCTTCAAGCCTTCTACTAGATCATGCTTCAATAATCGGTTGAGTTGTTTCATTCCAACATGAGCTAGCCTTCTATGCCACAACCAACCCAAAGAAGATTTAGAGAACAAACAAGTGGTCAACTTGGCATGACTAGATGAGAAATCCACCAAATATAAACTCTCATGCCTAAACCCCTTGAATATGCTAATGCTTTCATCTTTACTAGTTACTTCAAAAGTTTCACTAGTAAAAGAACACTTATAACCAAGATCACAAAGTTGAGATACCGACAATAGATTAAACTTGAGAGAGTCAACTAATAGCACATTTGAGAGAGAATACTCATTAGAGATAGTGATCTTGCCCAATCCCTTTACTTCACCCTTGCCATTGTCACCGAAGGTGATATCATCATAGTCGGATTCTTTGTCAAGAGTAGTAAAGATCTTTGCTTCGCCGGTCATGTGTTGAGAGCATCCACTATCAACCACCCAATGTTTCCCTTCGGCCTTGTAATCCACCTACAAAAAGGAATTCACTTGCTTTTAGGTACCCAAATTTGCTTGGGTCCTTGGATGTTAGTCACCAAAACCTTAGGCACCCATATGGCTTTCTTCTTAGTGCCACTAATGGGAAGACCAACAAACTTAGCACAAACTACACCCTTTTTATCTTTCTTAAGAATATAGGATGCATCAAAGGATACGGGCTTCTTGCTCTTGCATTGATGATTAATATCAACCTTCTTCTTGCAAATGTGACATGACATATGAGTTTCTTCTTCATTTTGAAGGACCTTTGACTTGACAAATTCATTCACAACGGGGGTGAAAGCCTTTTCCCCTTTCTTGGGCAAATATCCAATGCAATTCCGGTTCAAGGTGAACTTTTGATTTGTCCAACAATGATTGAATCTTACATGGCTACCAAACCATTTAGTAAGATCCTTGGATAAGCAATCAATCTCCTTCTTCAAGGATTCATTTTCCAATATAAGAGAGGCATCACATGAAAATCCTTCACTTGTGCAAGAGCCATCATTTGTGCTACAAGATGGGTTAGAAGAACTAGGAGCACTAGATAAACTTTCAAGTTTTTCACATTTAGCATATGAGTCATATTTAGGTTTCATGGACTCTTGTGCAAGGAGAATGTGATGAGCTTCCTTAAGCTCCTCATGCTTTTCTTTAAGTATCTCATTCGAGGTCTTAACCTTGTCATGAGAGTCCTTAAGATTTTCATGAGAAGTCTTTAGCTCCTCATGGATTTCTTGAAGTGAGAAGTATTTTCTCTTCAAGTCCGATATCTTTTCACTCTTCTTGCGCAATAGTTCATTTGAATCATTAAGCATTTAAACTAGATCATTATAAGATATTTCATCATCATCATCACTATCATCATCTAGTTCATCATATAGTTCATCATCATTAGATACCTTTGCTTCACTTTTTGCCATAAGACAAAAAGGCTTGGAGAAGAGGGATGGAGCTTCCTTGATGGCGATCCCGGCAATTCCCTTGGAGGGCTTCTCATCATCATCATCATCATCCGAGTCGGAGCTATCATCGGAATCCCACTCCACATAGTATGCTTGACCATTCTTCTTCTTCTTGAAGAATTTCCTCTTTTTCTTGTCTTTCTTCTTCTTGTTTGGGCAATTGATAGCTATGTGCCCAAGTTCATCATACTCAAAACACTTCTTGTCTTCAAATGGATTCTTCTTTGAGGATTGACCTTTCTTGTCATAATTCTTCTTCATGATTCTATTGAATCTCCTCACAAAGAGAGCCATTTCTTCATCGGATTCAACCTCATTTCTTCCTTCATCATCATTGACTTCTTTGGTTGACTTGGCCTTGAGAGCAATGTTCTTCTTGTTGTCATCATTTGCTAATCCATGAGCTTCCTTTTGAGAATTCTTGAAGATATCATGAGTAAGTACTTCGCCAAGCACTTCGGTGGGTGTCATTTTCTTCAAGTTGGATCTCACAAGTAGTGTCACAATAGTGTCATACTTTTCGGGGAGACACCTAAGGAACTTGTGAGGGAAGTCTTGATCCGGGACATCAAATCCAAGACCCTTGAGCTCATTCACAATCTCATTTAACCGGTTGAACATGGTGGACACATCTTCATCAATTTTCATGACGAACTCATTGAATTTTCCTTTGTACACATATAGCTTTGCTTCCTTCACCGTAGTTGTTCCTTCATGAATTTCCATGAGCTTCAACCAAATATCTTTAGCGATTTCAAGATTCTTCACACGGTTGAACTCACTAATGGATAGAGCCTCATAAAGCACATTCATTGCTTGATCATTGAGTGATTCATTTGCTTCATCTATTGGAGTCTTATTTTCTTGATCAAGAATGACAAAGCCGTCATCCACAATTTCCCAAATTCTCTTGTTCATTGCCTTGAGATGAACCCTCATTCTTGTCTTCCAATAATCATAGTTGTTCCCATCAAAGAATGGTGGTTTTCCCACATTGTTGAGGTTGATTGGCTTTTCTTCACCCATTTTATCCTACTCCGGGATGGTTAAATACTTCAAATATGGAGTCCTCGGCTCTGATACCACTTGTAGGATCTAGGATACCGACTAGAGGAGGGGTGAATAGGCGGTTTTAAACTTCAATCACAAAACTCAACAAGTTTTATTAGTAACACAAGGTGAAACCTATTTCTACCAAGTCTATGCCTATGTCAAGGTTTGCAACCTAGGGTGACAAGATACAAATTAATCTCTAGGAAAGTAAATTGCTCAAATTAAATGTGGTAAGCAAGTAGAGCAAAGAAATAACCGAACAAGAGAGACGAATTTTATCCCGTGGTATCGATGACTTGCCGGTCACCCCTAATCCACGTTGAGGTGGATCCAAAGCTTCAACCGCTCCTCTATCAAGACCTCTCTTGATGTATGAGCCTGCTTGAATCAATGAACCTCTCCAAACCTCGATTCCACTAGTGTTGCTCTTCCCACTCCGGTGAGGTGAGCACAAACCTCTCACAATCAAGGCGGGAGCAACTTCACAATCTTCTTCGAAGTGCTTCAACCGGCCACAACCACCAAGCCATCTAGGAGGCGGCAACCTCCAAGAGTAACAAGTCGATGACGCTTGCTTGATGAACTTCTAGTGCCCCAAAGCTCAAACTCTTGATGCAATGCACTAGAACTCTCTCACACTCACAAGGATGCTACTCTAAGCAATAGAAGTGAATGAGAGGTGGAAGAAGGCTCAAGTATTGCAAATATGCTTTAGAAGTGCCAAGAGAGCTTCTCCCAACCCGTGGGTGGAGTATTTATACTCCCCCACCTCCAAACTAGCCGTTACCTTCAAATCCCGTGAAAACAGGGGACTGGCGGACCGTCCGCTACCCACCTGGCGGACCGTCCGCCTAAGCCCAACGGCTACTGTCCCAAAAGTCAAACGTGTCAGAGTTTACCGTTACGCGATAGGTGGACCGTCCGCCCCCTCAGGCCGGACCGTCCGCCTCAGAGTTAGATGCACAGCTCTCCACGCGACTAAGGACCCACAAACCATAACTGTGGACCGTCCGCTATATAAAAGAGGCCTGGAACCCCTAGAACACGCTCCTGCGTAAACGGTCCGCCACCTACGGTCCGCCTCACAAAAAAGATAGGCGGACCGTCCGCCATTTCTAGCGGACCGTCCGCCTCCAAAGACCCGGCAGACCCTTCCAACACTTAGTCAAAATCACATCAGGATAGATGACATGCGGACCGTCCGCTTGCCACTGACCGGACTGTCCGCCACCCGCGGACTGTCCGCCAGTAGCCTGCGGACCGTCCGTAGTACCACATTCAGCACACGTTCTTTCTCTTTTCTATTCCCACTTTCTCAACGAAGTTAGCTCTCATGCATGCAATGCAACCTTTTGACCAAAGTGGCACTAGAAATTCGTCATGCAAATGAAATTGACCCCTCTTGATAGTACGGCTATCTAGCCTATCAATCCGGTCAAAAATCTTCTCTAAACACCTCATGACCGGTAAAAGAAAATATCCTATCTTTTACCTTTGCCTTGAGCTTCCTTGGTTCCAACACACATATCCAATGTTAATTCACCGTTGAAGCTCAACCATCTCACCGGACTAACCTATTCTCATATCCTCAATGAAATAGTTAGTCCAATATGGTTATCATTAATTACCAAAACACACTTAGAGGGCCTAGATGCTTTCAGGATCCCGGCACGGTAGGCGACGCAGATCCGTCCGGGGCAGACCCGGCGTGTCCCCCCAGCAGCGGTCGGAGGGCGAGCGGACGTGGCAGGCGCGGAGTCGGCAGCGACGGGAGAATCTCCCGAGCGAGCATTGATTGGTGGAATGCGCCCACCGGAGCTGGTCGTGGCAGCCCGGGATTCATCCAAAGACGACGGCGTGGTAGATGACGCACCAGGCGCCGGTGCCGAGGGGGATTCGCGTGCCAGTGACTCCGAGCCCGATGCGGAGGAACCCGGCAGATTACGCTCGATCGCCGTGTTGTCTGTACGCTGCATAAAATCACCAGGTGAAATGTTATCCGATGGAGAATTTCCACCGGGGTTAGAAGCAGGGGAGTCATTAATCATAGTAGGCTGATGCATAGTTGTGCCATTGAGTGATGTGGGAGAGTTTATGAGATGAACAGGAAGAAGATCAACTGCTGCACGAAGTTGAGCACCAGCATTTGAGTGGAGTTCAGAAAAGGGAAAGATATTTTCATCAAACACAACATCTCTAGAGATATATACACGGCCAGTATTGATCTCTAGGCATTTGAAACCTTTATGTAGTTGACTATAACCAATGAAAGCACATCTTTTGGAACGAAATTCAAGTTTGCGTGAGTTGTATGGGCGAAGATTGGGCCAACAAGCACATCCAAACACACGCAACATGGAATAGTCAGGTTTATTATGAAAGAGGCGTTCAAGAGGGGTAGAAAAATGAAGGACTTTGCTAGGTGTACGGTTTATGAGATAGGTGGCAGCTAGGAAGGCTTCATCCCAAAATTTGAGAGGCATAGATGCATGAGCTAAAAGAGAAAGACCAACTTCCACAATGTGGCGATGTTTACGTTCAGCCGCCCCATTTTGCTGATGTGCATGTGGACAGGAAACAAGATGAGCAATGCCAACTTTAGCAAAAAAAAAGAATTGAGTTTCTCATATTCTCCACCCCAATCCGTTTGCATGGCTTTAATTTTACGATCAAATTGGCGCTCAACAAGGGTTTGGAATTCATGAAATTTTTCAAACACTTCAGACTTATACTTAAGTAGATAAATCCAAGTGAATTTGCTAAAATCATCAATAAAACTCACATAATATTTCTTCCTCCCAACAGAGTCAGGAGCGGGTCCCCATACATCTGAGAAAATCAAATCTAAGGGAAATTGGGAAATGCTAGACGACTTAGGGTATGGAAGCTGATGACTTTTGGCCTGTTGACATGCATCACAGACAGTCTCTTTATTGACTTCACTAGAGCAAGGAAGACGATGCTCACTAATGACTTTTTGTGTAATGGGAAAAGCTGGGTGACCTAATCTGCTATGCCACCTAAAGGTAGATGGTTTGACAGCGCTTAAGACCTCCTTATTCGGCTCTGGGAGAGGATACAGGCCACCTTTACACTTGCCTTCCAAAAGTGTTTTCTTCGTGACCTGGTCCTTGATCAAGAAAAAATCAGGGTGAAATTCAAGGAAAGCTTGGTTATCGGAAGCAAGGCGATGAACAGAAACTAGGTTTTTCTTGGCTTTAGGAACATGGAGAACATTATTTAGATGCAAATCGCAATTAGGGGCACGAACAATAGCATGACCTATATGATTAATGCTCATACCTGCACCGCTAGCAGTGTGGATTTGTTCGTTGCCGTTGTACTTGTCATGGACAGTCAATTTGTCCAGTTCGCCGGTGATGTGGTCGGTAGCGCCGGTGTCGGTGTACCAATTTGTGTCAACGCCGCAGGAGTACGTGGCCGCATTCACATTCCTCTCATCAGGGATGTAATCGGCGTCGAAGCGATGCCAGCAGCGCTCTGCGCTGTGACCCTCCTTGAAGCAGACTTGGCAGCGACCTTGGAAGCGCCTCTGTCCACTGGGTTGTCCACCACGGCCGCCACCGCCACAGCCAGCACCAGGACCTCCCCGGCCCCGGTTGCCGCCGCCAGAGCCACCGTTGCCGCCTCCGGAATTGCTCGGCCACGTTGGCCAGAGCTGCCGCCGCCGCTGGAACGCTGGACGTTGCGGCCACGTGATGCAGCATTGACCGACGAGCCCGATCCACTGCCTCCATGCAGCAGATCATGCCTGCTTTCGAAGCTCAGAACCTGGGACTATAATTCACTATAGGAGATGGGATCTGTTTTGGCGAGGACAGCAGTCACCACCGGGTTGTACTCACCATCCAGGCCGGTGAGGATGTAGGTCGCCAGTTCGTCGTCGGTGAGAGGCTTGCCGGCGGCCGCCATCTCGTCAGCAAGAAGCTTCATCTTGCCAATGTATTCAGCGGCAGTCATGCTGCCTTTCTTCATCGTCGCCAGCTGAATTCTGGTGTTGACGGCGCGGGCGCGAGTTTGAGACGAGAAAATCTCATCTATCGCTGCCCAGAGCCCGGCCGCCGTGGTCGCCGTGGCAACCTGCGACAGCACGTCGTGAGAGATGGTGGTCAGCAGGTAGCTGAGAACCTGCTGATCCTGAGCAACCCATTTGGCATACTCAGGATTGGCCTCCTTGGCCTCCTTCTCTCCCACCTTGACGGTGATCTCCTTGGATGGCGCCGGCTTGGATCCGTCGAGGAACCCTTCCAATTGGGCACCCCTGATCGCCGGCAGGACTTGGAGTTTCCAGAGAACAAGATTGTTCTTGGAAAGCTTCTCCGTGATGGGCAAGCCGAGCGGTGCCGCGGCTGCCACCGGAACGGAGGAAGATGTTGACATCTAGATGCAAGTTTTGAGGATGGCTTTGATACCATGTAAACTTTGGTGAAGCGTCTTAACCCCTTAGGGCCACCTTTGCATGTTAATATAGTCAGGAAGAACCCCTGACGTGGTTCAGTACAAGATCACCGCAACAGCCAAGAGATGACGATCCTATTTACATGGAATGGATTACAACAGATATATCTACATCATCTCTCGGCTGTTACTTGTGATAAGGCTGTTACACAGATATGTTCTAATAATATGCAGCTTATTTGAGATTATTTGAGTGGTCCATGGTGGCCTTTTACTATAGTGCCCTTGACTCATAAGCTAGATTATATAATCTAGGTGGGAAACAAACACCCATCGTACCTCCAAATCGAAAGCATGATTCTGGAGCGTGCATCTGATGTATAATGTGGTTGCGGTGGAGGGGAGAACGGGAGGACAGGCCAGAGCGTGCCATAGAATTTAAAGTAGCAGCACAGAATTTAAAATGGCAGCAAAGATGAGTGTTCCTGAAAGCCGGCACGCCAACACTGAATTTTCTTTTACTTGCCAGCCATACTTCAAGGGCTGCCTCTGATGTTTATTTTCCCAAGGGTAACTGGGCAAGCAGATCATCAGAAGCTCTGTGTTTTCCATCCCTATTCATAGCTATGCTCACCTGGTGGGTGGGCCAGAGTGGGAGAGAGTTTAAAGTGGCAGAACAAATACTGTTTGCATGAGCAAGTGGTGAACTGATGTGGACACCAGCCAGCACTGAACTGTAGTTACTTGCCAACCATTCAAATGAATAGTCTGTCTAGTACACTTCCTTTTCCTTTGTCATGTTTTCGTACTACTCGAACGCACTAATGAATTGTTCGGACCGTATGGTCCACCGTTTAGTTTCTTGTTTTGTTACTGTTCATGTGCCTGAAATGCATGGAGCTTGTAGACAGAGATCAGTTAATCGTTACATTGCGTAGTGTCAACAATCAGATGATCCAAACAGTAAGGTATGGAACTATACTGTTCGACTGTAGCTTCAAATTCGAATATTCTAGTACTGATGGGTTTCAGTGGAATTATATATTTAGAGTTTGATTAAACGGGCTTAAAATTCCTGAAACATAAAAGAAACAACGTGTTGCCAACTCAAATGGCTGCAGCTGAACTAATCAAGGGGCACTGACTACCAGTTAGTATCGTATATTGTCATGCATGCCAATAATATGGCATTTAGCCCAGTTGGTTGCGCAACCGGCCAGGGTTCAAACCCTAATCCTCGCGCCATGTTCATCGGTGGCAGGAGGCTAATCTACCCTCTGGCCTCTAAAAATATATAACATGTCATTTGATTACTCAATAGTGCGTTAACTAATTCTGGATGTGGCAAGAGTAGAATTTAATCCCTATTTAGCATTGTGTGCTTCCATGTAATCACAATGGTTTTTCTTCTATATCTCGCTCTTTAAAACAAATTTTGATATGCTTCGATGATAATTTACTGTCTCCTCTACGCTCTTTTCTATCTTCTGGTCTCTGTTTCGAGTGAAAATATCTTTAAATTTTAGAGTCAAGATTCCATCTGAACATAAATAAGAAAGGAACTATGAAGATGAATAGGAAAAGGAACAAAATTAATGATCTACAACAACTATGATGTGTCTGTACTATATAATGTATAAACTCATCTCTACACCATTTCTTTTTGTAAATTTCTTAAGATGTATTTTATCTACAGTAATAATGGATTAGTTCTGTTCTGATTAGGCATGAGATGAAAGGTAATTAAGGAAACACGAGGATAATATATTTGAGAGGAAAGGGTAAGATGTTGGTTGCATTATTTGTCGACGAGTAATATCTTTGGGTATATAACACAATATTTGTTCGATTTTAAGAACAAAACAACTGGTAGGAGATCGTGAAGATGAGAGGTTGACTTCGAGTGTGATTGAAATATTGGTTGCATTATATAATTGACTTCATAGCCAATGAACAAGGGCGGCAAGCGGCATCGAGTTATTAATTAGTGCTTAAGCATGTTAAGAGAAAATATATTTTTTCATGTATGGGGTATATGTAGATGAAAATAATAGGAAGAAAAGTATACTTTATGACCCTAAACAATTCACTTTCATTCGTTTGATCTGACCCATTGACAAAACTTTGTCTCAATTTACATCCTAAATTATTTCAATTGGCTAAATCTAGCCTTTATTGAGATTTATCTTTTTTTTCTTTCTCCACCTACAAGTTTAGTTTCAAATTCCAATTTTGTGAGGAATACAACTATGTTATTTACTTTTAAATGTGTTAGATTTTACCATAATTCATAAGCCAATTACTAACAACACCAACTAAATGTTTTAATTTAGGCCTAGCCAGCCCGTGCCATGTTAACGGCTAGTGAGTCTATTGAGTTTTAAGCTCATCCGAACTGCACCTTCTGTTTCTGACAATCTGGCATTGACTTCTACTAGTATTGGACTGTATTTAAAAAGGAATGATTAACTCTCACACAGTTTTTCCTCACAAGAATGCATCACGAGTGATTTTAGCTTTCATGAACATCCAGAATCGAATAACTACACTACTGGACAACCCCCTATCACCGCCGGCCCCAAACCCCCCATCACAGCCGGTTTTGGGGGTCGGCGGTGAAAGGTCGGCGGTGATGTGTGGGAGACATCACCGCCGGTTTACATGGAGCCGGTTGTGATTCCCCCACATCACAACCGGCCCCACGCCACGGGCCGGCTGTGATGGCCCCCCTATCACAACCGGTCCAAACAACGGGCCGGTTGTGATGGAGGTGTCATCACAACCGGCCCAATCCACGGGCCGGTTGTGATGTGTTTTTCAGGATTTTTTTATATAATGACATATATTGCCTATTAGCTACTTATTTACGATGGTGCGCCGTTTTTTGTTTGTAATGAACGTTATTTATTTCCGTGTAGCACTACGCTTCAACTGATACGATGTAACACGCATATAATTTAGAATTCCATAAATAACGCATTTAGCATATAAAACATAGTTCATTATACATACAAGTTCATACAAGTCTACTAATTGACATACATGTTCAAACATCACATAGAAGTTCATACAAGTTCTTGATCCAAGTTCAAACATCAAATAATACAGTACTCCCCTTTTTCTGGATCCACCACTTCATCCATAATCCACCCGGCCAGCTGGTCTTGAAGCCCCCAAATTTGAATTGGCCTTAATGCAGTTAGCGGATAATCAATTTCCTATCACCAAAGTTTGACAAAGTAAGAAACTAGTCAGAACAATAGTGAGGTATTAATGATGTACATATGTGACACATACGAACCTCATGACCACAATCAAACATCTTATCTCCTGTGAATTCGTGCATGTAATACATGACATAAAACCCGCAATGATTATTGCCCGGTGGCTGGCGTAGGATGACATCCGCGTGGTGTAATTGGATGCCATACGTCCAAAAAGGTCTGCCCTTCTTGGTTTTCTTATGAAAGGTTTCGTATGCCCTAACGTTGATGCATATAATTAGCTAAGACATTACTTAAAAAGTAAAGCACAGTGCGAAAGTAATATGTGATGCTTACTTGTTCAGGCAATCTAAAAATGGTTGAATAAATTTGTCCTCCCTTTCTTTGGAGTCGTAAACAGTCACCTTGGCCCCTTCTAGATGGATATCAAACAGGACAAAATGGTTAGCACATTCGTAGGCAAGAAATATACGTTCCTTGTCCTGTAGGTGGATCAAATTCTTGGCTAAATGTTCTTGGGTGCTTTTGAACTTCGCCGTGGTCTCATTGTAAGCGGTAGGGTCCAAGAAGCCAAACTTCGTGATTCCTCTCTTTCTGCATGTATGTGACTCCATCCTACAAAATTATTGAAGTTAGACGTGGAACACAGGTATAGAGTGTACGACATTATATTCAGCGGAGCTTACATGGTCCACATGCTCAGGATGTTCACGTGCAGACGGTCCTGGGTGAACAAATGATACAACTGCTCGAAGTCCACCCAAAGGGTTTCACCGTGGTGCTTGCAATTCGGGTCCCTGTAGAAATCCTCATCCCTGATCCTTACCCCGAAACGGTCTGACTGTTGGGTTTTGTACCAAAAGTGCAATTCAAGCATTCGCGTCCCCATGTTCCTTAGGGTCTCGTATGGTAGCATATCAGCCCCCATCACAAATTCAGGATGGGGGAGCTTGGACGGAGCATAGCCATCACACTTGTCGAGCTGCAGCAGCTCTGCCTCCGTGACGTCGTTGTCCTGACAAAACGTCTTCCTTGCGCCGACCTCCATTCCCCATAATTCAGAACTGTGTAGCCGCATCCGGGGCTTCGAGGTGATTCGCTCGTAGTCACTCAGTGGGGGCGACCTAGGAGGGTCCGTTCTCTTTGGCTCCACCGATTTGATGAAGCGCCTTAAATTATCCCTGTCAACCGGCTCAAAGACCTTCTGTGCGGGCAGGAGAGACGCTACGCTGCCACTCATTTTTTTCTTCATAGTTGTCTGAGCAGACGAGCTTGGCTTGTCCACAGACGACTGCTTCTGAGACCCCTGCTTCTGAGACCCCTGCCGCTGAGACGCGTGACTCCGAGTTCGTTTTGGGGCCGGAGGTGTTCGCTCACGTGGCTGAGGCGGCGAGGGGCTGCTTCTGCCCATAGGACTTGGGTCACGTGGTGCTGGCGAGTTGTTGGTTCCGCTCGGTCCGCCAGGTCCTTCATCTGCACCGTCACCCGACTCGGACTCCGAGTCTGAATCAAACTTTATGTACCGCTTCCACCAGGGAACAAATGTTCTCAAGTTCTCTCCGAGTGTCTTCCTATCCTCCTCCGGAGGGAAATCCAACTCAACCATTCGGTACTTCCTCCTGACTAAGCGGTCAATGCTAACCCTCGCGTACCCTGCCGGCAGAGTGCCAGTATGTATCACTCCGCCTTCGCCTGTTGGATAAGCCTGACCGATCGCCACCTTGAGTGGAAAGAATCCATCCTCCACGTACAAAGAGCAAGGGGTTGGTTGCAAGATATCATCCACCGGGAAACTGGTGGATGCGTCATTTCCAGGTGGGTGGGTGCTTCCACAGCTGCTCTTTACGACGACCGGGGCATCCCTGACATCTGGTGGCGGCAGTCCTTGCTGAGCACTCAGAGCTGCCTGTACTCTCTCATCGATGTTCCTGTTCAGCTGCTCGTACATCTCTTTCAGCGCCGCATCCCGGACATCATTCCGCCTCTTACGACTTCTGTAAGATTTGACATCGTCTGGCCATGCATACAACCATGGCATAAGCCCGGTTCCTCGCGCCCGTCCACCATGCTCTTTGGTTCCCAATGCGGCTGTCAGCTCGTCGTTCTCCCTGTCACCGGTCATCTTGCCCTGCTTAATCAATTCGCGGGCCTCCGCCATCTTCTTCGCCAGCTCGGCGGTTTTTGGGTCTCGGTGTACCAGCTTGCCATCAGGACCGTAGGTCGACCCACGGGCCAGGCAAAACCTCGCTCCGCGGTCCACCCAATCATCTGTCTCCGGGGTGACGCCACTTAACTCCAGCTCTTCCACCTGTCGCTCCCACTCTGGTAGTTTCTTGATGTAACCCCGAGAACCCAAGCGATGTGGCATATCATTCTTGCCGGCGTTCACCGTATTCCTCTGGCTCAGCGACTGAGCCTCCTCGGACTGCTTCCACACGACGAATTCCTTCCAGAAGTGCTCCTGGAAGGGGTAGTCCTCCCACTTAGGCGTAGTACCTTTCTTCACATATTGTTTGTTCATCCTCTGTCGAAAGCCCTTGAACATGGTGCCAATGAGGTGCAGAGCACGAGCCTTTGCAATCTCGTGTGTACCGGCAGGGAAATCAAACTTCTGTTGCAACTTCACCCAACATTGCTCCTTGATGTGAGCAGGGACCTCGTGCTCTTTGTCCTTGGCAGAACTCCACCACCTAAAGCTCAGTGGCACGGTCTCCCGAGTGATGACTCCTAACACCGTCTTGTACGTGCTGATGACATCCTCGGGCTGGATGGGCTCGCCGAGCGGATCCATGTCCAAGATTGTTCTCCGGCCATCGGGCATCTTGGTGGGGCCTCGCTTCCTACGGCGGGGTTGTCCTTCGATCCCCTGCTCCCCTTCTCCTGCACTCGCCCCATCCCCTTCTCCTTCGTTCACGTCTTCCCCTTCTTCTCCATTGCCCTCTACATTGAACAAGCTGCTGACCCAGGTTGCCTCTGCATTGTCCTCGTTGGGTCCTGCGGGCACGGGTGCCTCATTCCCCTCTGCGGGCACGGGTGCCTCATTCCCCTCTGCGGGTCCGGGTGGCTGGTTACCCTCTTCCGGCTCTTTGTTTTTCCGACGGCGCAAGTTGAAACGACCTAATCTCCCCATTGCCCTACGTATGAAAGTATGTGAAAAATTCATTAATTGTTCATAAAAGGATGGATGGCCACAAGTGTTAACTAATTACTACATGGGTGACTACAGGGGCAAGTAATATCTACATGTTTCAAGTAAATCATATATAATAGTACGACCACCAATAAAATTAAGGAAAATAGACAGCCGCCTAAGTTAAGGAAACAAACAATGAGATATTAGGTCACAAGTGTTTCTTGCAAATAAATTGCTCTCAGTGCGGGTTACCGAATTAACGGCCGTCCAACGCCAATGTGGCCTATCCAAGATCCTAGATGAGTGTGATAGTACAAATCCAATAATCTAGGCTCACAAATGTTCTTGTACCAATCAAATAATCCAATAGGAGCAAGAACACAGGTTTGAACAGCAATATAAAAGAGGCATTGCGGGAATATTGTCAAAAGTAAAGAGCTTATAATAAAGACAGAGATGCTAGCAGATGAAAATAGTAGCACAACTAGAGCCTAGATTATGATCTGAACTATCACACTCATCTCACTTGGCCCCTTTTCATCACCGAGCAAGAAACCCACCTGAAGCATGTAATTTACCCCCATCATGTGAGCACCAGGATTATCAGTAAATGTATATGCAACACCGGGTTCCATCAACCATTCAAAATATAACATGGTGACCTTAGTAAATGGCAAATATAACATGGTGACCTCAGGAAATGACAGATATAACATGGTGTTATTCAACCATAACTGATATTAACAAATGACAAATACAATTAATACAGTGGAAAATAAAAACATGGTGACCTTAGTAAATAAAATCCAAGGTGAACTTATCAAATAATAACATGGGGAACTCAGTAAATGTATATGCAACACCGGGTTGCATCAACCATTCAAAATATAACATGGTGACCTTAGTAAATGGCAAATATAACATGGTGACCTCAGGAAATGACAGATATAACATGGTGTTATTCAACCATAACTGATATTAACAAATGACAAATACAATTAATACAGTGGAAAATAAAAACATGGTGACCTTAGTAAATAAAATCCAAGGTGAACTTATCAAATAATAACATGGGGAACTCAGTAAATGTATATGCAACACCGGCTTGCATCAACCATTCAGAATGATTTGACAAACAAGATAAAAGGAAGGATGGCCACAAGTGTTAACTAATTACTACATGGGTGACTACAGGGGCAAGTAATATCTACATGTTTCAAGTAAATCATATATAATAGTACGACCACCAATAAAATTAAGGAAAATAGACAGCCGCCTAAGTTAAGGAAACAAACAATGAGATATTAGGTCACAAGTGTTTTTTGCAAATAAATTGCTCTCAGTGCGGGTTACCGAATTAACGGCCTTCCAACGCCAATGTGGCCTATCCAAGATCCTAGATGAGTGTGATAGTACAAATCCAATAATCTAGGCTCACAAATGTTATTGTACCAATCAAATAATCCAATAGGAGCAAGAACACAGGTTTGAACAGCAATATAAAGACAGGTTTGAACAGCAATATAAAGACAGGTTTGAACAGAGGCATTGCGGGAATATTGTCAAAAGTAAAGAGCTTATAATAAAGACAGAGATGCTAGCAGATGAAAACAATAGCACAACTAGAGCCTAGATTATGGTCTGAACTATCACACTCATCTCACTTGGCCCCTTTTCATCACCGAGCAAGAAACCCACCTGAAGCATGTAATTTACCCCCATCATGTGAGCACCAGGATTATCAGAGCATCCATCACAAACAGCAAGTCACAAATCAGTACATATGGTTATATACATGCACACATGCAAACCTATGGTTTATCTAGCATCCTAGATGTTTCATTATATCCAGCTGTTCACAATTCCACTTCCATTGCATGGCACAATTTCCCGGTCGAACAACCAAGATTTATACTGAACTTGCTAGGCATGCTATTTTATTTGAAGATAAACCAAATTATGCATGAACTCGTGTCCTTATCACAAACTAAATCTTGCTGTCACAAGAGTATAGGCAGTCCAAAATTTTGTGAATTACCTGCGGCTGACCTGGGAGGGGAGGATTTTCGCAGTGGGGCGCCGGTGGGGGGCCGGTGGGGGGCCTCATGGGGCCTGCAGGGCTGGGGGGCCTGCAGGGGGCCTGCGGGGGCCGGACAGCGCCGGTGGAGGGCCTGCGGGGGCCGGACAGCGCCGGTGGAGCGCCGGTGGAGGGGAGGACGAGCGGCGGCGGCGCGGGGAGGGGAGGACGAGCGGCGCCGGGGAGGGAAGGAGGTCGCGGCGTCGCGGGGACGGGAGGACGAGCGGCGGCGCGGGGAGGGGAGGACGAGCGGCGCCGGGGAGGGAAGGAGGTCGCGGCGTCGCGG
>CM014273.1:51559998-51580843 GCA_004135705.1 Alloteropsis semialata
CGGACAGCGCCGGTGGAGCGCCGGTGGAGGGGAGGACGAGCGGCGGCGGCGCGGGGAGGGGAGGACGAGCGGCGCCGGGGAGGGAAGGAGGTCGCGGCGTCGCGGGGACGGGAGGACGAGCGGCGGCGCGGGGAGGGGAGGACGAGCGGCGCCGGGGAGGGAAGGAGGTCGCGGCGTCGCGGGGAGGGGAGGACGAGCGGCGGCGCGTGGAGGGGAGGAGGTCGCGGCGGCGCGGGGAGGGGAGGACGACCGCCGCGGGGAGGGGAGGACGAGCGGCGGCGGGGAGGGAAGGAGGTCGGGGCGTCGCGGGGAGGGGAGGACGAGCGGCGGCGCGGGCACTGGCGGCGGAGACCGGGCGGAGCGGCGGCGACGCGGTGCGGAGCGGAGAGCGCGGAGGCGTGACTGGCGGGAAAAATTTCCTGCCTCCCCCCTTATGCGCGCGCCTCCCCGGCCTTCACCGCCGGCCGAGTGCCCTAGAGCCGGCGGTGATGAGGGATCACCACCGGCTCTAATTAGGGCCGGCAGTGATGCCCCTACACTGCCGGCTGGGGATGGGCCGGTGGTGATGGGCTTGCCCTGTTTTTTTTTAATTTCTTTCTTCTTTCCTTTTAAAAGAAAATAAAAATACGTATTAAAAATACGTAGTAAACTATGGATATTTAAAAGAGTAGACATTTAAAAGATAAAAATACATAGTAAAAATACATTATTCCATCATTAGTTAGTAAAAATAAAAATACGTAGTAAACTATGGATATTTAAAAGAGTAGACATGAATTCAAACATGCATAATTAAGGATACAAATTTAGTTCCGATCAACAAATAACAAGTACTCTCATTGGAACCAATTAAGATACATCAAACCATTCATCACCTTACAATGATGGCCTCATCATGATCTGTTCTGACATAGGCAGGTTCTCTGCCCTCTTCGAACAAATGCAGCTCGATGTCCGGTCCGAGCGGAGGCATGTCCTGGAGTCCACCATCTTCCTCTGTTTTTCCCTCCACTCCGACGATCTTCCGCTTGCCTTGAAGAGCCACATGTTTGTTGGCGTTTGCAAGGTCGGGTGCGTAGAAGACCTGAACTACATCTTGCGCTAGTACGAATGGTTCGTCTCGGTACGCGATGTTTGCAAGATCCACAACAACCATCCCGTACTTGTCTGTGGTCACACCTGTTGGCACTTGGATCCACTGGCACTTGAACAGAGCGATCGATATTGGTCCATAAGTCAGCTCCCAGATCTCTTCTATGAAACCGTAGTATACCTCCTGCTCACCGTTGCTGTTGATGACCTCCATCTTCACACCGCTGTTTTGGTTCACACTTTTGGCGTCTTGTCTCCTTGTGTAAAATGTGTACGCGTTTATTTCATATGCTTCGTATTTTGAAATTGTTGCCGATGGCCCCATGGCTAGTATGTCCAACTGGGGGTTCCCTGTCTGTATCCCAGTGAGTTTGGCTTGCAGCTAGCCACCAAAGCGGAGTCTGTGCTGCTTCGCAATGTACGCCTCGCTCCTGCCAATGTTTGCTGCCCGCAGTTCTTGCTTGTGGATATCATGATAATCGGAAACTGCCGAGGCGTTGAGGAGTACGGTGAAATGTGCTTGCTTGAAAGCTTCCAGATCATCCACATGGCCTCTTTTGCGCCCGATCGTGCCCTTCCCTATGAGCCTGCCCTCATGCCGAGATACGGGGACGCCGATTTGATCCAGGTCAAGGTAGTATGTGCAGAACTCGATTGCCTCCTCGGTAGACCACCCCTCAACCATGCACCCTTCCGGTCTATATCTGTTGCGGACGTACTTCCGCAGGACGCTCATTAATCTCTCGAAAGGAAACATATTGTGCAGGAACATTGGTCCAAGGGCTTTTATCTGGTCAACCAGGTGAACCAGGAGGTGCATGGAGATATTGAAAAATGTCGGTGGGAAATGCATCTCGAGCCTAGTCAATGTGTGCGCCACGTCTGCTTGTAGCTTGTCAAGTGTGGTCGGGTCTATGACCTTGTGCGAAATTGCATTGAAGAATGCGCATAGCTTTATTATTGGGTCCCGTAATTTCTCGGGTAGAACACCTCTGATGGCAACTGGCAGCAGTTGAGTCATCAAAACATGGCAGTCGTGGGCCTTCATGCATCCCATGTTGAACTTCAGCTCTTTCATGTTCACCAGCCTCTTGATGTTGCCGCTGTAGCCAGTAGGCACTTTAAGTTGATGAAAGAAACTTATCAGCTTCACCTTCTCCTCCTTCTTCAAGGTCCATGACGCCAATCGGAAGCTTATTTGACCCGTCAGGCTGCTCGACAGGATGCAGCTCTGGCATCAAATTCATCTGTTGCATGTCCAGTCGAGTATCTAGTCCATCTTTGCTCGTGCCAGCCTTCGAGCCCATCAAGAGGCCAAGCAAGCTCTCACACACGTTCTTTGTTATGTGCATCCCATCAAGAGCGTGTCGAACAATCAAGAACTGCCAATAAGGGAGCCTGAATAGGATTGAATTCTTTTTGAACAAAGATCCGGATGGTGCCATCACACTTCCTTGGCTCTTTCCCATGACGACTTTTAGTTTCTTCACCATCTTAAATATCTGTCTCCCATCGAGATACTGCGGAGCGGGACGGTCATCTCCCATCCCGTTGAACGATTTCTTGAGCCGGCGGTAAGGGTGACTTTTGGGTAGGAACTTACGGTGACCCATGTATACCATCTTACGACTGTTTGACAACCATGTTGCATCAGTATCATCAAGGCAGATGACACATGCCTTGTATCCTTTTGTCGCTAGCCCTGCTAAGCACCCAAGCCCGGGCAGGTCTGTGATCGACACGAAAAGAATAGCTTTGAGCTTGAACTGTTCCCTCTTATACTCGTCCCAAACCTGGACACCGTCGTTCCACAAAGTCAACAGATCGTCGATCAGAGGCTCTAGAAACACATCGATATCATTGCCCGGCTGCTTCGGACCTTGGATCAGTAATGGCATCATCAGGTACGTCCGCTTCATACAAAGCCAGGGCGGAAGGTTGTAAATGCATAGCGTAACTGGCCAAGTGCTGTGTTTGCTGCTAACCATGTTGAAGGGGCACATCCCATCTGTACTTATACCGAACCTTACGTTCCTAATTTCTTTAGCAAAAGTCTTCTTGTATTTACTGTTAATAGTCCTCCACTGAGCTGCATCTGCCGGGTGCCTGAGTTTTTCATCATTCACGCGTTCTTCAGCATGCCACCTCATCATCTTCGCTGTCTCCGCGTTTGCGAATAACCTTTTCAGACGTGGTATTATGGGGAAATACCACACGACCTTCGCTGCCGGCCTTTTTTCACGCTTGCACTTCAACTTGCCTGCTGCGTCCGATCTGTACCGCGAAGCTTTGCAAACCGGACACTCATCCAGCTCTGCATAATCGCCACGAAACAATATGCAATCGTGGCGACATGCGTGGATCTTTTGCACTTCGAGCCCCAGCGGACAGATCATTTGCTTCGCCTTATACGTGTTCTCCGGCAGCACATTGTCTGAGGGTAGGAGTTTGTGCACAACATCTAGCAACTCATTGAACCCTTTGTCTGACATACCGTGGTTTGACTTCAGCTGCATCAGCATAATGTCCGCCTCTAGTTTGCTGACTGATGCTCCCGAGTACAGGGGTGTCTTTGCATCCTTTCTCATCTGCTCTAGCTTCTTCAGTTCGCGGTCATCGAGGTTTTCGGGCTCAACATCACGCATCATCTGGTCCAGGGCATCAAACGCATCCTCATCTGCTAAGGTGCCCTCATGACCAACATCGTGCTCTGGCAACACAGAGTCATCACCCGTTGGATGCGTAGTGTCTTCCTCCAGCACGGTTTCATGCTGGCCTGCCGGTTGGGTGCTACCGGCGCTCCGCCGCACAGATTGTACTGAGGGGTCCTCGGGTAAGTTCTCACCATGCTCCCCATGCTTATTCCAAATCTGGTAGTTCTGCATGAAACCCCTGCATAGCAGATGGCAACGGATCTGCTCGGCATTCTGGAACTGCTTCAGGTTCTTGCAATCCCTGCATGGGCAGTATATGTACCCTTGAGCCGCTGCATTGGTTGAGATGTGGGCCCTAGCAGTCGTGATAAAAATATCTACGCCCGTCACAAATATGCCTTCTTGAGTCCGTTGGTACATCCAGTTGCGATATCGATCCATCTGCGACAAATGACACATAATATCAGGAATTTTAATATTCATTCAAAATTATTTACAATTCTTTTCAATTTCAATGAAACATGTAGTTTACAAAAAACAATTTCATTAGTTGCACCAATTCCATCAAATTTGACAGTCTTTTGTGCTATAAGTTGTTATCTGGTTTTGAACCCATATCATGTGAAATATGTTAAATAATTAGACAAACACAGTGTTAAATCCTAAATATAATAAATCATGACAAGCACATACACTATCATACAAAAATCTAGTGTACTAGTTTTCAAGAACAACACTAGAAACAGAGCGCGGCTTTGCCGCGCTGTCGTTGGAGTGAACCCGGCCGTCTAGGTATGTCAGTTGCTTTCCAAATCAAGGGATCGGTGAAAAAAAATAAGTGAGCTTAACTTTTCTTCGTAAAAGGAAAAAGTGATCTTAACTGAACATGATTTTGAACATATTCTGTAGCTAGTTTGTTTTACAAGTTTAGTCCTTGTCACATCAAACGTTCGTATAGTAATTAGGAGGACTAAAAATGGACTAATTATTATTATGCTCATCATGAATGGAAATGTCTAACTGAGATGAGCTTCTTCTTTTCGGAAATGTGAATAAGTTACCTTGGGCACACACTGCACTACTCACCAATGATCTTCACGCGCAGTTTCTTCACCAATGAACTCTTATTATCACCAATGGAGTCAAAATCTACACAAAAATTTACAAAATTAGCCCCTTTCATCTCATCACCTCAAACCACAAATCTAGCGGACAAAACGAGTTGGGAATCGTAGTGGATGGGAGTCATGTACCATAGAACAAAGTAATGGAGACAAATTGGAGCCTCTATGCCATCTTGGGCGAAATTGGGGTGCCAAAATGGTGAAGAAACGAAGAGGAAAGGGGTAGAAATGAGGGAGGCCGCGGGTAGAAGAAGAGGGGGTGGGGGTTTTTACAGGGGACCCTATCACCGCCGGCCCAATCCACAAACCGGCGGTGATAGGGGGGATTCTCCGCCGGTTCGCCTTCACGGCCGGCGGTGAAGGGGAGCCGAGGCATCACCGCCGGTTTTAGCCACCGGCCGGCGGTGATAGCCACCTTCACCGCCGGCCCCAACGGCTCCAGCCGATTCCCGGTGCCACCTACTCTCGGGCCGGCGGTGAAGGTGCATCACCGCCGCCTGGGAGTAAACCGGCGGTGAAGGGGGGCCGCCTATGAGGGTTTCTGTAGTAGTGCTAGCCAGAGAATAAACTAGCACATGCAGATCATAAGCTATATACTCTGTATCCATATAGAACCAAAACACAGATTGTTTATCTATTGTCTTTGTTATGTACCAATCAATTTAAAACTTTCTAGATAACAAGCAACAATCTTATGCAGGATAGCATCATTATTATCGCCTGCCAATGGAAGCCTGTTGTACCATTTTTGTCACTTTCAATATTTGGGAAATGCTTTAAAGATGTAGCATGCTGTCATATGCATGCATGTACTTGCAATATCTTTATGGCGCTACATTATTTATGTTTTGCCAAAAAAATTTGGAAAGGTCTCAAAGGAGCAACTGCATTAGTTAAAACTCCTGGCCTCCCCCAATTTCTTACCATGCACAGTTGCAAGTATAAATAAAGCCAGAGTCTGAACCAATACAACAAAGAGTGGACAAGCAACATGATCTTCTCACCTAATATGAGGTACCTTAGATCTCTCCACCAGCTCATCATGAACAATGTCACACTTCTCATTGCCATCTCACTCACAACCGCCATTGTCCTTCTGGTTAAACAGTTCAGTTTCGATGAGCACATGATCTTCCATCTCCGTGCCATGCGACCTATCTGCTTGCTGCTAGCTGCAATCCTTCTAGCAGCTGCAGTTAACTTTTACCTTGTGAACCGCTCACACAATGTATATCTAGTCGATTACGCTTGCTTCAAGCCAAGTTTTGACTGCCGTGTACCCATGGCCATGCTCAAAGAGTATATCATGCACTTCATGCCATTCCTTGATGATCGCAGCATCCAGTTCATGACACGTGTGCTTGACCGCTCTGGCCTTGGTGAGGAAACCTCCTTCCCCCCTTCCCTCCATTGCATACCTCCCAGCTTTGGATTTAATCATGCCCGTGCCAAGGCTGAGCTAGTGATTTTCTCAACAATTGATGACCTGTTCCGTAAGACATGCATCAGCCCAAGTGCTATTGATATACTGATAGTTAACTGCAGCTTATTCGCTCCAACACCATCCTACAGTGACATGATCATAAACAAATACAAGCTTCGCAATGACATCCGTAGCGTGCACCTCTCCGGTATGGGGTGTAGTGCGGGGCTAATATCCGTGGGCTTGCTAAGAGCCTCTTACAGATCTCTCCATATGCCACATATGCATTAGTGGTGTCTACGGAGACAATGTCAAACTTCATATACAAAGGAAAGAAACGAGAAATGCATTTGCCCACCATCCTGTTCCGCATGGACGGGGCCGCTGCATTGATATCAAATTCCAGGAATAAGGGTCGATTCCGACTCAAACACCTTTTGCGAAGGATTACTAGCACTGAAAGTGCATATCGGTGTGTGATACTAGAAGAAGATGAAGAGGGAAACTTGGGGCTTAACCTTTCGAAAGACCTTATTGCTGTTGCTGGTGGTGCATTGAAGACTGGTATCAGTTCCATTGGGCCCCTAGTCCTCCCAGCTTCGCAGAAGCTACTGTTTTTCCTTTCCTACATGGCACGGAAGGTTCTTGGCGACAAGGTACATCTATATGTTCCAAAATTTTGCATGGCGGCTCAACACTTCTGTGTTCATCCCGTGGACCAGCAGTGCTCGATGCTGTTCAAAATGGCCTCCGTCTATCTGATTACCATGCTGAGCCGTCGCGAATGACACTTCACCGTTTTGGGAACACATCGAGCAGCTCTTTGTGGTACAAGCTAGCATACATCGAGGCTAAAGGCAGAATGCATAAGTTTGATCGAGTGCTGATGATTGCCTTTGGTTCAGGGTACAAGTGCAACATTGCTTTATGGGAGTGTATTCTACCATCTTGTAACGATGATGGGCCATGGGGCAAGTGCACCATCGGTACCAATGAAAGCATGCCGGAGACAGGCGCCACATGAACTGAGGCTATGCAATAATCCCTCATGCCATTGGTTTTGATAGATTAATAACAAGATCAAGTGGGCTTCCATTAAGTTTGTCATTAAAGTAAAGAGTGTATGTCACAGAATTATAATGTCATTATACAATATTGGGGCTTCCATTAACTTTGTTTAATATTTACACAACATTATTGGGGCCTATTCTAAAACTACCGTGGGCGGGCATATATGCTCACCTCATTTCAGTAGGATATTGAAAACCTTCAACTGCATGGTTTCGATCAGAAAATGTTAAACTTCAAACTGAAATTTTGAAATATTTAAGTTCAATATACATGCAAGCAATTGGCTGAAATTCGGACATAAAAGGCAATACTCATGTTTCACCTTATATATGGATTACTTTTATTCTTACATAGAGCACATTCAACCATACTCCTACTCCAGTGCCTTGACTGGTTATTATAATGTGCTTGATGTCCCAACAAGTTTCACGCAACTAAAATACTACGTTATAGATTACCAAAAACCCTTGGTGTCTCAAGTAATTTACAAAAAATATCTAGATCTGTAAAAGAAAATATGATACAAATCAATTTATTTTTTTATAAGTTGGTGGCAAATGATGTTGAAGATCAGATTGGATAGCATTCCAGAAAATATCTACCAAACAATAATGCCAATGAGTTGGTTCTTTCACTACTAGAAAACTCCTCATACGTGCCAGCTCCTAAACCTCATCCCTGCTGGTGATATAGTGTCGGCACAATGGCTACACGACAGGCATGACAATGGGGGTATCCATGCTGGCATCGATGCCAACATGACTGAGGTATGTGTTCATGCTGGCTTGAAAAGACACCAACACGTTTGGGTTCAATATCCGTGTTGGGTTAAATAGACACGGGAACGTATAGGTAAAAATCCATGCTGGTTGTATTGAAGCCCGCATATATCACTATACCAGAAATGGTCAATATAAACAGTTAAAAAACAAATTTAGATTATGGTTTTCCTAGAGTCTATATGAGATGCTTGATAATATTGCTGGATGCTACACATGGTTAATTCAACATTTGCAATGAGTTAATTGCAGACGACCTCAAAACAATAATCAGTACACATGGTTAAAAGCATGATACAGACAATTTGTTATTCATATGAAGTATATGGTCAGTGGTTTCGCATCATACCACAACCGGTGAAATAAATGTCTATATTAATAAACCAGAAACCATCTGAACACGTAAGACAATCATCCCTATAGGTCGATGATTAACGAAATTGCAGATGATCGAGATGTAATGAACCATCGAAGATTTACTGACTTAAAATGGATGGTTATGCGAAGAACCATAGGATGTTTCTCATGAATAAGCGGCCAGCTTAAAAAACTGTATATTATAATCCTACGAGTTGTGGACAACCACATATCTTACACTTGTTTCTTGATGTGTAAACGAAGTTGGGTTTGGTGTAACTTGTGGTGTAAATAATGGAGTGTTGTTGCTGCAAGTGTAACTCATGCATCCGGTGAAACCGAGGGCGCCAGGTTACGTATGCATGGGATGTCCTCATCGATATTGGCACATAAAGATACCAAATAAGGACACATGGAGTTACACTCGCCTCAAACTATTATTGGTGGGATACCAACATGGTGCAAATCTCTTAATATATGTGTACAGTGTTGTTCCAAATCTTGTAAATTAAACAATTTGATGCTTTTTTCTCTCCTTCTCCCTACAAAATTTTACCTAGCTAAAATGAATCATGATACCCCAAATTTTTCGGTCATCATTGGAATTAAAATAGAAAAAACAAAACCTCCTAGCTACAATGAATCATGACACCCCAAATTTTGCATATTGGCAATTAGACAATGACGATTGAATCAACAGACAATTAATTTGACCATAAAACCCTAATTCATGAAATATTTTCCCTACTCCTTGCTTCATATATGTATCCAATCCAAAGCTAGGGATTGCCCTATGCATGGCGACATATGCATGCACTGAAACTTACTCTTAATGTTGAATTTGCCATTCCTGGGAGACTAGGGAGTGGAACTATGAATATCTCTTTCCACCCTTTGTCAACACACCATTCATCTTGCATAGATCAGAATGTATGAGTTCTAAGGGTGCCATGTTTCTCTCCTTAGCCTCCTTGTGAGGCTTCCAAGGTTGCTTTGATTGCACACAACCATGGCACTTAGAACCTTTGGCAATGGTGAAATTCTGAACTAAACTCATGCTGGAAAGCCGAGACATCCAAAATTAATATGACTCAAACATGAGTGGCAAACACTCACATCATCATTGATGCCACCATAAATATGGTTCACTGACTTGTTACAAATTTCAGCAAGAAAAAAGTGGAACAAACCTCCACAATCATAGCCTTTACCATTGAATTGTCCATGTTTCGACATGACTAATTTATGGGACTCTAAAACTACCTTAAACATGCCCTTACATTGAAGTGAACTGCTCACTAGATTCTTGTTGATAAAAGGGACATGCTGCACGTTCGTCAGCTGACTGATCTTTCCCGAAGTAAACTTCAGATCTACTATGCGAACACCATGAACAAAAGTATGTGAAACATTCCCCATAAGGACGGAGGAACCCCATTGTTCCTGGTAAGAAAAAAACATAGAAATGTCAGAACATATGTGAACACTAGCACCAGTATCAAGCTACTAACTCGTAGTTTGAAATATTGAAAGTACAATAGGTAAATTACCATACCCGTCTGCGGTGCTACCAAATGTCACAATGTTGAAGTCTTGGACACAGATCCATTCTTCCCTTTGCGGTCTGCACAATTGGACCACATGTGTAACAAGTAAGCCCAGCTTTGGTCTTCTTCTTCTTAAAGGAAGTACACTTCACAGCCTTATTGAATTTCATCTTGTTCTTGCTGTGTGGAAACTTTTTCTGCACCATGTTGGCACTAGTCTGACCCTCGCCTCCTTTCTCAGCAGAGTCCTTAGCCCAAGCCTTCTCTTAGCATCAAGAGATGCTATCAGGTTTTTAACTGATATTTCCTATCTCTTTTGTTTCAGACTAGTGGTGAAATTCATCCACGAGGAAGGCAACTTTGCAATAATGCAACCAACCACAAACTTGTTCGATAAAGGACACTTCAAAAGCTTAATATCCTTCACAATGCATTGTATCTCATGAACCTACTCTACCACAGGGCGATCTTTCACCATCTTGCAGTCATGGAAAGTCTCCATGAGTTGTAGCTCAGTGCCAGCATCATCAGATGCATCATATTTTGCGATCAGCTCATCCCACAACTCTTTTTCGCATCTATGATGTGCTTATACACATCACATAGACGGTCAGAGAGTACACTCAAAATGCATCCCACAAACATATTATTGGCATCGACAAACTTTTTCCTCTTATCAGGAGAATGCTCGTGTGTAGGAATACCAAGTCACACATCCCACACATACATAGACAACAGCCAGAAGTAGTCTTTCCCGGATTGTCTCTTGAAGTGCACACCAGATAATTTTGCTGACCTCAGTGCATGAGCAAATGTAGCCGTAGTAAAATTTGTGGATTGCCTACAATTAAGATTTTTGGGTTGTTGAATTATTAGACAAATGCAATATTCAACTCTAAATATAATAAAACATGACGAGCATAGATACTAGCATGCAAAACTCTAAATACTAGTTATCACACAAACCATAACCATGATCTTAGGAAACATGATTAAAAACAAGATTAGATCACGGTGCACGTACTAAGGGTTTGCAGATAAGGAAGCCATGATCACAATCGGTGTAGAGAAAGCAGCGATGGTGTTGCAGATGGATCACAGCAGTCGGTGTTGGAGACAATGGTACACCGCAGTGCCTGACTTGAGTGGACGATGAGACGTCATGAAGATCTTGAACAGTCATGCGAAGTGCTTTCCAAAAACCTTACTCGCCCTCTCCGGTGTAGGATCACAAGAGTGAAGGGTTCCATAGACCGGTTCTCCTGTCCGCTGGTGCACGCCAACGCTCGGGATGGAGTAGACTATGTTTCCATATGTTGCAGACTTACAGGCCAACTAACCAAAAAATGAATCTGCAAAAGTAAGCCGGATTTGAGTGGACTATTCACGTAGGTGCCGCACGCCCTTCACCCCGTCCCCGGCCCATGCCTAGCGAGTCGAGAAAGTGCGCGCGTGTGGTGTTTCTTTTCTCTCCCCATACACATAGCTTGGAGGAGGGAGGACAACTTTCCTATTTACGTTGACCATCCCACTCTTCCACTAGCAAGGTGGTTTCTAAAGATTTGCACCACTTCTACGACTTCCTCATGCTAACATGGACCTTTGAGATTTATTAGGAATTTCCTAAATTTATTCATGGGCAAGCCCAAAACTCCTTCAGTATCCATTGGATCAGTGAACATATAGTTAATGCAGAGAAGAAGGTGGTGTAGGCTCCATAAAAAATGGCAAGGAGAAGAACCATATATGGCCGCATCATCCCACAAATAGAAGAAAGGGGATTGTTGTACATCGACTACTTGAAAAACATTTACTCTCTATACAATACGGCATATGGAAAATGTGTACACCACCCACCTAGCGTATACAAACTCAAAGAGCCATTGAACAAAAAACTAGTTCGAGTGGTTGGTCTATATACACCCATCCCACTCATACATGTGTGGTTGCTAGAGGAGTATATTGGAAACTTGAAGATCCCCAAGACACACTGAGATTACATCCAGACCACTGAAGTGCATGAGTTTATCAACTAAAACAATTAGAACATACTAGGGCCCTTTGGCATGGCTCGAGCACTTGCAAAAAGGGCTATGGTTCCTAGGTCAAGCAATTTTTTTCTAGCTTTAGCTTGTCCTGTTAAGAAAATTTGATAGAACGGCTTCTCTTGGCTTTCCAGAATGGATAGAAGAGGTCAAAAGTCTATAATACCCTTAACTTATTTTATTCTTTCCTTTTTAATTTCTTCTCTTCATATTTATATTTTTCCTCTTTTTCTAATTCATTGTCAGTTTTTTCTTCCCTTTTTTTGTTCGGGCCCATCCTTATCTTATTTCCCTTCCCCATGTTTCATGTCTGCAACCCCCTGCTCTACACATGTGCTTAACCCTACGATGTCGCCCCTTTTCCTTCTTTAGCCTCTACCAACCTCGGGCTATTGCCCTCTACCCCATCATGGTCCACCCTTATCCATGCGCGCTGTCATCCCTCTGATCCAACGTCTTAGTCCCATCATCGCCTCTCCATGCCATCATCGTTGGTCGATTCATCAAAGCCTCGCTTCACTAGCATCAATAGTCACTTCGCCAACCTACAACACAACATCCTTGATGACCGCATCCCTTTCGATCAGCTCCATCCCCAATGACTTCTCCCTCGCTCCATCAATCACTGATGCAACGCTTCTCAGTCAAGCGCTGGTAGCATGAAGGATGGGGTGAGGTAGCATTGTTATTCCCATGAACTATCAGACACACCCCGCACGTTGCACCCTTGTTGTTGCGCTTTGATATTGTTGTTGACGCTAGTTATGGTAACCTTTTTAGGCATATTTATCCTGATATTGTGTTTCAACTGATGCATATAATGTTGTTTATACCTATATACATATGAACTAACAACAATTCGAAGTGTTGTTGTTTTTGGTTTATGTTGCAAAATCTGGTAAAAAGATGGCTAAATGAGTTATTTTGGAGCACTTGGTAAATCACATATCCAAGGATGGCCTAGCAGTTGAAGGACGGAGGTCAGCAGGCTAGAGGAGGCCTGGAGCTATATTGTGCCAACCCACAGAAAGGCCCAACACGCCTAAGTTCAACTCATCACACCTAGAAGAATGAAGAGTAGGCCAGAGCTATCTATAAGATATCATGACGCGTGAGGGTGACATGGCACCGTGTGGTGCAATCCGGCCATCGTGAGGCACCAGGACTACCTTTGGCATCCTCGATCTAGGTTTCGGGCAGGATGGCCTCAGTAATATATAAAAATAATTCCATGCCGCCGCAAGGGGAGGCATAGAGGGAAATCACCAGAAACACATGAGGGTTGATGGGAGCCCCAAACTAGGACGCAACAAAACCTCAATGTTGAAGATCAAGAACCATCAGCAGTGCTATGAATTAGCGCTATTGAGTGTCTACATCTGAAGCACAATGATTGATTCCCACCAGCTAATCTCCCTGCGAGGTTAATCGTCTGGATCTCATCGGGCGTTCTTTAGTTAGATTGTAAGGTATAACCATTATAGTATCTACATGTACCGCTACACTTGTTTATCTATCAACGCAATCATTGCAACCTTACTCTTTCTCAGGCCGCTCTTGAGTCTTGCGTAGGGCGATTAGTAGTGCTTCATGAATAACTGGTGTAGCGGCCGGTTCATAAGCCCTACCATAGGGCCCTTAGTAAGTGATTAATGCCAGATTATGCTTAAAGTGAGTGATCACAAGGTCTTTCTTCCTTTTTGTGCCTTGTTCAAGCAGTGGACCACTCTTGTAAGCCTTGGAACACATTTTTGTTGTGCACTGGCACCTTGGGGCCCTAGTGGGCTTGCCAGCACACTTGTTGTTTGTTTTGCTTTGTGTTGTTCTTTGGTGGTTCCCATGTGCAGAGACAACGGAGACCCCTTCATTGAAAGAGAAGCTCCTTAGTGAATACAATGTCAAGATGCCCGAAAGATAAGTCATGCTATGACCTGCCCTATTGGCAAGTTTTTCATCCGACTCCCGGCAAGCCGGGAGCATTAGTGGCGAGTATAAGACCTCAATCAGGAGAGACTTGGTGAATATGAACATATCCTTGGTGAAACTCCAACATGGACTATAGGCGCCTTTTACCATCGATACAATAGGATAAATTCTTTTGTCAAGTTTGCTCCTTCTTAACCATATCTTTATGTTTTCGCATTTATACTGGCGACTTGTGTGCCTTTACTTCCATATAGTATAGCTCTTGTCAGAAATAATTGGCTCTATGATGCAAATATTTTTTAGCTGGGTGCAAACACTAGATAACTCGTAGTTCCATATCTATAGATAGATATGTTTAGGTTTATCTCGAACATAAAGTAGCGAAAGTAGTAGGTTAAATTTCATTTTGTTATAATTGACACACCCCTTAGGTCATGCAAGCACCGATTCCTTTCAACGTAGACACATGGCACTTTCTCGCAGATCACACTCAAACACCCACAAGTTCATATGTCCTGCCAAACATCTAGAAATAAGCCGCTAAAATGGCTCACATGTGCATAAATAGTTAAGGGATATAGAGTAAAAAAACTATGTCATTTAATTTCCATCTGAGTAAATAACGAGGGGTGTTCTACTTTTGCAAACCAGATATGATAATCTTGTGTTCGTACACGAACATTACATTAATGAAAGTTGCAAATCAGATATGATAATCTTGTGTTCATACACGAACATTACATTAATGACAGGTAAATGTAACTACGGATAATATTGGATGGAACATCCAACAATTCGATGTATAGTAACACACCAGTCTCAAACTTATTTATTGCTTTTAAAGATTTCCTATATTTGCTTCTTAGGTAACGTGCACTGGATAACGGTGGATGCAACTTGCCCATGATCCATCAGCAGCATGTGCTGGGACAATACACTCCCATACCGCACTGTTGCATTTGAATCCAAATCCAAAGGCAATCATCCACACTCGATTTCCCTTGCAAATGCGGCCTTTCGCTTCGATATATGCCAATTCATACCACACTGAGCTGCTTGATGTGTTACCAAATCGATGCAGTGTCATCCTTGATGGCTCAATAAGCCTGTCTGACAGGCTGAGTCTATTTTGCATCTCATCGATTACTGCACGCCCACCTGCGTGAATGCAAAGATGGTCAAACGCTGTGAGCAAATCAGGCATGTACAACTTAACCCGCCGTTTGAGAAGTTTTCTCGCAATGAAAGACAATGTGAACAATAGCTTCTCCGAGTTTGGAAGGACCAGAGGCATGAAGGTAGTGATATTGGCTTTGAGGGTTCTCGGAGCAACAGCCATGAGGTCTGTGGAGACACTACCGGAAAATTTGTCTTTGCTGAGTGCAATTTTTCGGGCACTCGGCAAAGATTTCTTTGCCGAGTGCATTTCGAAAAACACTCGGCAAAGAGGGTCTTTGCCGAGTGTCAAAAAATTACACTCGGCAAAGAAAAAACACTCGGCAAAGAGGGCCTTTGCCGAGTGTTTTTGTTTGACACTCGGCAAAGATGACATTAAAACCACAATTTGAAGTAGTAAATCAATTCAAATTAAAAAGTTTTGAACTACAAAGTTGTATAACTTCTCAAGATGTACAAATTTTAGTTTGGTCATTTCTTCATTCGACAAACTCATATGAATGTTGTTCACAAAATCAATATCTCTCGTAGAGTTTCCTGAAACTAGAAGAGACATTTATAAGTTTTGTGAACAATGTTATTTTCACTACGTCGGATGAACAAATAACATATATGAAAGTTGTAGATCTTCAGAAGTTAAACAACATTGTAGTTGAACTATTTTTAATTTGAATTTATTTTCATAAGGAAAAGTATGTTTGTAGTTCTCAAAATTTGAAATTTGAGTTTTTTCAAATGACCTCGGATGGAGAAACAGTCAAAATAAAAGTTGTAGAGCATAATAAGTTATGAAACTTTATAGTTGACAACTTTTTTATTTAAAGTGATCTTGTCAATAAAAAATAAGTTTGAATGTCCTCAAATTTGAAATTCAAATTTCGTAAACAACCTCGGATGGAGAAACTACCAATATGAAACTTGTAGATTTTAAAAAGTTATGAAAGTTTGTAGTTGACAACTTTTTAATTTGAGATCGTTTAGGGCCTCAAAAAAGCAATTTACACTCGGTTTAGGATAATATGGTAGGAATCAGAACAAAATCTAGTCAGAGATGAGTGTGTGGCGCAGTGGTAGAGGAGGTTGCACGCGAGGGAGAGGTCGCGGGTTCGAATCCCGCCAACCGCGTAGCGCGCGAATTTTCCACGAAAAATGCTGCGACTTGCGTGGTTGGGTGTCTTCCCGTATTTGAATAAATTTTTTTGCTATTTGTTTTCTGTTTTTTTGTGCTCAGGAAATCCAGTCTTTGCCGAGTGTTTTTTTGGCACTCGACGAACCTTTGCCGTGTGCCCGACGAGTGGCCCACGGCAAAGGGCTCTTTGCCGGCCGCGCTTTGGTAAAATTGCCTTTGCCGTGTGCATCTGGCACACGGCAAAGCCTCGGATTCCGGTAGTGAGAGCCTGACCCCTGTATTTCCTTTGTCATCTTCCTCTTGGTGTATGCATTTGCATGACTTATCATCTTCTGCAGCAAGTGTCCTTACGATGTATTTGAGTCGAAATCTGGCATTTACAAGCGATATCGATAGCATCACGGCAGCTCCACCCATGCGGAAGAGAACATATGAAAGCAGAGCATAGCTCTCTCATTCCCAGCATAGTAGTTGGGTGTGAGGGTTTCAGTAGATACAACTAATGCTCGTGCACCTTTGGGTGTAGCCTGCAGGAGGTTCTTTGCAAGCTCTATTGAGATCAAACCTGCACTGCAGCCCATTCCCGACAGATTGACAGAGTGGATGTCATCGCGCATTCCATACTTGTTGGTGATCATATCGGGAAAAGTTGGTGTAGGATTGTATCCACTGCAGTTGACGACAAGAATGTCAATGCTTTCAGGAGCAATGCCGGTCTTCGCAAACAAATCATCAATGGCAGAAAATACAACAAGCTCAGCCTCCTCTCGGGCACTCTCATGCTTGTAATGCTTTAAAGGGTCAGTGTAATGGATCGCTGGAGGCATGCATGTCTCCTCTCCAAGGCCCGATCGCTCGACAAGGCATTCCAGAAACCAATGAAGGTAACATTGGGAACACGGTAGTTATGTGTGCAGCGGAAGCAAAGCATAGTCAACCAGGTACACTGAGCGTGAGCGCTGCATGAAATGGATGATCGATGCGGTTGCTAGGATAAACCCAATGGACAAGATGTGTGCATGCCTGAGGTTTTGAAGCTGACCGGCTAACTCATGAGGGCTTCTTGCTGCTGCAATGATAGCTCGAGTGATGAGTGCCATGGCGACAACTAAAAGGAAGTTGTCCACAATTTTGCTATATACTTTTTTGAGGTACAGGCGAGCTGCTGATGAACTCATGCTTGCCTTCAAGTGCATAGTAAAGCTTTGCAGGTGACAATTTGGACAACTGGCTAGAGGCCTAGGTTGAATTTATAAGGAAAAAATAAATGGCATTGTGGATGTGATCTGTTATGCAACTGCCACCAACATTTTTTTACTTAACAATTACCTACCTTCCAACCATACAAGAATATCATTTACTGGGTGCAGCTAATTTTCCCTTTAATTTCATTCTTGTAATGCTTAGATGAATAAACTGTTCAGCCATAGTGTTTGGAGCTCAATGTCCTGTTACAATTCACAAGCATAATTTGGTCATTGTTGCCTGGCCATATTAACAAAGAGGTAAGTAACATAACAATGAAAAACATACTATGAGCTCCAAGCATGATTTGGATAAAAAACGTACATAGTGAATAAGTTTATACAAATTTCATGTGAACACGACAAACAGAATGTGATTTCTGCATAAATTGTTTAGGCTCTATTTTATTGGGGAGTGGGGACAAGGTTTTGTTCTTGTTTGATACTTTTGTGGCATGAATTGCTTATTGGCCTAAAAGTACATTGTACTTGTTGTACTAATGAACTGTATAATCACTTTGATCAGTCAAGTTTATCAAAATACTAGCAGAATGCACGTGGAGACACACGTGTTTAAAAGAAATCGTGATTGAAAAAAAATCCTTTGATAATTCTTTTCTGGACTATCACTGAGATAGCTGACATCAAATACTAAATATTGATACCAATCAAGTTCAATTACTGGATGTCCAACCAATTATTCTTTTTCTACGGTAATGCTAGCAAATACATGCACAACTTATAAAAGATGATGGGCAAATACACATGCTCAACTTATATAAGATGAAGGGTCAAGAAACAGATGCTAAAGATTCAATCAGAGTAAACAAAAAGTGATAGGTGGAGTAAAATATATGCACGTGACAGAAAATGCCGTTACAAATGATTCATAACTAGAATTGCTACTATATTGAACCAAGTTCTGTATACATATTGTTTAACTTATTATGTACCCTTGAGCTGAAAACACCATGGACTCTTTAATAATTACATACTGTTCTTGTGAATACTCTCATACACAAAGTGTTGGGAATGAATGACAGCTATATATACATTTTCAAAATAAGTGGGACCGTGTGCTCCACATCCGGCTTCCAGAAACTTTAAGGATATATAAGCTCCACTGAAACTTGCAATCCGGGAACTTGAATCAGCTGTTCTCTGGTTTACTGATTTGTACATTTGGTTTCACTCATGAGGTGCCATGGTTTTTTTCTGATTGTCCTTTGAGTAAATTGAAGATGTTTTGCATAACTTGAGCCAACTTGTAAAGAACCATAACCCCCAAAGTCAGGTGGATTTTACATCATGATGTGAGGTGGGGAAAAACCAGTAGTGCTGTGTTCAGTTCTAATAATGCATTCTAATTAATTTTCAAAGTCTTTCGGTGAAGTTAACACGAAGGAGCTAACCTATATACTGATGATCAGGTACCACTACCAATGAAAAACGTGATGTTCTATTTAGATAGAAGACAAATGGTGTGAAATGGTCCAGAAATTGACATTACATACCTTTATTTACCTTTACGAAGGGTAGCTTTCACTTTGTAGTTTCAAAGTACAGACGTTGGGACGTGTTCTCTCCAATTGAGATGCTACCATCATTTGTCGATACATTGATCCCCCGAAATCAATGTAGTCTCGAACACCAATGGACAATATAGTTCGATGGACGACACACGACCACTGGCTCCCTTCTGTTTTTTTATTTTTGCAACTCCGACGTGTAGTCAAACTCAAACACACCAATGGTTGTTATTTCAAAAAAAGAAGCACACCAATAGTTGAAAGTACGATGTATTTCGTAGTACTGATAACAAAATGACACAAAGCACATTTCTCTAATGCGGACTAGGAGCTGGCATGATTATGTTTCACAAGATTGTATTGCATGACGCCAGATGAAACTAATGCTAAGAGCCTCAAACGAAACAATAGTGCAAGGTCAATTCACACATAGTAGATAGGCAATCAGAGGAAGTTGAATTATTGCGAAAGCTAAAAATGAATTTTAACGCTTGCCCTAGTTACAAACCAAATTTCACCTTGTTTAGCACTCGAACAGATTACCGTTTCGTTAATAAAACTTGAAATGACTAAAATTCCTCACTCAGCTTGTCCTCAATTTTGTAAGGATACATAACCAATCAAACTTTATAGGTCTAATTTGATGCCCTAGTGAAATTATATATACGTGAACCGTCAAAACCAACCCTAGACCTCAAAACAGTAATTCAGTCTAAAAAATGAAAAATCGGACATGCAAGATGAAAAGCGAAGAGAGGAGAGAGATTAACGCACATAAATCTTGCAAAATCATAGTATTTGTTACTCCCTCTGTTCCAAAGTGTAAGTCATTCCAACATTCTTGGAGAGTCAAACCATTTTATGTTTGACCAAAAAATTAAAGAGGATTACAAAGATTTATGGCACCAAATAGATATATAACTATGAAAATATATTTAACGAAGAATCTAATGGTACTTATTTGATATAATAAATATTAGTTTTTTATCGTAAAAACTTGGTCATACTTAAGATGCTTTGACTTTTTAAAAATGTTGCAATGACTTATAATTTGGAATAGAGGGAGTACCAATATTGTGTGTACAATGACGCCCTCCAAAAACACAGATTTCTCCTCTTGGGTTGGGTTGGTTTCTTCTTTCTCGGGTGTGATTTTGCTCGTGTTTGGTTCATTGTTATTCGGCTTGCTTCTCTCCATCAAGTCTGTACAAAGAGGTAGCATTTCCTTATAAAAAAAAGAGGTAGTATTAGAGTTTTCATGAAGTCGGTCAACCCATGTCTGGCCCAACAGCTTAGTGGCACTACTACAAAAGCCACCTTCGGTTCGAGACATTAGTCCCGGCCAAATTTGGACCCGGGACTAATGTAGGTTTTAGTCCCGGGTCAAAAAAACTAGAGGACAAGAGAACTTTAGTCCCGGGTTAAAACGACCCTTTAGTCCCGGGTGGAGGCTCCACCCGGGACTAATAAGATTAGTCCCGGGTGGAGCCTCCACCCGGGACTAAAAGGGTCACTTTTAGTCCCGGGTGGAGCCTCCACCCGGGACTAAAAGGGTCACCTGCTCCTTTATTACTACCTGGCTGCGTCTCTCTCCCTTATCTTTACCTTCCTGTCTCTCTCTCATTCTTATCCCCTTCTTCTCTTGTTCTTCTGCAGATTGAGGGGAGGCCGGAGGCCGGCGAGCCACCGCGGCGCACCCGTGGGTGGGCGGCCTGCGCGTGGAGCGAGCGCGCGGCTTGCGGCGCGTAG
>CM014273.1:51581985-51617338 GCA_004135705.1 Alloteropsis semialata
TTGCATGATGCGACGGAGAAGTGAGAGCAGGGGAAGAAGGAGGGATCGGATGGTCTCGACGCATGAATCTCAAAATACTTGGAAACCTAGTTACTCTCTGGCTACCGGAATATAGGATTACCGCGTAAATCTTGCTCCAAATCGGCCTCAAGTGAAGTCCAATTCACCTCGGTCCAGTTCACCTTGGCGGATCCGATCCTTTCAAACCGGCCACTGCTGGCCACGCCTGGGCCACGATCCCCACTCCTGCGCTCGGCAGCACTGCTTTGGGCCACCCTCGTTGAGAGTTGCATACTGCCTGAGGCCGGCCTGCATGCTACCCAAAGCTATTCAGGTACTGTAGTAGCTCGTATACTCCAGGCCCAGGGCCACATGCCCGATGCAAAATATAAAATGAGCCCAATACTTACAAAATGGCACTAGCAAAATCAGCATAGGAAGTTCATGTTCATCAATAAAAAAATAGTTTTTAAAACCTTGAACGATGTCAATTTGATCAATTGTGGATCCAATCCAAAAAAACAAAATCCCAAGCTGCCAAGCTCACCGTATTTCGCTGATGAAGTTCGGACGCGCTTTAGAAAAAATTGGGCTGGGGCCTTACCTCTTGGGCGAGTTGTTCATCGCCCAGCTTGCCTCTACTGATGTACGGACCTGGACCACGAGTCCACGACCATGCACCCGTGCGCCTGCAAATATTTGTCCACGTCGCCTACGGATACAATGAGCACCAGTACCTTGTGCGCGCCCATGTGCTCGTACTATATTTTGTGATTCTTTTTGGTACGAAAAATAAATTTGCATTGATTAAATTGGTTTGGATGAAAAAATATATATTTGTACAAAATCTACACGATATTGTCACATATTAGTATAAATGATGTTACGGGGTAACAATGCACGATAAAAAGATAGATACATACATAAGTACGAGGATAACTATAGATATATATATATTATAAAAAAATATAGAAACTTTTATTCTTAGTGACCGGTATACTCACTTGGGGCTACTCGCTTACAATTTTTATGATTCATAGTTAGTGGCTGGCTTTGTTCACACAGTTGTACCTAAATTTTTTTAAAAAAACCATTAGGTTCTATGCTTGGGACATCTGTTGTTAAGTTAAAAATCTGATATAATAGGTGATTAATTGTTATTTATCGATGCAATTCAAATTGCCAAAGGGAATATAGTCATGGAGGTAAAAAATAACCTTGTTAGGAAGCTAATCGTTTGAATAGATGACCTTTACTGATGCGAGTATGCCTAAAATACACATCGTATCTATTAAACTTTGAAAAAAAATGTTGTTTAATTTGTTTGGAGGGAAAATAACAGAGAAAAAAGAGATGAAATTTAAAAGACTAGCATGCACCATGGACCACGACACAGTAATACATGATGTAGATGAGGTTGGTCCAAATTAAGTTTATATGGTCACATTTGGAGGGAAAATAACATAAAAAAATGAGATGAAATTTACAAGACTAGCAATTGGACACACCATGGACCGCGACATGGTAGATGAGATTGGTCCAAATTAAGTTTATATGGTCACATTTGGAGTGCGGGTTGATTTGGTAGGAAATGATGATCTTACTTCAAAAAATAACATGGATTGTGGATTGGATGTTGATATCGTACAAAGTCAAGTGATTCTTTAGAAAATAGCTGTCACATGAGTTGGAGCGCGGGTTGATTTCATAAAAGTAGGAGGATCTTTTTGGAAAATATTCAAGGGCTATGGATTGTGGGTGGATATCATATGAGTTTAAGGGTTTTTTTTATAAAATTGTTAGGACCGGTGGCGTAATAGGAGCCGTTGGATGCGGATCGAACGGATGATATCTAATAGGCGACGTGGCCACCCTAGCTGCCCTCCGAGCCCGGGGGCTTTCATATATAGAAATATCCAAACACGAGACCACTATGCATTACAAGCTATTAGCGTGTGCGTTTTTTGTTTTCTTTTTTTATGGCTAGGTGCATTTGCAGAGATCGGGAACTTTTCAAGTTTGATTGTATCAATTTGATGTAACATTTTTAATTAAATAAATTTCCCATTTTGGAAAAAAAACACACGACCACTGTGCCACAAGTATATAGGAGATTCTAGCAAACTATGACTTGGAATAGCAATCCAATAGGTGTACAAGCTGGATTTTCACAATCTCTAATGGAGCCAAGCAAAATCTTAATATGTTAATTAATTTGCACTAGAATTAGTTTGGATATTTTTATGTTATTACTAATTATGCAAGCTGATTGCTCTGCAATCATTCCCATGTCCGCGATGAGTCGGGTGATGACTTCTTCCTTCACGTAGAGGCCGAGAGACTAATCACCTCGATCTTACGGACCGTACTCCCTGAATTGATCAAAGATAGGATTATACAGGGGTGGACCGCGATCGGGCTGACGCCTAAGGCCGCCAAAGGACCGATTGTAGCTAATTTGACTTGGGCCTTTATAATACAATTGCTACAGTGTGGAAAAATTCGGCCCACGCCTAGAAGAAGCACTAAACCATCAATTATTTTCCGCCTTCATTAAGAAGGTATATATGCTCATTATCCAAAAAAAGAAAGGTATGCTTTCCAGGTCAAGAGGTTGTTTTTGCCCGAACCAATGCTGAAGTCACTTTTCCAACAAATGGTGCATGCAGAAAATTAGCACTGGCAAACATTTCACTGGGTTAACGACGTTGAAATTTGAAAACTCCCACACTGCACAAACAGTTAGGGGTTGTGCAAAACCATCAATCTGTGTAGTTATTAATGTAAGTAGAAGAAACCAGTAGTAGGTTTGTATATAATACACACAGTAGCTCTCAAGTACAGGCTAATCAATACTCCCTCCGTCTTAGGATATAAGACACGCACGTAATTCAAGATTCAAACTTTAAAAATTTTGACTTACGATTAATCTTGTATAATAAAAATTTTGTCTTACAACCATGATATCATTGTATTCATATTTAAAAGTAGTTTCATACAACTATAATTTTATTGTTGCAAACATTATATTATAAAAGATATTATAAATCAAATGTTATTATTAAAAACTGTGCCAAGTATGACCGCGCATTATATCGTGACGGAGGGAGTATAAATCTGCGCCATGAGACACATAATCTATCGTTGACAAGCTCCTGGGCAACGTCGTCATAAAAATAATAAATATGACGGGACATGATGATGGGACACCTTGCACTTGTAGTTTTGAACTATCACCACTCGGAGATTAACACATTTTCCTTGCGCCACACCACCTCTTGTCAGTAGGCGAATTTTTTATACTACCTCCATATTAATTTTGTTTGACGCTGGTAAGTTCAAAAGTGAACTAAGCAACGTCAAATATTATGATACGAAGGGAGTATATGTCATCGAAAAAATGGATTTTCAGGCTTCGTTGGGATTTGAATAGAGGATTAATTTTTCATAGGAAAAACATAGGAACAGCGAAATGGAGAAAAGGAAGCTAGAGGGAGGGCTTTGGTAAGGAGGAACAACAATTCTTTTCTTCGGAAATGCTATAGCTAGATATCCGTTTTCACCGGAATGAAAAATCGAAGAAGTGATAAAACATGGTGTCGAGGTTGTACTCGTCAGATATTTGTCCGGCAGGCACCCTGCTTCGTGCGAAGATTGATCACGGTGACGAACAAAGAGACACGGGATTTTTATACTGGTTCGGGCCCTCGAGATCGAGTAATAACCCTACGTCCAGTTGCTGCTTATATTATTTCGTCGAGTACAGATTACAATGCGTAACAAGTACCCTCGGGTGGATTGTCTAAGATTGTGGATACCCTCTACGTACAGGACCCCCGCTATTTATATCCAGGGAGACGTGCCTTACAAGACAAAACAGACCTAAACCTAGTAGGACTCTAACTATCTTCGGGTTTCCCTTCTGCGATCTGGCTATCGTGTCTTGTTCGGAGTCTTGATAGTTTGGAGTCGGTAGTCGGTAATCCTCGTGATCGGGTACCCTGGTATTATGGCCTCAACAGTAGCCCCCGAGCTTATCTTGTTCAGAAAAGGTTGATTGTTCAATAGCCTTCGGGTCTTTTTGCTCTTCGGGTGATTTCTGGATATGTTAATACCTCGTCAATCACTTTTGTATGAGAGCCAGAAAAGTTCCCGAACTCTTGAATGTAGAAACCTGCATCTGAATGATAAGGTCAAAGAAAAATATCAGCCATAATAATAAAATAGAACTGTTCCGCCTTGGAAAGTGAAACGCCCCAGGATTGATGTAACTGCTGCCCAGTGCATTAAAACCCACTCCGCACGTCTCCCGGAACTTTAGCAGCGCACGCGATACGGCTCTGCTCTGGCTCCTCGATTCTCGCGCGAAGCGTCGCACCCCTGAGTCTTTAAATATCAGATCTCCTGGATTGATGTGTACTTGAAACTTCCATCCTAAACCTTCTTCCTCCACTCGCCATGGGAAAGAAAAAGCTTAGCTGCAGGTTCAAGCTTCTCGCCTCCTTTTCGGAGACTCTCCTCGCAGCTCCGGCGAACAACCACTCGACAAGCCGGAGGACCCGCCGACGACGACACCACCCATTTCTCCTCCTCAGGCTCCGCTCCTGGCTCTCCCCTGGTATGGGGATGATGGAGTCGAGGTCGAGCCACCAGAGGAGGAGGCTCCGGCGATGGCACCGCCGTCTCCCGAGGCTGCTCCTTCAAGCATTGCCGCCAGGAAACGCCCTGCGTCTTCCTCCAAAGCCCCGGCATCTCCTGTCTCCCTCTCCTCCGACGACAAGCCAGAACAAGGAGGAAGCGGAATCCGGCTAAAGCCAGAGGCGGCGCACGCAGGCGCATCTTCGTCTTCTGCTCCGGTGGACACCAGCGGCGACGAAGAATTCGCCCGGCGCCTCTTCGTCTCCCTGAACCTCGACCTGATCGGGATCCCTGGAGACGGAGCGCTCGTGGATCTCGTCAGCGACTCTGAAGAAGAGAACGCGGTAGATGATGATCCACCGGCGAGCACGCCATCGCCCTGATCAGATTGGTTGTCAATCATCAACCCAAGATCAGGGCGCTTTAGTATTTTGATTTCAGGATAGTTATCAATCCATTGTGAAATGTTCCCTCTTTTGGATTTAATGAAGAAATTTCACTTGATGGATGTAACTTAAATCCCTTGAGCTTTGGAAATTTATCCGTGTCAATCTGTTCACGAAATTGCTCATCCAGAAACAAAAATTCCCGAATGAAAAATTTCTTCCGACCAGACTGACTATCTTTAGTGTGTTCGGGAAATTTGACCTCGATCAGACATGATCGGGGCATTTCCTTGATTCACACCAATCGGTTGGTCATTTAAAACTGATAACTTACCAAATAAGCTAACAATCCTAAATGCATTGAATTGGACTCACACATTTTTCGAAACGACGCGTGCCGTAGAAAAAGGAAAGAATCTTTTTGACCCAACAGTCACTGTGGATTGCGCGGCTTAAGGGCAGGTTTCTCGGGGTTCGTGCTCCCTTGCAGAACCATAAAGCCCCCAAGCGTGGCCGCTTGAGATCTATTTGGGACTTCGTCTTCCTCATTCGCATCCACAAAACATTCGCCATTTTCAACCGCTTCTTCCTTCGTCCACCTGCTCCTCCAACCCTGCTAGCTTCCAATCGCCATGGCGTCCACGCACCAATCGTCTTCTGGCACTGAGTCCACAGGGGACCAAAGTAGCGCCGCCGCCGGACGAGAACTCCGCAGTGGGAACACGATCCCCACCGCGGATGAGTACTGGTACAGATCAACCACGACGGCCAAGCAGCTGCAGAAGCTGGAGGACCTTGGATTACTCTCTGACACCGAACTTTTCCCTCGTCGTCATGCCAAAGGTCAGACGTATCCAACCCCCAACACTCTCGAGATGGTGGTGTTCTTGGAGTTCTTCCACTGTGGATTCGGGGTTTTTCCTTCTGATTTCTTCCACAACGTCTGCGAGCATTACCAGATAGAGCTTGTGCACCTTAAGCCCGGCGCTTTGACAATGCTTAGTGTCTTTGCCTTTCTGTGCGAAGCCTGGTTAGGGATTAAGCCTTCACTGTTGCTGTGGAGATATTTTTATAGCCCTTCATACTACAAGAAACAAGTGATGCTCGGGTCCATCGGTTTTTCCTTGAGAAATCGGGAGATATACATCCCCTTCCCAGTTAAGGATTGCTGGAAAGGATATGAACATCACTGGTTTTACATCACCCTTCCCCAAACCTCACTGGCAAAAGGGAAGTATCTGATGCCCTATCTCAAAGATGAGGCCAAAGCCCTGCCAAGAATCACCCCGGAGATGCAAAAGCACATTGATCGGATCCTGGAGCTCCGCAATGCTGGTCTGACGGCGGTTCATGTAGCAGAAATCTTCATTAGATGGAGATTCATTCCGCTTATGACTCACGACCGCTACACTTGGACATTTAGGGGCGACAACGACCCGAACAGAATGAAACCCGATGGTGAGCATTTGTTTTTCTGTTCGATTGTTTTTCCGAGTTTGTTCGGTCATTTGAATTCATGACTCTTAACTAGCAGTTGTCCCAGAGACAGAAGTGGCCGCGCGCCTGAAGAAGATGTTCGGGGCTGATCTCCCGGACTGGGAAAACGTCCCAGCACCCTACAGCGCTGACAACCCTCCTCCAGAGGTAAACTGTTACTCAGAAAAAGCTCTTTCTTGTTTAATAGTGATATGATACACCTCTTTTTTCCCGACCAGGCCCCAGCTATTGTTGATGCCCCCGCCCAAAGCGGTGCCATCAATGTTGAAGAGGAAGGAGATCAGCACGTTGATCAAGGCACTGGGGCCCAGACCAGCGAACAACCTGAATCATTACCTGGTTTGGAGAAAGAGGTCCCGAGCAGCCCCCAGGCGATTATCCCCCGAACCCGGAAACGCTCTCGCAGTGTGGAGGGGACAGTTTTAGATTCGGGAGTCTTTGGATCGCCTGGGCCCGCCAATCTGCAGCCCAGTCATGATCAGCCTCGTCCTGTTGCCCAGGTATCGAGCATGATCGTATTCGGGCGTTTATTCGCAGCTTTTGATCGCATAACCAAAACTGAACGTGATCGGGAGATTTCTCGATAGGAAAACCGTCCGACCAGACAGTCATCAAAGCTTATTCCTGGTGCCAAGAGATTTAAAGTCAAAATCCCGACGGCCGAGTAAGAGCTTTGACAATCTTTGATTATGTATGAGCATTTTTCTTAAATGTTGTTTTTACTGTATTTGATTGTTCGGGAATTCAGGCATCCCGATCCCACAGCTTCTCCTCCTGTCAAATCATCTGCCAAAGAGAAAACTCCCGAGCCAGACTCGACAGCACAACTTGACAGCTCAGAGAAGACTGCAGAGATCGTGGGACCCATCCCGACGCCCCTGGGCCCGATCATTAGCGCGCTCTCGACAGCTGAAGAGCAATGGCGTTCGCTAGACGCTCGTGCCTCTGCTGCAGAAGCGTCTATGATCAGACTGGAAGCCCAGGTGACTGTTCTCCAGTCCGAGAAATCTCATGCTTCGCTTATTGAGTCTTTATCTTCGAACTTTTGTTCACATGCTGCCTTTGATCCTGCAGCTGACTCCAAGAGCATTGAGGTGCTCAAGAAGAAAAACTCGGATCTGGAAGGAAGACTGGCTGTTCGGGATAAAGACGTGGCTGATCTGACCGCCCGTCTTGAAGCATCAGAGAAGCGCAGTTCGTCCTTGGAGTCCAGGCTGATGGAAGGTGCCTGCGTTGCTGCAACTCACACCATCGGGGCTTTGAAAAGCCACCTCCCTGATCTGGACGTTTCTCTGCTCTCAAAAGGCTTCAAGTGCTCGGAGTCAGAAGCTGAGGTAATGTTTAATAGCTTTACCCCACTGGTGGAACCGTTTGTCAGAAAACTTGATCTCCATCTGAGTGACTCGGAGGAATCACCCTGAACACTATGCAAAATTCCTGTAATAGGGCAAAATTTTAATCAGTTTAGAATGCGGTTACATTTTGCTAAACATATGCTTGCATGTTTTTGCGTAAACCTTAGAGCTGATCGGTATTTTCATGGATCTTTTTAATTGATAGCTTTGTCATAGCCAAAAAGTCCCGTTACCATAAGCTATTTTGGAATTGTTTAGTTGCTGAGACACGGGCGGCCTTCTGAACTATGTAATTCCTTGTAGTCATGGTGTTCGGTAATTTTAGCGTAGCCTAGCTTTCTTGAATTAAAAAGCCCGTTTCTTGCATGGTAGTAGTACCGTAGTAGCCCCCGGGCTCTTTTACAGTCATGCTGGCATGCTGAAAAAGAGTCTAGAAGTACAGACTGCAAGAAACTTCCCGATCAAATGGGGAGCCCCCGAGCATAGAGCTCGGGACGCATAGAATAGGTCTGAAAAGAAAATTTTCAGCATGGTAGTCCCCGGCTCTTTGTTAGTGTATGCAATATGTAACAAAGAGTAGAAACAGAATAGAAAATAGAAAACCCAGCCCCCGAGCATAAAAGCGAGGGTGAGTAGAGTATATAGAACTTATCTTTTTTTTTGGCGCTGTAGGCGACGCAGACGACGGTTTATACCTGCCAAACCTGATGGTTGGTCTAGAACTGTGCACGATCTTCATTGTTTAGGCGTAGAACCTGCGTAGTTGATCCATATTCCACGTGTTTGGCAGTACGTCCCCATCTATCTCTGCGATCCTGTAGGCTCCTGGTCGGGCGATATCTACTACAATGTACGGTCCTTGCCATGGAGAAGACAATTTAGTTTTGTCCTTGGTGCGTTGATCCAGTTTGAGCACCATGTCCCCAATGCATAAGCTTCGTTGTCGAACATTAGCATCGTAGTACTGTCGCAATTTTTGCTGATACTGGGCTACTCTAAAAGCAGCTGCGTCGCGAGCCTCCTCCAGGAGGATTAGCTCATCAGTGCGTCTGTCAAGCTCTTCAGTTTCTGAAAACATTGCCACGCGGGGGGCTTGTAGTCGGATGTCGGATGGTAGAATCGCCTCTGCTCCATACACCAAGAAGAAAGGTGTTTCGCCTGTTGCCCGATTCATAGTGGTCCTCATTGACCAGAGTACTGTAGGGACCTCATGAATCCAGTGTTTGTCGTAAGCTTGCAATCTGTTAAAAATCCTCTTCTTGATGCCCTGGAGCACGATGCCATTAGCACGTTCTACTTGCCCGTTTGTCTTCGGGTGGTTTACCGATGACCGATCATGCCTGATCCCGTGGTCGTAGCAGAAATCGTAAAACTTTTTACTTTTAAACTGTGTTCCATTATCAGAGATTATCCTGTTTGGGACACCGAATCGTACGACAATACTCCATAGGAATTTGACAGCTGCCTCTTTCGTGATTTTCTGAACGGGCTCGGCTTCAACCCATTTTGTAAATGTGTCAATGCCAACGAACAGAAATCTGTATCCCCCGACAGCCCTTGGAAAGGGCCCGAGGATGTCTATACCCCAAGTGGCAAAGGGCCATGACAAGGGTATAGTATTTAAAGCTTGCGCAGGTTTAGTTTGTTTCCGTGCGAAGAATTGACATGCCTCACACTTTTTTACTAAATCGCTTGCGTCTTGAAGAGCTGTAGGCCAGTAGAAGCTCTGTCGGAATGCTTTCCCTGTTAGATATCGGGGAGAAGCATGTGATCCACAGATTCCTCCGTGAATGTCGTGGAGCAAACTAATGCCCTCGGTCCATGTGATGCATTTGAGGAGCATTCCATTGCGGGTTAGCTTGTATAATCGCCCGTCGACCAATTGATAGTTCTTGGCTTTACGATGGATTTTCTCCAATGTAGCATCATCGTCCGGAATAGCTTGGTTTGTGAGGTACGCCCGGATTGGATCCATCCAATTCTCCTCGTTTCCAACTAGAGCGGCGGCTCGGGCCGTACCGACCAACATAGACTCCTTGACGGATTCGTTGGTTGTAGAAACTGATCCCTTGGCGGGTTCAGTTTTTAGGTTCGGTAGTGAAACCGACACAGATGGTTTAGTAAGAACTTCAAGTAACACGTTACCTGGGAGCCGTGTGCGCTCTGCGGCTGCCTTTGCCAGCTTATCTGCGTCGCCATTGAATTCCCTCTTCACGTGCCGTACTTCAAGCCCATCAAATTTGCTCTCCATCCGCCTATATGCTTCCAAGTATTTAGCCATGACCTCGCTCCGCGCACTGTACTCTTTCATGACTTGCTTTGCAGCTAACTCGGAATCCCCTTTCACGAGCAGCCTTCTGACACCAAGAGACGCAGCTATGCGGAGACCTGTCAACAGTCCTTCGTACTCGGCAACATTGTTAGTAGGAGTTGGATCAACAAAATTGATTTGTAAAGCGTACCTAATGATGTCATTGTGTGGTGAAATCAGGACCACCCCAGCCCCCGCGCCTGCTCTGCAAAATGCTCCGTCATAGAACATTGTCCAGTGTTCGGGATTTTGGGCAACTTCTTCAGGTTCGGGGTTAGTCCATTCTGCGATGAAGTCTGCCAGAGCCTGCGATTTGATGGCAGTTCTGGGTATGAATTCAACGTCGTAAGCCCCAGTTCCACAGACCATTGTGCGATCCTTCCCACGGCATCTCGATTATGTAAAATGTTGCCTAGGGGGTAAGTTGACACAACCTTGATCTTGTGGCTCAGAAAATAATGCTTGAGCTTCCTGAAAGTCATTAGTACAGCATATAACAATTTCTGAATCTGAGGGTACCTTGTTTTGGCATCATGTAGCACCTCGCTTACGAAGTAAACGGGATGTTGTGTTGTAGACTTTTCTGTTGGTCTCTCGACCACCAAAACAGTGCTAACAACAGTTGGTGTCGCAGCTACGTATAACAGCATCTCTTCTTGTGGCTTTGGCGGGACCAGTACGGGTATTTTCCGCAGGTACTGTTTGAACGCCTGGAACGCCTCTTCTGCTTCTGCCGACCACTCAAAACGATCAGTTTTACGTAACAATTTGTAAAATGGCATACCTCGTTCGTGCCTGACTTGGACACAAATCGACTTAGGGACGCCATCATTCCTGCCAACTTCTGGACTTCGTGGCGGCTGCGTGGAGACTTCATGTCGTCGAGTGCCTTGATCTTGTGCGGATTTGCCTCTATACCTCATTGGGAAACAAGGTAACCGAGGAGCTTACCCGATGATACACCGAAGGTGCATTTGGCGGGGTTGAGCATCATCCTGTTTTTACGCAAGTTGTTGAATGTTTCGGTTAAATCAGCGATTAAATCGCCCTTTAACTTACTTTTCACAACAATGTCATCTATGTATGCCTCCACATTACGGCCGATTTGGCCTTCAAGAACAATGTGAACACATTTTTGATAAGTGCAACCTGCGTTTTTCAGACCAAAAGGCATCTTTTTATAGCAATAAACACCGAAGGGAGTTACAAATGCAGTTTTCTCCTCATCGTCAATGCACATGCTGATTTGGTGATACCCCGAGTAGGCATCTAGAAAACAAAGCAATTCGCATCCAGAGGTTGAATCTACAATTTGATCTATCCTAGGTAATGGGTACTCATCCTTCGGGCAAGCTTTATTCAGATCTGTGTAGTCCACGCACACCCCCACGTTCTGTTGGGCTTCTTGACCATGACTGGGTTCGCCAGCCACTCCGGGAAAGGGACCTCTCGAACGAAGCCGGCTTTGAGTAGTCGGTTGATTTCTTCGTTAATGGCGTCTCGCTTCTCTGGGGTATATCTCCTTTGCTTCTGCTTGACTGGTCGGACGCCAGTTCGTATGCCAAGCTTGTGCTCGATTACCTCCCTGGGGATCCCGGGCATGTCAGATGGTTCCCAAGCGAACACATCTGCGTTTGCCCGGAGGAAAGCAATGAGCTCGAGTTCCTATTTGTCACCCAAGCCAAGACCCACCTGGGTGGTCTTGGTTGGGTCTGCCTCATCAAGGGTTACCGCCTTCGTGCCCGGCTCGGTGCGCCTGGCCGGTGGCTCGATTGGTGAGGCGTTGGCCGTCGACTCGCCAGCTGCTTGTGGCGGCGTCCCCCTGAGTGGGGTCTGATCCACCACAAGCTGCCCTTCAGCGGCACGGTCGTCAGCTCCCTGTCTCCCGATGAGCTCCTGTTCCCCGATGAGCTCCTGTTCGGGAACTTCTTTCCCCTTGGCCCTTGGTCGGTTCTCAGCTGCTCGGGAGGTTTCAGCCAATGCACCCTTGGCGGCAGCCTTTGGCTGGCTCTTTGTCTTTTTCTTGGCAGGTCCGGCAGCCTTGGCTGGTTCCTGCTCGTCGCCCTTGATCATGTCTAGGGTCTTCATGTCGCACTGGACCGCGCCCTTGCGATCACCACAGACGGTGATCGGACCCAACGGCCCCGGGACCTTGATCATGGAATATGCAAAGTGAGCGACCGCCATGAATTTCTTCAGGAACGGTCAGCCCAAGATGCAGTTGTAGGCCGACGTGATGTCAGCCACCTCGAAGGTGAGGAACTCTGATCGGATGTTTTTGCCCTCTACGAGGGTCACCTGCAGATCGATCCTCCCCAAGGGAAAGGCTTGAATGCCTGGTATGACCCCATAGAAAGGCTTCTCCACAGGGGACAAGGACCTTCTTGGGATCCTAAGTTCGTCAAAGGCGTTGACAAACAGGAGGTTGAGGGCGCTCCCACTGTCGATCAGGGTTCGCCCGATCTTGCGGGGCCTGATCCATGGCTTGATGCACAGTGGGAGTAGCGGCCCGTCGTAAAGCGTCTCAGGGTGATCCCTTTGATCGAATGTGATCGGGATTTCTGACCACCTCAAGAGTTGCTTGCAGGGCTCGGCGCTGTTTATCTGCCTCTCGACCATCTTGAGCTGGGACTTGGAGGTTCGGGTTGAACAGCCACCGAAAATTGTGGCGATCTCCAGATCTTCGGGGAGATCTGGCTCATCATCACAATCCATGTAGTTTGCCGTGCGAGGGTTGTGAGCTGCCTGGTCACGTGGAGCCCCCTGCTGCTGGCTCTCCTCCTCCTGCTTCTGCTTCTTGTACACCGTGCAGTCCACGAAGTGATGCTTCGTAGATCGGTGAATCGGGCAGTACATTGGGAGGTTATCCGGTTTGCCTTGGCGCCTGTACGGGGGCTTGTTGTCCACGGCCATAACTTCGTCACCCTCAGTCTTGCGCTTCTTTTTTTTTGTGTTTATTCTTCTTCTTGCCTTCCCCGGCTGGCTGGCTTCGTTCGGGCTTTCCGTGAACCCGTGCTCAGGCGTCCGCCATCTTGGCGGTTTCTTCCAGGATCCCGTATAGCTCTGCCACCGTCTTCGGGTTTTTCTTGGCAAGTTCCTCCGCCGTTCGCTCGTCTTTGCAACCTTGATTAAAGGCCACAATCACCCGATCATCCACCATGTCAGGGATGGTGTTACGGGTGTCGCTGAACCTGCGGATGTAGTCCCGGAGGGATTCTCCAGGCTTCTGCACGCAGTTGAGCAGATCTCCCTCATGTCCGGGGCGTTTATAGGTGCCTTGGAAATTGGCTTCAAACGTCTCCCGGAGATGAGTCCATGACTTGATGCTGGCCTCGGGCTGGTTCATGAGCCATGTACGGGCTGATCCCTGCAGAGCAGTCGGCAAGTAGTTGGCTTTGACGTAGTCGTCACCCCCGGTGGCATCGATGATCGTGGAATAGATCTGAATCCACTCGCGGGGGTTGGTTGTTCCGTCATACTTCTCGATGTTAGTAGGACGAAACTTTTCGGGCCACCTGACCTTGCGCAGGGCTGGGGAGTACGCAAGGCATCCCCCCGTGCCTGGTCGGGAGTCATGTGGCGGCGAATCTTGATGGGACCGATAGTAGCCCTCACGTGCTCGGTAATCTCGATTGTAGTTGAGAGTTTCCCGAGCGTCGCGAGTGCGACGATTGCGTTCGAGCTGTGTCCTCATGTCGCGCCCCTCGTGTGGGCGATAGTATGGTCGTCCGTTAACAGATCGAGACTGAACCGGCTGCGGTTCGCGTGGTCTGTTTGACGGAGCTGGTGGTACGACAGCGGCGGCTTCGATGCGCTCTTTGGCCTTGTCCGCTGCTTCCCGAGCCTTCTTGGCTATGGTGGCCATCGGAGTCCCTTCGGCCATCGCTTCCATGGTCTCCAAGAGGGTTCGGATCTGCAGATTGTCCTGTTCGACGGCCCGGAAATCGTTGTTGAGATCTCGGGGAGCCAATGAGGATGCAACCTGCTGTGTACGGGTTCTAGCCGTTTGAAGTGTCGGTGCGTTGCTCAAACGTGGAGGAGGCACGGGTCGACGCGAGCTAGATGACTCGGCAACGGCCTCTGTCCCGTTTGCGTTTAGCACATGGATGCGGTGGTCTTCGGACTGTTCTGACCCATTGCTAGATCCACTGTAGTCAAGATCCAACTGCGCAGTGCGATCTGCAATGTCTTCGAGAGTTGGCTCCGTGAAGGTGGCGAAAACTTCCCGACCGGCGCATGTGAGATCGGGATCATGGATCCCTGTCATCTTGAGCTCGTAGTCGCCTTGGTGCTCGAACACGAGATCTCCGAAGCGGATCTCCCGTGCAGGCACTAGATGGCGGTGAGCGTAGAGATCGAAAGCGGAAGTAGAACTCCCGATCGCTTCCGACTTGACCGAACTGGGCATGTAGGGCATCGAGGAACTCGACGCGTCGGCGATCCAGACTCCGTTGACGATCGGCATGATCTTTCTTCACGCAAGGGCCCCTACCTGGCGCGCCTCTGTCGAGGTTGTACTCGTCAGATATTTGTCCGGCAGGCACCCTGCTTCGTGCGAAGATTGATCACGGTGACGAACAGAGAGACACGGGATTTTTATACTGGTTCGGGCCCTCGAGATCGAGTAATAACCCTACGTCCAGTTGCTGCTTGTATTATTTCGTCGAGTACAGATTACAATGCGTAACAAGTACCCTCGGGTGGATTGTCTAAGATTGTAAATCAATGGGCATACCCTCTACGTACAGGACCCCCGCTATTTATATCCAGGGAGACGTGCCTTACAAGACAAAACAGACCTAAACCTAGTAGGACTCTAACTATCTTCGGGTTTCCCTTCTGCGATCTGGCTATCGTGTCTTGTTCGGAGTCTTGATAGTTTGGAGTCGGTAGTCGGTAATCCTCGTGATCGGGTACCCTGGTATTATGGTCTCAACACATGGCAAAGGGCAGCTCAAAGAACCCGGCCGGTTCATCGCTTTCAGTGCCCGTTTGCAGTGGTGGAGTCAAGTAAGGTGTTGTTGGTGCTGCAGCACCCCCAGAGCCTATGAATCCTCAAGTAATTCCCATGTTTGTATTAAGATTAAGAACAATTAGGCAATCAAATTTGAGTACTCTCGTAATATGAAATCACTAGTCACTACTAGGGCATAACGATGGAGTAATTAACAGCAACATATGTACTTATCTAGTACCGCTTACATGTGGGACCCACAGTACTCTCTTCTCGTCGTCATCCTCTTTTTTTTTATGTGAGATCTCGTCCTCATCCTCTTGCACAGTTGCATCGTCTTTATCCACGCCGTTACCGCTTCGTTCTCCACACGTACAGACTACAGAGCCATGCATGCTCGCATCCTCAGACGACAAGTTGAAGGACGGAGCTACTTAAAGGCCTAAAAAAAATTTAGCGTACTATATTTTTAAGGAAGAACTGGATAAGGGCCGGACTAAAATCTTTATCTTTATCTTTATCTTTACCTATTTTTAAAGAGAGGATTGCTTCTTCCCTGTTTTTGGTCCGTCCTGACATGTGGACCCAACATCAATAAATTGGTCTTTCCTTGCACGTGATTGCCTCTGTTCCGGGATCAGATGAAGCACCGTGTCAGGATCGAAGTCCTCGCCCACTAAGGACTATCTATCTAGACAGGGCATGAACATAGATCGATCCGAACACGACAATGACGCCTATCAGGAGAGGATTCTAGATAGAATAAGATCACGATACCAGAAGGTGAACCGCCGTCGAGTCTGCTCGCGAGGCCACTCACCGTCGCAGTATGGTCGTTAGCCCATCCACCAAGCTGCTACAAGCCTCGATACAGACCACGGGTTTTTCGGTGATGACACCGTGCCTCCACTCTGCCGCGTCCATAGCGCGGACATCCGCCTGTCCGTCGTGCAACCATCGCTTCTACGCAAGCTCGATTGAGATTTGGTGGTGGTGCTTGCATGATGCTGCTGCCAGAGGAAGTGGACCAGCATGTGCTGGCTTTGCTGTGCTTGCGGGAAGGAAAGAGTAAGGAAGAATCTATGGGTGCTGTTGTTACTGTCATGGAGAAGGAATTTGTTTGTTGGCAGACATGGGGCACTTAACGCCACGGCGCCCGCGCACACCTCACAGCGTCAATGAGAAGCTATGCCGCCGCTGTCGCCGCTTGCTATGGTGAGGACTTTGGAGCTGCTTGTCGTGGTTGAGAGTTGAGACATGGGAGAAGGTAGTCGTCTCTACACCCCGCCGGCGACACTATGAAGAGTCTGCCTCGTCGAGCTTGCTCTCCTCGTTGTGCTTTCTATCTGCGAGATGGGTTGAGAAAGCAGGAGAGGAGATGTGTCGCTGTTCGTTCTGTGCGAAGCAGGAGATGTGTACATGAGGCTGTCAACGGAGATAAGATAGAGGACAAAAAAGAATTCGAGCACAGAGAAGAGATAAGGAGGACATTTTTCTTTTCTTTTCCTCCGTGTACATAGGCGCTGCTGCTGCTGCCAAAAAAAACCTTCTATCACTGCTGCTGGGTGCCTGGGTCCATGTTTAATGGGCTTTACCTTGATTTGTGTCAGATATATATTCTAGGAGTTATTCCATTTTAAAAATAAAGTGTCACATATATATTCAATCGATACTTTTATGTATATGAATACTGATTAAAGCAATGCTTCCGCATGTTTCTGAACTTTTGTGATTCAGTTATCTCATGCAATGCTCGAAATTGATAAATGACGTTGGACCTATTGTTTCAAAGTTCTATAATGTGCCAATAGGTCATCTAATTTCATATATGTTTATATTGCTAGGAGAGATGCTTAAGCACAATACTTTGGTGCTTCAATATTTTTCACGTTACAACCCTATTTGAGTATATTTAATTCAGTAAAAAGTTATTTGGACTTAAAAATCATGAGCTCTTTTTTAATATATTTTCCCTATGCTTATCTAAATTTTAGTAGAAAATGAAATCCTCTAAGAAAAGCACTAAATTCCAGTAGTGTGTGGACTTGGTTTAGTAGTAGAACCACACTTTGTGACATGGTCCATTCATCACACTAGTCCATCAACCCGTGCTCCCGCACGGCCTAATATTTTTAAAAGTTATTGTATTTAAAATTATTCAAAAATTAAACTCCTACCTAACAATCAAAATTGTTTACATACAACTCTTTCATTTTTGTCAATACTTCAACATAATGCTCATATAGACGTGTACTTATCTTTTTCTATTTGTGATTAATTTTTAATTAGTAATTACTCTATACACTTTTTTATCCACATTCGCACTTCTTACATTTTGTATCGCACCTCCATACATTATATTTAACATAAAATTAATATTTTTTATTACTTTCTCGCATATCTTTACCTATTTCTAAACAGAGGATTACTTCTTCATTTTTTTTATCCGTCCTGACAGGTGAGTCTCACTTATTGCGACAAACTGTAACCACGGTTCTAACTGTCAACATCAGTTTTATAATTGGATTAGAGTCCTAACTGAACCCATCAATCTTTATCTCATACCTCTCTATCACTATCTATATATATCTTTACATATTTCTAAAGAAAGGAACGTTTCAGCGGTTTGTCATATATGTCTCACGATCGGATTAGGCATGCTTCATCTTGTCACCTGATCGGATTAGGAGCAGTCCATTGTATACCGCAATCAGATTAGGAAAAGCAAGTTAACTACTTTAACTTGCTTAGAAAAATGATATAACAGTCTTTATGCGTAGCAACGCACGGGAAAGGTTGCTAGTACATGTATAAATGGTCTACATGGTGATACTCATGATGCATATATACCTTATATTATTATTTCTATGTTAACAATGATAAATTATTGTAATTTAGAGTCATATATCAGTTTACATTTGGACTTTTTGTAGAATGCACACGAAGATAATTAGATTAAAATTTAGGTGTTTAGTTTAGGTTATCTTTAATAACAGCATACGTGGGTAACTTAGATACAAATTTGAATGTCATTTTAAGTTATCCTTTGGATACATTTTTAGGATTTATTTTAGAATACTTTTATAATGATAGTGGTGGGTAACTTTTTTAAAAAATATAATAGACCAATGACTATGGTTATTAGAGTTTACATGATTGACGTCTCTGATTTTTGTGTAAATTTCTAGAATTTGTCTTTTTTTTCTAGCGTGTCTCGTGAGAACTAATGCGGAGTCTTCAATTAAAAAATTAAGGCTAAATTTTTAGAGATAATTCCTTATTTGGCTCTGCTAAACTGACTTATTACTTTTTTGGCCTAAAAAACTTTTTCGTTCCCTATTTGACACCAAGTTGAACTTTGGTTCCTTATTTGACACTCCCGTCAGTTCCGTAAGTTAACTCAAATGAACAGTAACCCATGCATAGTTCCATCCTATTTTACTAAATAAAACGACGTCCAAATCACCTCTAAAATTCATGAAACTTTTTTCAGTGATATAAAAGGTAGAGATGAACTCATTTTACAAAAAAACACATATATATCATCTAAAATCTTAAAACTAAAATTCACCAAATTACGCTACTTTTAAAGATTATGTGAATTTTTAGAGCATAAAAATACTTTCCAACAATTACGTAAAAATACCCAATATTCGTAGCACATGATGAAGTAATTTACAAAATTATTATCCATAATAAGTTACATAGATAAATATTAAGTTATTTAACAAAAAGTATTTTTTGGACAACTTAAAAATTTTATTTGCGACTTGTGAAATATAATAATTTTGTAAATTACTTCATCATGTGCTACGAATATTGGGTATTTTTATGTAATTTTTGGAAAGTATTTTTATGCTCTAAAAATTCACATAATCTTTAAAAGTAGCGTATTTTGGTGAATTTTAGTTTTAAGGTTTTAGATGATATATATGTGTTTTTGTGTAAAATGAGTTCATCTCTACCTTTTATATCACTGCAAAAAGTTTCATGAATTTTAGAGGTGATTTGGACGTTGTTTTATTTAGTAAAATAGGATGGAACTATGCACGGGTTACTGTTTGTCCGAGTTAACTGACGGAACCGACGGGAGTGTCAAATGAGGAACCAAATTTCAACTTGATGTCAAACAGGGAATGAAAAAAAATTTTGGGCCAAAAAAGTAATAAGTCAGTTTAGCAGGGCCAAATAAGGAATTATCTCAAATTTTTACCAAACTATTATGAGCTATGTCTCATTTGTTTAAATATTCGAACACAATACCTATATAGATATAGTGATAGATATTTGTTAATAATTATTCTATAATGTTTTCATACACAATTATAATCTTTAAATTTTCACTTTGCATCATATGTATGCCTTGAATTTATTTGATGAACCCTAAGTTTGAACTATAATTTCAATGTAGAGTTCTATATTGTCATCACTTCGTCTATATATTTATAAATGACAACACACATTATGAGTATATATCTTAATCACTATATAATATACCAATAGTGTATAAAATACAAGATTTAGAATCTTATATTGGTGTATATTTTTAATTAAGGTGATTTGGATTCCAATGTAAGATTACCTCATGTTATTTTTAATAATGACATATGTGGGTAATATAGATGTAAAGTGAGGGGTTACTTTAAGTTATTTTTTAGGTATTTATAGTGGGTAATTTAGTTGCAAATTTATGAGGTTATTTTAAATATTGTTTATAATGGCATAGTGAGTAATTTTGATGAAGATTAGGGGGTTACTTTGGTTTATTTTATATAATGGCAGAGGTGGGTAATTTTGATATAGATTTAGGGGGTTTACTATNTGAGCCAAAAAGGTTTTCAGTACTGTTTCAGCATTGCATAAATCAATACGTATGCAGCCCGAATTCATTTTTTCAATCTCATTATGAAAGAAAGAAAATATCAAAACCCACATCCAGACATTATGACTAAACCAGCTCTGAGCTCTCATTTCTTAGCAAAACTTACGTGGCCACCATCTCCAAATTGAAGCATGGGATGTCTAGATCGATCCTCAACTATCTCTAGAACGGCACCTAATGGGTATCCCTGAAAACTATTGGCTGCATAAAAGGTGTGTGAGGTCTATTATTACAAACAGTGTCTTGGCTGCAAGCCTGCAAAGCCGTGACAATGGACATTTTCTAAGGTGTTGGGTGACCTGGAGACTATATGGTTTTATGCTTTCTTAATAGAATAATATTAGTGTTACAATATTTGAATAGAATTACAATGAACTGAAAGGTTCAGTTCAGAAATTGCCCTCATTAATAGACAATTTTAGTAGCTACAATTGAATTTCTTTCAATTGGATATAAGGCTTAAACTGTTATTAGGCTATCTCCAACCGTGGAAACCCAAAAACGAAACCCATTTCTTGTTTTGGGTCATGCATAGTGGATGGGTCACGCCCCAAAAACTCAGCTTCTCCAACTGTCGAAACGCAAAAACGAGATCCATTCCCGTCCGCTCACCACGCCGCTGTCGCCGCAATCCGCCTCCGCGTCCGCCTCCTCTGCCTCCTTCGCGTCCGCCTCCTCCGCCTTCCTCCGCCTCCACGTCCGCCTCCTCTGCCCCTCCCGCTCCCCACCTCCCTTCCTTCCCCACCGCCACCACAATGGCCACGGGCGCCGTGGCCTCCTCGTCGCTACTCGCGCCGGCGGCCAGCACGACGGTGTCGGCCGCGCCCAACGCGCTATTTTTCCCATCCTCCATGTCGTCGCTGCGCGCGTACCCGCGGCTGCTGCTCGCGTTCCGCCGCCATCGCCGACCCGCAGGGGGCCGTCCTCGAGGAGGAGTTGGAGCAGGTCGAACAGGGCGGCCGCTACGACAACGACCTCGTTCACGTCCCCACGCGCCCGCGCACCAGCAAGGCCGCCCTGCCGCTCAAGCGCGACCGCGTACACTCGGCTGGAGGAGGACGCCGGCGCTTGAGCTCGGGCCTCCGACAGTGGCGACGGAAGGGGCAGCTCCGGCTCGTCCCCGCGCTCCCCGTCCCGCCTCGCCGGCGGGCTCCGGTCATCCCCTTCCAGTGGGCCCGATGCCTGGGTGGAGACGCAGAAGGACGAACGGAGGATGCATGTTTGCGTCGCGCGTCGGCTCGGACTCAAAGCGTGTCGCTCGTTTGCATCGCCTGTTTGAGGTTGTTTTGCGACCCAAAAACACGGTGAACAACCCATTTTAGGTTTGGGTCACGATGTTGGAGATAGCCTTAGGAGCATGTATAGAGGTCGTGTGCTCATGTTTTCCAGACCATGCTATTTTGCTTTTCAAAAACAGATATAAAAACACTCAAGTTGTCCGGGGAATCGTTAGTTTATGCATCCATTAATTTTGACAAAAGACCAATGCTAAACACGGGCTGAATGGGACATTAGGACATTCTCAGTGGAGAGTTTCATGTCACTATTTCCAAGAATACCAATGCCTTAAGGAACTCCCCGTGAAGGTTTCATGAGAGTTTTATATACATTTAATAAGCTACCAATCAGCAAATTAGATGACATGGCACAGTGTTTATTATGAAGAGAGAGGTGGGAGGAGTTTCATCAGGATGAAACTTGGGATATATTGTTTCCAAGGCTATAAAACTTGACGAAACTACCATTGGGGGCTATAAAGTGTCTCGTGTCTCGTAATTAAATGCTATGGCTAGCCTTTAAAACTGTCAAATGAAACTGGGCACTAGGAGACATTGTTTCATTCATCAATCCAAATCTCTTTTGGTGATATGACATTTTTGGAAACTGCAAATAAAACTCTCCACTGCAAATGGCTTTATCAGGCACTCATGATACTGTTTCCTGACAAAAAGATAAAGGAAACCTAGTACTAAATATGCATCACTAGCAAATAAAAAAGGAACAAACAAATATCAACCAATTCAAACTCAAGTAGTGCCCGGTAGTTGTTTATGCTACATTATGCTATGCATATTTGCCAAACAGCTTGGTTAACATATGGACTAATTAACCTTACACCTTAAAAATCCAAACTGACCTTGAGAACGCTTTATTTGCTTATATAAAAAGGCGACCCATCAATTGGGATTGAGTTTCCTGGTCCGATTTATGTGCTCTTTCACATAAGTGGTAGGTTTGCGAAATTCACGTTCTGGTCCTTAATTTGGCACTAATGAAGGATTATGGGATAGATGGATAAGGCCAGTCTCAATGCAAGTTTTATTGCACAGTTACCTAGATTCAGAAACTAGGTAACCGTGCTGAGGGAGTTTTATGGGGATGAAACTTCTCTCACAGCTCATGAAACTCACTCTTTCTCTCTCCTCGCCACATCAGCAAATTTGATGATTTGGTATAGCAAATAATGCCATAAAACTTTTCATGAAACCCATGAATAATAGAGCGGGCTCGGACACAAACAATGTGGACGAATGTGGACACAAGGCGTCTCCCTATACCATACGCAATGCGAAAGGCAAAGCTTTGCACTGCACTCAGTTATCATGTCACTGCTACGTCCCCCCGTCGCTTTCTAGTGAAGAAGTATAGTACACGTACGTAGCACATGCTTCACCCACCGCCAGCCTTTGTGATGTGTCCTTCATCTAGTCCAGCTGATTTGTCCTTTGCGCCAGCCTAAGCAACGTACAGCTAAAAAATCGTACTAAATTCTTAGTTGCATCAGATCAGAGAAGCGTGTCATCATAAATAAGGAGTCACCAATTCATGACTTTAACATGATCTATACTCATCATCATCACTTGTTCAGCTGCTATATGTTCATGTTGTAATTTGTTTGCAACTGATGCTGATAATCTGAAAGTGCAATCCATATATACTAATAGTCTGAAAGTACGCTAAGTAATAGCTCTGAGTTCTGTACGTATTGGGGTAAGGTTTGCCCATAGCTCTTGTGAGACTTCTCCACAGGTATAAGCTGGCACATTGGTACATTAATTTTTTTGGTGCAACAATTAATATTATATATGCTTCGTGCAACAATAATCAACAGATAAAGTACTTTTTGTTGTACCTTATAACTTTTCTGTCCAAAGTCCATACATGTAATGTATGCAGAACAAAACTGGCCACGCCTCAAACATCTCTGTAGACTGGAGGGCATGCTTATAAATTGAAAGTGCTGATGAAATGCACATAGCCATATCTCTTTGTCTCGCTCAATAGGTAATTTTTTTTTATCAGATCTCTTCTGTCTAATCCTGCCAGCAGTCCATCGTGGAAATACTAGCACTGCCAACGAGTAAAATACACGGCCAGTCCTCAAACTTATCAGGGTGTGTCATCCCGGCCCCTAAACTTATAAAACCAGGAATCTGGGTCCTCGAACTTGTTAGAGCGTGTCATTCCGGTCCATGCAACAGTTAAAAGTGGTTTTGAGGGTGATTTTGAGCCATGCCATATTTGTTTTAGTTTAAAAAATCCAACAAACACTATATATGGTTTTATATATGGTTTTTAAACTATAAAAAATATCTATAAGCCTCCAAAAATTTCATAAAAGATAGTAGAGATACATTAGAGCACGTAAAGCCTAAACAAAATAATTGGAGTTCATGAAAGTATTTTTGGAAGCCTCTAAAAATTAGATATAAATCTAGAAGAATGAGACAATATATATTCACGAGATATTCTCATAAGCTCCAATTATTTTATTTAGGCTCCCCTTGCTCCAATGTATCTCTAGTATCTTTTTTTTGGAATTTTTGGAGGCTTAGAGATATTTTTATCGTTTAAAAACTATATCTAATATTTCTTAGATTTATTTTTGAACTAAAAACATGGTTTAAAATCACCTCGAGACCACTTTTGATTGTTGTATGGACTAGGATGACACACTCTAACAAGTTGGAGGACCTGGATTTGTAGTTTTATAAGTTTAGGGACTGAGATAACAAACCCGAACAAGTTTAAGAACCCGGATACCTGATTTTATAAGTTTAGGAACCGGGCTGACACACCCTAACAAGTTCGGGGACCGGACTTGTATTTTACTCACTGCCAGCAGTCCATCGTGGCAACACTAGCACTGCCAGCTTATTAAGCATTCTGATCAACACAGAATCCTAACCCCCCAAAAAAACTGATCTGACATACTGAAGCTTGGGATGATATAGCGTCTGCAGTTGCCTAAAGAGCTCAGGGAGCTCTACCAGAATGTGACATAGTGTGTGATGTTTTTGGGAGCACGATGGCGTCAGCAAAAGATACTGTGTGGTGGTTGTCGTGGCCATGGTAAGACTTCATGGTTTAAACTTTAAACTGACTTACGTGTATGGTAGTGGACTGGTGTGATACGCTGGGATCTAACTTTTAAATAGTTTCCATGCCTACTTATAATCTTTGAAGTTTTTACTAGACTAAACAACAAACACGACTGCAGAAGACCAAATCCATACTGGCTCCTTAACTTTCTATGCTCGTTATTGAACCAGCACTATGATAGTGACACGGGTATCTGTGTCGGTTACATAAACTAGCTTATCAACTTGTGATCCCACACGGGCTAATAATTTAGAGGACATAAATATTAATAATTTAATAAAAATGTAACATATTTAATTATCAAAATTACTTACCTTGCAGTCTCCCTTATTTGTTAAATATCTTTTTTTAACTTTGCATTGCACATCTATGTGTATTTAACTAAACCATTTATTCATCTGAACACTTAGTTTGAGCTATGTGGTTAATGTAAATTGTTACTCTCATTGTTTCATCCATACATGTACACATGGTCTACTGTGGCACACATCATGCATATACTCTTAATAAGTAGTGTTTTCCATAGGTAATTTAGAATTATATATTGGAGTACTTTGGAATTTTTTATAATGACATATTAGTAATAATAGCATATATGGGAAGAATGGAAATTTACAAACATATATTATTGTACTTTGTAGAATATTTTTATAATGAAACTATTTTTAATAATAGCAGATATAGGTGATTCATATTCAAATTTAGGGTGTCACTTTAATTATTTTATAATGGCATTGATGGGTAATTTAGATGAGTACAAGGGGTTATTTTAGAGATTTTCATAATGGCAGCGGTGGGTAATCTAGCTATAGATTTAGGGGTTACTTTACGCTGTTTTGATAATGGCAAAGGTGAGTAACTTTTAAGAGAACATAATAAGTCCAATGGCCATGATATTATAGTATACAATATATGGTTAGATGTTTTTGATTTTGTGAGAATTTTTAAAATTTATCTTTTTTCTAGTGCATCTGATATATTAGTCCCTGATGGTTCATTAGTGGAACCGTGCAAGATATCGACTATTTTGCACAACTCTTTATTCATGGCAGATCATGGGCCCACAGCTGTCAAGCCGTGATAGACACTATTACTTAGAAATCGTCTGACATAACCCTTTTATAGCAGTGTGGATTTCGTTCAGAATTCAGATGCTGCCATGTTGGAGTTCGATGGAGCTGCCGACCTATTCCTCTATCAATGCCTTTCATCACCGGCTTGTGTGTCCAAGACAGATCTCCAAGAAAAAGCCCTAGTTACCCTTCCAAAAAGGGTGTCGCCGTTGGTGAACAAAATTATTCAGGCATCGCAGGCACGCCTATTTCTGAGACACCAACAACCTCCTTTCGCGCTTTCCCCGATCCGCACCGGGAATTTATGGCCGCAATGAAAAACGGTGGCGGCTCCCAGTACTCGCTGCCTCGCCATTACAGGCCGCTTGACCCGGCGTCGCGGTTACCGGCACCCCTGCTCCCGTGCTCCGTCCGTAAAAGCGCCACCAATCGCCATGGGCGCATGTGAGCTTCTGCTTCTTGCCTTCTTCCCCGACCTCTCCTCCGGGGTAACAGATATGCGTACGTCCCATGGCCGCAGCGCGTACTGGTCTCTCGTGAAGAAAAGGAACCCAGAAGGACATAGGACAGTGCCAGTTCACTGGTGCTGATGCTGACGCCGTGATCCGGGACTGAATGTGAGTAGTCACTGGACACTGTGGCAGGCTAGCTGTGCCGTGCAAGCTCCCATGGATGGGCCATGGCATTCGGTAATCGGTATGTTCCCTTCCCCATGCTTGCCTGAACCGGCCGGCCGGTAGTGACAACCACCCGGCGAACTTTAATTTCCTTTTTGCAAAAATAAAATATGTAAGAACAAGAAAAAAAAAATGCTCGGCGAACTTGGCGGCCAACCAGAATCAGTTAATTGGGAACCTTTCTAATAATAGGCTGCTACGAGTGTAGCACCAGCTTTTCCAATCACAAGCTAACGTGGCTAACTGGGCACAGTACACTGTGAGCCAGGCAGCCAGCCCCTGCCACAGTGCCTGCGTGTGATTGAAGTAACAGTGGTGCCCTGCGCCGCCGCGGGCTTTAAAACCGCCTCACCCGCAGCTCCCCTGCCCGAACCGAACCCACACATCACTCGACACTGCACACACAAGGACGTACGGACCCCACGCGAAACGGCCGGCCAGGATGATGAGCCTCAAGGCCGTGTACCGCCGCGTGGTGGACAACATCCTCGCCGTCGTGGCGGTGCCGCTGGTCGCCGCCGCCCTGGCCTTCGCGGCGCGGTCGTGGTCCGGGCCCGAGGAGGTCGCCGCCCGGCTCCGGGAGGCGCGGCCCGTGCACCTCTTTCTCGCCGCGTTCCTCCCGGCGGCGGCGGGCACGGTGTACCTCATGCTCCGGCCGCGCGCGGTGTACCTGGTGGACTACGCCTGCTTCCGGACGCAGCCCAACTGCCGCGTGCCCTTCTCCACCTTCCTGGAGCACGCGAAGCAGCTCCCCGACCTCGACGAGCGCAGCATCCGGTTCATGACCAAGCTGCTGGAGCGCTCGGGGCTCGGGGAGGAGACGTGCCTGCCCCCCGCGCACCACTACATCCCCACCTACAAGTACTGCACCCTCGACGCGGCGCGCGGCGAGGTGGACCTCGTCGTCTTCTCGGCGCTCGACGACCTGTTCGCCAAGACGGGGGTCAGCCCGGGCGACATCGACATCCTCGTCGTGAACTGCAGCCTCTTCTGCCCCACCCCATCCTTCGTCGACATGATCGTCCACAGGTACAAGCTGCGCAGCGACGTCCGCACCACGCACCTCGCCGGCATGGGCTGCAGCGCCGGGCTCGTCTCCGTGGGGCTCGCCCGGAACCTGCTCCAGGTGGCCCCCAAGGGAACGCGCGCGCTGGTGGTGTCCACGGAGACCATCACGCCGAACTACTACGTGGGCAAGGAGCGCGCCATGCTGCTGCCCAACTGCCTCTTCCGCATCGGCGGCGCGGCGGCGCTGCTGTCCAACTCGCCGGCGAGGGCGCGGTTCCGGCTCAGGCACGTGGTGCGCACGCTTACCGGCGCGCAGGACAGCGCGTACGCGTGCGTGTTCCAGGAGGAGGACGACAAGGGCAACGTCGGGATCAACCTGAGCAAGGACCTCATGACCATCGCCGGGAACGCGCTCAAGGCGAACATCACCGCCATCGGGCCCCTGGTGCTCCCGGCGTCGGAGCAGCTGCTGTTCGCGCTCTCCTTCATCGCGCGCAAGGTGCTGAGCGGCAGGTTCAGGCCTTACATCCCCGACTTCCGCACGGCGTTCGAGCACTTCTGCATCCACGCCGGCGGCCGCGCCGTGATCGACGAGCTGCAGCGGAGCCTCGGCCTGTCGGACGAGCAGGTGGAGGCGTCGAGGATGGCGCTGCACCGGTTCGGGAACACGTCCAGCAGCTCGCTCTGGTACGAGCTGGCCTACATCGAGGCCAAGGGCCGGATGCGCAGGGGCGACCGCGTGTGGATGATTGGGTTCGGCTCCGGGTTCAAGTGCAACAGCGCCGCGTGGGAGTGCATCGTGCCGGCGGCGAACGCGGAGGGGCCCTGGGCCACGTCCATCCACAGGTACCCGGTGGAAATTCCGGACGTCCTCAAGCACTGACAGACTAACTCGATCTACCATGGATATATACTGGGCATCAACGACATGCATGCCCAAACGGCCAAACCCCGTGGAATAATTCAGATCTCTGCAACTGCATACATACATGTCTGTTCTGTTTGTTACTCCGATCCCTCCCTTTACATGTTTGTCACAGTATTAGTGTATAGTAAGTATCATGCGTACATGTGGGTGGCAAAGCCATGAAATAGGAGTGTACTCTCTGGATCAACTTGTTGTATACATTATTAGCTCTCAGCCTTATTGTGCAGTCAATCGACCGACGATGCCGGCAATATTAACTACTGTCATTTTCGTTGTGTATGAGAGGTGATTTGCTCTTTGCTAGGATGAAAATTAAAGGAGTCTCCGTCCACTTGTGTTAAGGCTCACTAATTAACGATAACGAGTTCTGCAAGACCTAAGGGTAACTTAGAACTGTAATAACATCCAGGGAATCGCTAGGCTTAGGATTAGGGTTTAGGAGATTTATTATTTATTTGAATGTTTCGGATATGTGAATTAGGGTAGGGTTTAGCAAATTCAAAGTCATGCACCTTTGGAACTATATATGTGCGTCCTATGTTCTAATTTTTTTGACGTTTTAGTTGTTAGAACTGGAATTACTGTTGAGTAATAGTAATACCAAACGTTAAATCCCAATCAGCTTGTGGCGCTGGTGCTCTCCACAGGCTATTCCCAGTGCAAACAAGAGAGAAAGTACTAGAGGCGCCAGTACATTCCTGGTACAAGTAACTAACTACATACTTAGATAGTACTCTCTGTATTAGCAGTTTGCAGTAGAATTAATGAATGATGGCGATTGATTGAGATATGGTCTTGGTTAACTTGGTCTTCTGACTAGTTGCATGCCTGACTTCTTTTTCCGCCTTCAAATAGAGATATAGCTACTGTTAAGTCCGTCTCCAATAGGCAGGGTTGACTTTTTCACCCACTCCTTGAAAAAAATGGTGGCATGCTTTAAAAGAATTCCTGCAGTAGCTGTACATATATACATTTTATTTTGTTTTAATAAATATATTTAGACACCAAATAGTAGTCGACACCTTATAGTACTAGATGATATGTTGTTCTCCAAATCGTAACTATTTCTGACTGGGAATTTACCAACCATACTAAAATTCTGGTGGTCGACTAGTATGTTGTTACTGTTATTACCATGTTACTTTCAAGAGTAATATTTAGAAGGCTACTCAGTTCGGACTACAAATAAGGAGAAAAGTTATCCTGGGGCAGGCGACCTTTGGCCAAGTAGTTAATAAAATAAAATTCGTGCTAGGGAGATATAGGGGGAATAAAACCCAACTAGAGAAAAAAGAGAAAATGCTTTCAAATAACACATACTAGTAAGGAGGTATAACTTATATTATATTATAGAACTCATATACGACCAAAAGTCATATGGTCCTAAATTGTGAGAGAGAGAGGGAGAGAGAGAGAGAGAGAGATTTACAAATTTCAGATCAATAAAATTACAATCAACATTTTTAGAGAAGGGTGCTATTATTGACATATTAATTATTGTGAACAAAATCTTCTCTCACCGGTAAAACAGTTGACACTTTCACCTCTACCTTTGCATTGATTCATAAACTTATTAGCAATTGACATCGACCCTTTGCTAGCCTCTACTTAAAGGAAAATCAAAAGGTGAGAAGATTCCTATGAAAATGAAAGGAGGACATCTGGCTTATCTCCTCAACTAGCAGAATTTTTTAGAAAGAAGTTGGGTATGAATTTATATATGCAAAAAATCAAAGAGCCCTCCATTTTTATGGCACTGGTACAGTGGACCACTTCATTAAAATCTACAATAAAGTCAGTCGTCACTTGTTTAATTAACGTGTCCAAATAGATATCCATTGAGAGAAGCTTGATGCAAAGGTGCAAACCTTTTAATTAAGTCGAGATGGACTGCGAGGAAATACCTAAATACACTTCGTATGGGGCACCTTTTTAAAAAAAACAAACATTTCGATACAGGTGCCAATCCTTTTACTACAGAGGCAGGCAATCTATAACATAATGTAGCAATCGTGTGCGTGATTCACCGAGAGAGCCCCATGGACATGGTATTAGTTGACTACCTCTCGAAAATCCACATTTTCAGAGGCGGTCGCCTAAGAGGACCACCTCTGAAATAGGTCCTTTTTCAGAGACGATGGAAGACAACGTATAAAAACAGAACACGGAAAACATTTGGTCCATGCATATTGTTTTTGTATGTACATATTTCCTCCATGAAACACATGAACATCATGGCATACATGTTCTCTATGTAATTTATAGAAGAAAGAATAATAATTATATGATTCTAGCTTAAGCCAATAGCGGGAAATCTCTACTATTCTTACAGTTGACAAGCTAATGGCTAGAAGTTAGCTCTAGTAGTAGTCATGTGCATCCAATACAATACACATCCTAAGAGAGGTTTGTTTCTAACATCATCATGCACCTCAAAATGCCATTTATGTGGTGTGGTATGATGAATGGATGGTATTCCACGAATTCAGCATTGCACAATTTAGAGGCTACCATATGTCACAGTGAACACACAAAAATGTCCTTATGTGAGCCACACTATATAGACACTACTACAGAATTGGAATAATCGACATTGAAATAACCGCTGGTTCCAGCCACGAACCGTCGATGAAAATCATTTTCGCCGTCGGTTTGTAACATGAACCACATGCGATAATCCCATTTTCAATGCCGGTTTGCACAGCAATTTTTTTATTTTTCTACTATTTTTTTTTGATATTTTTCCTTGACTAGTAGCATGTAAAGGGTGACCATAAAAATTTTTAGTCCAATCAGACTTATCGTGTGCCTTCTAGAAGTTCAAGAAGGTTCAAAAAGGTAACCTTCTCTCATAAAAGGTATGGACTGTATCTGAAAATTATGAAAATTGGCATGGAGTAATTTTATAGGTGTATAAACTTCTCACAAAAAAAATAACATATTTTCAGAAAATTAGACTATATCTACCTCTTTCATAAAATATCAATGCAAAACTTTAAAGTTTACACACCTTAAAACATTATATTACATGGAAATATTTTTTTACATGTGGTAAAATTATACTGCATATAAGTTTCCATGGAGGAGTTTCAAATTTTATGAAATAATTTTCTATTTCTTATGGATTATTAAATGCTTTTCAGTACTTATAAAGCAATTCCCATACACCAAATTTTTTATTTTTCTGATATTTTTCTTGAACTATAAGCATGTAAGGGACAACCATAAAAATTGCAGCCTGATCGGACTTTAGGCGTGGTCTCTAAAAATTTATAAAATTTCTAAAAGGTTAATGTAAAAGGATTGCATCCCCAACTAGTCACGAGTGATCGCAGGGGTTATGGTTACAGGAGGCTCACGCATACCAAGAGGTCATGAATTTGGATCCCATAGAAGGCCGGCCCATTAGGGGCTCCCATCCTAGTATATTTTTTTTTTGTCATTTGATATTTTTACGTGTTTTTAAAAACTACTTTCACCATTGTCAAACCACAAACCAGTAGTGAAAAGGTCGCCCCCAAAACCCATGGTGACGGGAGGTTATGAACCGTCACTGATGATGTTTCTGTTGTAGTGAGAGAATAAATATGCAAACTAATATCTTGGACATCTCCCATATTGAGGCCAGATTTCTACTGCGCACATTTGTATTCATGCTTGTATTCAGTCATTGATATACCGCATTCCTTTTTAATGTTGTATTTAGTAGCATGTGGGTCCGTCTACTGACAGATGTGAACGTACTACTAATAACACAAAAATAACTTTAGAAATATCTAGAAAATTTATTAATGCTTGTGTAGTTTTTGTAAGAAAGTGTAGACCTATATCCATTCCAACGTCTCCTGCCGCCATAATGAAGTTTTAACACCAACAGCCTGCATCCTACTCCGTATACTGCTAGACCCTGGTGATCATGTGGCAAACCTGCTGTTTGCTTCCTTATCCTCGGGCAAACCTATAGCTTTGCCTCACCTCGCCGGCCAAGAAATCAAAACTTTTGGCATGGCTATTAGGGCACGGACCGATATATACCATCGTCGTGCCGTCTCACAGCTTCACACATGTAACCCTCTGATAGCGTAGAAGTCGTTGACTCGACGATCCACGCTGCCGGCCGGCAATAACATTTAACTAGCGCCGTCGTTTTCGCTCGTGACATGTCCGGCCCGACCGGTGCGCGCGCGTGTCTCCACACGTGGACGACCGCCGGTATGGGCAGCGACGGCAACAACCACGCTGCGGCAGCGGTTTCACGGCGATCTTTCTGCCTTCCGGCGCGGCGCGCCTCCGGGCTCGCTCGTCGCGTGCGTTGCGTCAAAACAAATGCCTAGTCGCCGGGCCCCTTTCTCCGCGATAAATTGGGCGCCGGGGAAGACGCCGGCCGGCCCCTTTCGCCGCGATAAATTCCAGGGAGACGTCAGACGCAACGATGATCCTGGAACACATCTCCACGGCGGACGTCGTCGTCGACGGCGATGTCGCCAGATGAACTGACACCGTGCACGCCAGCAGCCGAATTGATTGATTACAAGCTGCTGGTTGACGGGTGCTCGATCGATCATTCTCCGAAGCGGACGTCAACAATACTCTCTATAGCAGTATGTAGCTAGCAGCTAGGCAGCTCATCAGCTAGCCTAGCAGCTACCCCGGGCCTGCCTACATGGGTAATCAAGCACTAGCTCTGGCATATATGGTAAGAGCAAGTAGTATTATAAGGTCTTGTTTGGTTCGCTCGATTCGATCGAATTCGTGCTCTGTTTTACGCATTGAACAACGTGTCCTCTCTCTACTTTTTCGATTCTCAATATATTTTTCTACAATGCATTCGATCGAATTCGCGCGAGGCCTGTTCGGCTGGTTCAGCCAGAACCAGCCAGCAGTACTTTTCTCTCACAGAAAATCAGCACCAGCCACCAGCCACCAACCAGCCAGCAGTACTTTTCTCTCACAGAAAATCAGCACCAGCCGAACCAGCACAACCAGCCGAACGTCACCTAAATCAGCCGGCGAAATGGTATGACAGGAGTATCCAACGTGAAAGCAAGAGAAAGCAAGAGTGGCGACGCGCCGGCAAAAAGCGGGCGAAACGCATTGTTTTAGCCGCTCGTCCGCTCTCGTACTCCCACGTCGCTGCTGCTCAGCAAAAACGCATTAAAATTCATGGGGCCCGCCACTACTGCCCGGCAGCTCGGGCTGAGGTGGAGCCCGTTACAGCCGGCAGCGGGCGTCCCTATGAGCCCTGCTCTAATTAGTGCTGAATATAGCAACCACTACAGGTTGGCAGCTTGCTGTTGGCACGTCGCCCGACCGCCATCGGGGCACTGTGTGCATGATCGAAACGCACTGCACTGTGCTACCCGATGTGATGCTGTCTCGGTTCATCAACGTCAACGTTGGGCGAAAATCGACTTTACTCCCGGCACTCATGGCTGAAGCAATCCGGGCCATCAAAATCATCTAAAGATTCGTGCCATTTTGTCCTCTTCTGTTGTATTGGACTCGTATTTTCTTTTTTTTTCGAATCGTATATGCCCCATCCTGTACCAGTCGATGGAAAGGCAGCAGATTGATGTGACTTAAAGCTCTGACATGCAGACATATGGCCATGTCCCATGTGCTAGTACTGACATTCCCACTTTATTCACCGGTTCTCAAGAACATGTCTGTTCAAATTTAAAAATACACCGTTACACCAATGATTTTTTAATGTAATGTTTTGTAAGTTGTCAGCTCTTGCATGGCCACTGTTGTACACCACCATTGTACATGATTGCACTTGCACACCACACGGTACACCTTGTACCAATTTTTTCTAACAATACTTGAATAAATCCATCACCAACCACACGGTACACCTTGTACCAATTTTTTCTAACAATACTTGAATAAATCCATCACCAACGTGGTACATAGCTGTGGTACATAATAAACAAATCTATCAATTTTTTTCTCAATCTATCAATTTTTTTCTCTTATACACCATCACACCGATGCCCTTTTACTCTCTGTTCTATCATTTCTATTAATCTAAAAACAACATTAACAAAAAAAACATGTACAACAGAGATTTGCTATACAGGTGTTAAAAATGATTTTGCTTCTTACGGAAAGCAGAGGCTTGAAACTGTTCATTCACAAATAGGTTTGTTGTATCATGAAATAGTTCTTGTACCAGTTTGAACATACAATTTGATGAGAATTCAAAAATTTGTTGAACTTTCTGCAGTACCGAAGTTCACCATACAAATCTTGTTCCACTTAGCTAAACAAACTTATTCACCTCATTGTGAAAAAAATCATAAAGGTCATATTGAAAAAAACGGAAAGAAACATGGATAAACGAAAAGATAAAATGTTGTCCAATACAAAATGGAAAAAAAAATGATCGCCTCACCTTGTCAACCAGCCGCAGCGGCAACTGCACACAAGCAACAAATGCTCACTCTATCCACCAGAAAGAAAAAAAAATGATGTACAACTACCAAGAATGGGCAGCCCCGCCGAGGTTGACCGCGCCTGGCGCTAGGCCGTGGGCCGCGCCGTGCGCCAGCAGCCTCAGCGGCGAGCTTGTGCACGCCAAGGCCGTCGTCGCTCGCCCCACCGGAGGTCGCCGCGCCAGCACCTCCTCTACCCCGGATGCGAGGATGTCGCCGTGCGGGCCGACGCCCCAGCTGATGCTCACTTTGATGACACCGGCGCGTGGAGAACGGGCTGCGCTACTCAGCACCTGGCCACGCCAAGCAACCGGGGACCCAGCCGCTGCCGGGCAGACCTTCGTGCTAGCCGCCGCCCGAGCTGGCCCAAGGGAGCCGCGCCGCCCGCCGCTCCGGCCCCAGGCTGGCCTCACATCGGACGCCGCCCGAGCGAGCCCGCATGGGGCGGGCAGGTCGCCGTCGGCATGTGCTGACCTCTGCCCTGCCTCCGCGTGCTGCGCCGCCGCTAGCAGGGCCCGCTCGCCGACTCGCTGTACTCGGTGGATCTAAGAGGAAAGAGAGCGTAGAAAATAGATCTGAGAGGGGGAGAGACAGAGAGAGGAGAGCACGTGAGGGGGAGAGAGCCGGCACCTGAAGCTTGCGACGGCCGACGGTCCAGGTCCCGACGGCCGCTGCCCGGAGCCCCGCGAGACCGTGACCGCGTCGCCGCTGCCGCGAATGGCCGCCACAACCCATCGAGCAGGCGGATCCAGGCCGCCACCGCCCCTGGCCGCGGAACTGGCTCGCCCCACGCCGGATCTGTGTGCCAGCCCGCCGGATTTGGC
>CM014273.1:51618152-51632153 GCA_004135705.1 Alloteropsis semialata
TCCAGATTTGCCACCACGTGACTCCCGACCAGGCACAGGAGGATGTCTCGCATACTCCCCGGGCCTGCGCAAGGTCAGGTGGCTGGAAAAGTTTCGTCCTACCAACATTGAGAAGTATGACGGAACAACCAACCCCCGCGAGTGGATTCAGATCTATTCCACGATCATCGACGCCACCGGAGGTGACGACTACGTCAAGGCCAATTACTTGCCGACAGCCCTGCAAGGGTCAGCCCGAACGTGGCTCATGAACCTGCCCGAGGCTAGCATCAAGTCATGGAGCCATCTCCGGGAGACGTTTGAAACCAACTTCCAAGGCACCTACAAACGCCCCGAACACAAAGGAGATCTGCTCAATTATATGCAGAAACCCGGAGAGTCCCTCCGAGACTACATCCGTCGCTTCAGCGACACCCGAAATACCATCCCAGACATGGTGGATGATCGGGTGATTGTGGCCTTTAATCAGGGCTGTAAGGACGAGCGAACGACAGAGGAGCTTGCCAAGAAAAACCCGAAGACGGTGGCCGAGCTCTACGGGATCCTGGAAGAGACCGCCAAGATGGCGGATGCCCGAGCACGGGTCCACGGAAAAGCCCGAACAAAGCCAGCCAGCCGGGGAAGGCAAGAAGAAGAATAAGCATAAGAACAAGAAGCGCAAGACCGAGGGCGACGAAGTCATGGCCGTGGACAACAAACCCCCGTACAGGCATCAAGACAAATCTACCGATCTCCTGATGTACTGCCCGATTCACCGATCTACAAAGCATCACTTTGTGGACTGCATGGTGTACAAGAAGCAGAAGCAGGAGGAGGAGAGCCAGCAGCAGGGGGCTCTACGCGACCAGACAGCTCATAACCCTCGGACGGCGAACTACATAGATTGTGATGATGAGTCAGACCTTCCCGAAGATCTGGAGATCGCCACAATTTTCGGTGGCTATTCTACCTGAACCTCTAAATCTCAGCTAAAGCTGGTCGAGAGGCAGATAGCAAACACCGAGCCCTTCAAGCATCCATTGAGGTGATCCGAGATCCCGATCACTTTTGATCAAAGGGATCACTCCGAGACGCTGTATGACGGGCCGCTACTCCCACTGTGTATCAAACCTTGGATCGGGCCCCGCAAGATCGGGCAAACCTTGATCGACAGTGGAAACACCCTCAATTCTATTATTCGTCAACGCCTTTCGACGAGCTGGGAATCCCGAGGAGGTCCTTGTCCCCAGTGGAGAAGCCTTTCTACGGGGTTATACCAGGCATCCAAGCCTTTCCCTTAGGGAGGATTGATCTGCAGGTGACCCTCATAGAGGGCAAAAACATCCGAACAGAGTTCCTTACCTTTGAGTTGGCTGACATCACGTCGGCCTATAACTGCATCCTGGGACGGCCGTTCTTGAAGAAGTTCATGGCGGTCGCCCACTTCGCCTACTCTATGATCAAGGTCCCGGGGCCATTGGGCCCGATCACCGTATGCGGTGATCGTAAGGGCGCGGTCCAATACGACATGAAGACCCTGGATATGATCAAGGGAGACGAGCAGGAGCCAGCCAAGGCTGCCGAACCTGCCAAGAAAAAGACCAAGAGTCAGCCAAAGGCTGCCGCGAAGGCAGCAGTGGCTCAAACCTCCCGAGCAGCGAAGACCCGATCAAAGGCCAAGGGAAAAGAAGTTCCCGAACCGGTGCCTGCGGGGGAAAAGAAGGCCGATGACGGCGCCGCCGAGAAGTAGACTATGGTGGACCAGACCCTGGTCAAGGGGACGCCATCGCAGCAAGCAGGCGAGTCGCCGGCCGCCGCCTTGCCAAGCGCGCCGCGAGCAAAATGCCCCGAACCGGGCACCAAATCGGTGGCCCTTGATGAGGCAGACCCGACCAAGACCACCCAGGTGGACTCTGGTCTGGGTGACAAATAGGAACTCGAGCTCATTGCTTTCCTCCGGGCAAACGCGGATGTGTTCACTTGGGAACCGTCTGATATGCCCGGGATCCCAGGGAGGTGATCGAGCACAAGCTTGGCATACGAACTGGCGTCCGACCAGTCAAGCAGAAGCAAAGGAGATATACCCCGGAGAAGCGAGACGCCATTAACGAAGAAATCAACCGACTACTCAAAGCCGGCTTCGTTCGAGAGGTCCCTTTCCCGGAGTGGCTGGCAAACCCAGTCATGGTGAAGAAGCCCAACGGAACGTGGCGGATATGCGTGGACTACACCGATCTGAATAAAGCTTGCCCGAAGGACGAGTATCCACTACCTAGGATAGATCAAATTGTAGATTCAACCTCTGGATGCGAGCTGCTTTGTTTTCTAGATGCCTATTCGGGGTATCATCAAATCAGCATGTGCATTGACGATGAGGAAAAACTGCATTTGTAACTCCCTTCGGTGTTTATTGCTATATAAAGATGCCTTTTGGTCTGAAAAACACAGGTTGCACTTATCAAAAATGTGTTCACATTGTTCTCGAAGGCCAAAACGGCCGTAATGTGGAAGCATACATAGATGATATTGTCGTAAAAACTAAGTTAAAAGGCGATCTAATCGCTGATTTAACCGAAACATTCAACAACTTGCGTGCAAACAGGATGATGCTCAACCCCGCCAAATGCACCTTCGGTGTATCATCGGGTAAGCTCCTTGGTTACCTTGTCTCCCAGCGAGGTATAGAGGCAAATCCACACAAGATCAAGGCATTCGACGACATGAAGTCTCCACACAGCCGCCACGAGGTCCAGAAGTTGGCAGGAATGATGGCGTCCCTGAGTCAATTCGTGACCAAGTCAGGCGAACGAGGTATGCCATTCTATAAATTGCTACGTAAAACTGATAGTTTTGAGTGGTCGGCAGAATCAGAAGAGGCGTTCCAGGCGTTCAAACAATACCTACGGAAAATGCCCGTACTGGTCCCACCGCAACCACAAGAGGAGGTGCTGTTGTACGTAGCAGCCACACCAACTGTTGTCAGCACGGTTCTGGTGGTCGAGAGACCAACGGAAAAGTCAACAACACAACACCCCGTTTACTTCATGAGCGAGGTGCTACATGACGCCAAAACAAGGTACCCTCAGATTCAGAAATTACTATATGCTGTGCTAATGACTTCCAGTAAGGTCAAGCATTATTTTCTGAGCCACAAGATCAAGGTCGTGTCGACCTACCCCTAGGCAACATTTTACATAATCGGGATGCCGTGGGAAGGATTGCACAATGGTCTGTGGAACTGGGGGCTTACGACGTTGAATTCATATCCAGAACTGCCATCAAGTCGCAGGCTCTGGCAGATTTCATTGCAGAGTGGACTAATCCCGAACCCGAAGAGACTGCCCAAAATCCCGAACACTGGACTATGTTCTATGACGGAGCATTTTGCAGAGCAGGCGCGAGGGCTGGGGTGCTCCTGATTTCACCACGCAATGACGTCATCAGGTACGCGTTACAAATCAATTTTGTCAATCCAACCCCTACTAATAATGTTGCCGAGTATGAAGGACTCTTGACAAGACTCCGCATAGCTGCATCTCTTGGCGTTAGGAGGCTGCTCGTGAAAAGGGATTCCGAGTTAGCTGCAAAGCAGGTCATGAAAGAGTACAGCACGTGGAGCGAGGTCATGGCCAAATATTTGGAAGCATACAGGCGGATGGAAAGCAAATTTGATGGGCTTGAAGTTCGACACGTAAAAAGGGAATTCAATGGCGATGCAGACAAGCTAGTAAAGGCAGCTGCCGAGCGCACATGGCTCACAGGTAATGTGTTACTTGAAGTTCTTACTAAATCTTCTGTGTCGATTTCACTACCGAACCAAAACACTGCACCTGCCAAGGGCACAGCCTCTACAACCAACGAATCCGTCAAGGAGTCTATGTTGGTCGGTACGGCCCGAGCCGCCGCTCTAGTTGGAAACGAGGAGAATTGGATGGATGCAATCTGGGCGTACCTCACAAACCAAGCTATTCCGGACGATGATGCTACATTGGAGAAAATCCATCATAAAACCAAGAACTATCAATTGGTTGACGGGCGGTTACACAAGCTAACCCGCAACGGGATGCTCCTCAAATGCATCCCACGGACCGAGGGCATTAGTTTGCTCCACGACATTCACGGAGGAATCTGTGGATCACATGCTTCTCCCCGATACCTAGCAGGGAAAGCATTCCGACAGAGCTTCTACTGGCCTACAGCTCTTCAAGATGCAGTCGAGTTAGTTAAGAAGTGCGAGGCATGCCAATTCTTCGCACGGAAGCAAACTAAACATGCGCAAGCATTAAACACTATTCCCTTATCATGTCTCTTTGCCACATGGGGAATAGACATCCTCGGGCCCTTTCCAAGGGCTGTGGGGGGATACAGATTTCTGTTCGTCGGCATCGACACATTCACAAAATGGGTTGAGACCGAGCCAGTTCAGAAAATTACAAAAGAGGCAGCTGTCAAGTTTCTACGGAGTATTGTCGTATGATTCGGGGTCCCAAACAGGATAATCTCTGATAATGGAACGCAGTTTAAAAGCAAAAAGTTTTCTGATTTCTGCTACGACCACGGGTCAGGCATGATCGGTCATCGGTGAATCACCCGAAGACAAACGGGCAAGTAGAGCATGCCAATGGCATCGTGCTGTAGAGCATCAAGAAGAGAATCTTTAACAGATTACAAGCTTATGACAAACGTTAGAATCATGAAGTTCCTACGGTACTTTGGTCAATGAGGACTACCATGAACTGAGCGACAGGCGAAACACCTTTCTTCTTGGTGTATGGAGAAGAGGCGATTCTACCATCCGACATCCGACTACAAGCCCCACGCGTGGCACTATTTTCAGAAACTGAAGAGCCTGACAGACGCGCAGATGAGCTAATCCTCCTGGAGTAGGCTCGTGATGCAGCCACTTTTAGAGTGGCACAGTATCAGCAAAAGCTGCGACAATACTACGATGCTAATGTTCGCAAGAGAAGCCTATGCATTGGTGACATGGTGCTCAAGTTAGATCAACGCACCAAGGACAAAAACAAACTGTCTTCTCCATAGCAAGGGCCATACATCGTAGTAGACATCGCCCGACCAGGAGCCTACAGGATAGCGGAGATAGATGGAGATATACTGCCAAACACATGGAACATGGATCAACTACGCAGATTCTACGCCTAAAACAAAGGTAATCACGCAAGTTCAAGCCTGTCCATCAAGTTTGGCAGATAAAAGCCGTCGTCCGCATCGCCTACAGTGCCAACAAAAAAAAAGATAAGTTCTGCACACTTTACTCACACTTGCTTTTACGCTCGGGGGCTAGGTTCTATTTTTCAATTCTGTTTTTACTCTTTGTTACCATACTGCATATACTAACAAAGAGCCAGGGACTACCACGCTAAAAGTTTTTTCAGACCTATTCTATGCATCCCAAGCGCAACGCTCGGGGGCTCCCCATATGATCAGGACATTCTTGCGGATTAGTACTTTTAAGACTCTTTTCCAGCATACCCGCATGACTGTAAAAGAGCCCGGATGCTACTATGATACCATTACCACGCAAGAATTGGACTTTTTAAATCAAGAAGGCTAGGCTACGCTAATTTGACCAAACACCATAACCACAAGGAATTACACAGTTCAGAAGGCCCCTCGCGTCTCAGCAACTAAACAATTCAAAAATAGCTTATGGTAACGGGATTTTTGGCTGTGACAAAGCTATCAGTTAAAAAGTTCAACAAAAACACCTATCAGCTCTAAAACTTACGCAAACCATGCCAACATATATTTCACAAAATAAAGCTGCACTCTAAACCTTCAAAGTTTTGTCCTATTACAGGATCCAAGCACAAAGTTCAAGGCGATTCCTCCGAGTCACTCAAATGGAGGTCAAGTTTCTTTACAAACGGTTCCACCAAGGGGGCAAGACTATCGAACAGTACCTCAGCATCTGTTGCCGAGCACTTGAAGCCTTTGGAGAGCAGCGAGACGTCGAGATCGGGAACGTGGCTTTTTAAGGCCCCGATGGTGTGAGTTGCAGCGACGCAAGCACCTTCCATCAGTCTGGACTCCAAGAACGCACTCCGCTTCTCTGAAGCTTCAAGTCGGGCAGTATGATCAGCAACATCCTTGTCCTAGACAGCAAGCCTGCCTTCCAGATCCGAGTTCCTCTTCTCGAGCATCTCAATGCTCCTGGAGTTAGCCACAGGGTCAGAGGTAGTGTATAAGCAAAAGTTTGCGGATAAGGACCTAAAAACTAAACATGGTAGCATAATGCATGTACCTTCTTTCTCGGACTGGAGAACGGTAACTTGGGCCTCCAGTCTGATCATAGACACTTCCGCAGCAGAGGCACGAGCGTCTAATGCACGCCATTGCTCCTCGGCTGCCGAGAGCGAAGTAATGATCGGGCCCAAGGGCGTCGGGGCAGGTCCTGCAACCTCCACAAGCTTATCCGCATCATCGGGTCGGGCTGCCGAGTCAAGCTCGGGAGTTTTCTCTGATGGCTTGATGGGAGGAGAAGCAGCAGGCTGGGGAGGCCTGATTTCCCGAACGAACAATCAGAAATAGTTAAACAAAATTCTCCCTGTGAGAAGTACTCAAGCATAACCAAGCAAGTCAGAGTTCTAACTTGGATGTCGGGATTCTAACTTTGAATCGCTTAGCACCAGATGCAGGCTTTGATGGCAGTGGGGTCGGACGAATTTCCTGACGAGAAATCTCTCGAACATGTTTAGCTTTGGTTATACGGTCAAAGGCTGCAAATAAACGCCCGAATACGATCATGCTTGGTACCTGGGCATCAAGACAAGGCGGGTCGCGACTGGGTGTCAGCTCACCGGGACTGGGCACACCAAGAGTTCCTGAACCTGGAGTCACCCTCTCCGTGCTCACGCTACGAGAGCACTTGCGGGTTCGAGGGACAGTCACCTTGGGGCTGCTCGGGATCTCTTTCTCCACAGCAGTCGAGGGTTCAGACTGTTCGTTGGTCGGGGCCTCGATGCCTTGGTCGACGGGCTGCTCCCCCTCTTCCTCAATATTGATGGCTCCGCTCACGGTGGGGGCATCAACAATAGGAGGGACCTATTCAGGAGAAAGAATATATATCATATGAACATTAAGCAAGAAAGTGAGTTTTCTGAGAAACAGTTTACCTCTGAAGGAGAGTTGTCAGCGCTGTAAGGTGTTGGGATGCCTTCCTAGTCTGGGAGATCGGCCCCGAACATTTCCTTCAGGCGAGCAGCCACCTCTGTTTCTGGGACAACTGCTAGTTAAGAGTCATGATCTCAAAATAACCGAACGAACTCAGAAAAATTACCAAACAAGAAAAACTAAAGACCAACCTTCGGGCTTCATTCTGTTCGGATCATTGTCGCCCCTGAATGACCAAGCGTAGTGGTCATGAGTCATGAGTGGAATAAATCTCCACCTGATGAAGATTTCTGCTACGTGGACTACTGTCAGGCCGGCATTGCAGAGTTCCAAGATCCGATCAATATGCTTCTGCATTTCTGGAGTCACTCTTGGCAAAGCCTTGCTTTCTTCCTTGAGATAGGGCATCAAATGCTTCCATTTCGCCACTGAGGCTTGGGGAAGGGTGATATAAAACCAATGACGCTCATATCCCTTCCAGCAATCTTTTACTGGAAAAGGGATAAAGATCTCCCGATCTCTCAAGGAGAACCCGATGGACCCAATCATGACTTGATTCTTGTAAAATGCAGGAGCGTAAAAGTGTCTCCACAAAAGCAATGAGGGTTTAATTCCTAACCAGGCTTCGCACAGAAAGACAAAAACGCTAAGCATGGTCAAGGCGCCAGGCTTGAGGTGCACAAGCTCAATCTGGTAATGCTCACAGATGTTGTGGAAGAAATTTGATGGATAAACCCCAAATCCACAATGGAAGAACTCCAAGAAGGCCACCAATTCAAGAGTGTTGGCGGTCGGGAACAGCTGACCTTAGGCATGACGACGAGGGAAAAGGCTGGTGTCCGGGAGCAGTCCAAGGTCCTCCAGTTTCTGCAGTTGTTTTGCCGTAGTGGTGGATTTGTCCCAGTACTTGGCCGTGGTGCAGATCGTGTTGCCGCTGCGAAGTTCTCGTCCGGTGGCAGCGTTGCTTTGATCTCCTGATGACTCACCATCAGATGAGGAGTGGTGCGAGGATGCCATGGCGGTGAGGAGCTGGCCCGAGAGGCTGGAGGAACAGATGGATAAAGGGGAGAAGATGGATGAAGAATGGCAAGTGTTTGCAAATGCAAGTGAGGAAGACGAAGGCCTAAATGGAGTCCAAGCGGTTGTGCTGGGGGACTTTATGGTTTCGCGAGGGAGCTCGAATCCCGAGAAATCTGGCTTTGAGCCGCGCAATCCGCAGTCTCTGTTGGGTCAAAAGGATTCTTTCCTTTTTCTGCGGTACGCGTCGTTTCGAAAACTGTGCAGGTCAAATTCAATGAATTTAGAATTGCTAGCTTACCTGGGAAGCTATCAGTTTTAAATGATCGAACACTTGGCGAGTATAGAGGAAATACCCCGATCGTGATTGATCAGGGTCAAATTTCCCGAACATACTAAGTATTGGTTGGTTTGTTCGGAGGAAGCTTCTGTTCGGGGTATTTCATTCTTTGAATAGGCAGTTTCGCAAATAGATTGACATGAAAAGTTTTCAAACAAAGGAAGAGGGATTATTGTTGCATCTCTCAAGTGAAATCGTTTCATTTATCCAAAAGGGAGTACATTTCACAGGGGATCGATAATTATCCTAAAACTGAAAACATCAAAATAACGATCTTCGCCTGACTAACATCATCGGCGAGGATCAAGGCGGTGCGGCGCCGGCCGGCGGATCATCTACCGCATTCTCTTCTTCAGAGTCGCTGACGAGATCCACGAGCGCTCCGTCTCCGGGGATCCCGATCAGGTCGCGGTTCAAGGAGACGAAGAGGTGCCGGGCGAGTTCCTCGTCGCCGCTGGTGTCCACCGGAGCAGAAGACGAAGATGCGCCTGCACGCGATGGCTCCGGCTTCAGCCGAGTTCCACTCCTTCCTCGTGTTGGCTCGTCGTCGGAGGAGAGGGAGATGGGGGACGCCGGGGTTGAAGAAGAAGACGCAGGGCGCTTCCCGGCGGCAATGCTCGACGGAGCAGCCTCGGGAGCCGGAGACGCCATGGCCGGAGCCTCCTATGGTGGCTCGATCTCGACTCCTTCATCCCCATGCCAGGGGAGGGCAAGGAGGGGAGCCTGAGGAGGAGCAGCAGGTGGGGTCGTCGCCGGCGGATCCTCCGGCTTGTCGGACGGTGGTTCGGCGGAGCCGCGGGGAGAGTCTCCAAAAAGGAGACGAGAGAGCTTGAACTTGCGACTGAGCTTTTTCTTTCCCATGGCGAGGGGAGGGAGAAGGCTTAGAAAGGAAGGTTCAAGTACAAATCAATCCGAGGGATTCGGTATTAAAAGACTCAGAGGCGACGCTTCGCGCGAGAATCGAGGAACCGGAGCAAAGCCGTAAATACCGTGTGCGCTGTTAAAGTTTCGGGAGACGTGCGGAGTGGGTTTTGAATGCACTGGGCAGCCATTAGATCAATACTTGATCTTCCAATTTTCAAGATGGAATATTTTTATTCACTATTATTATGGCTGATATTTTCTCTGACCTTATCATTCAGATGCAGGTTTCACCATTCAAGAGTTCGGGATCTTTTCTGGCTCTCGTCTACAAGTGATTGTCGAGGTATAACCATACCCAAAAATCACCCAAGAGCAAAAAGACCCGAAGGCTACTTAAAGATCAACCTTTTCTGAACAAGATAAACTCGGGGGCTACTGTTGAGGCCATAATACCAGGATGCCCAATCACGAGGATTGCCGACTACCGACTCCGAACGATGAAGACTCCGAACAAGACATGATGGCCGGATCGCAGAAGGAAAACCCGATGATAGTTAAAGTCCTACTAGGTTTAGGTCTGTTTTGTCTTGTAAGGCACGTCTTCCTGGATATAAATAGCGGGGGTCCTGTACGTAGAGGGTATTCCTAATCTTAGCCAATCCACCCGAGGGTACTTGTTACACCATTGTAATCTGTACTCGCCGAGATAATACAAGCAGCAACTGGACGTAGGGTTATTACTCGATCTCGAGGGCCCGAACCAGTATAAAATCCTGTGTCTCTCTGTTTATCCACTGTGATCAATCTTCGCACAAAGCGGGGTGCTTGCCGGACAAATATCTGCTGAGTATAACCTCGACAAGTTTCCTAACATTTGATGTGACGAATAAATAGTGAAAACTTGCCATACAAGGCCTCAGTTGGACTTGGTCGACAAAAACAAGTTGTTTTGTGCCACTCCCATCGATCCGGCCAGGACTGGAGCCAGCGATTGAATGCCACCCGCGACACGTCCCCGGCGGCCAACGGGCGCGACAGGCGACCGAACCTTTGCTTCCAGCGACTCGCACGCGCTTGGCTCTGTCCATCCACGGTCATGTCACGTTGCCTCATGCTCCCGTCAGGCGGTGTCAACCTTGCCGCCGCCGGCGTCCCCACGCCGTCTCCAGCGACACCGCCTGGCCATGGCCGCGCCGCGAACGTCGTCCGATCTCGCACGCACGCGCGCCTGGGCGCCTGGCCATGGCGCAAGTCTGCGGACTTTGTCGGACACGGCTGGGCCGGTCAGGCAGACAGGACGAGCGGCGCCGATCTTTGAATTGTTGGTCTCGCGTGTGCGCGCTGACGGTTCTTTGCTGGAATGGTGGTACGAGCTCGTTGCAGCTTTCCTTCTATGCTGCCTGCAGCCGCAAGCGTCGGCAAATGGAAGTCGAAGTGGACGAGTGGCACACTTCAGCCTTCGTTTAGTCGTGTGAGCATCAGGCCCATCCGATGTTACAGAGCAATGGGCCGCTAGGCCCACCCGATGTGCTAGCCCAGTCGTGTGAGCTGCCCAAGTTGGTTGATGGACGCGGCCCGAAGACAACATATCCCGTGTGGTAGCGACACGCGTAGGTGTGAACGGATCCAAACCGATATCGACAAATATATATTGCACACCCCGTATTTGTTTTTGCATTTTACATCTAATTCAGAGTCATAATACCAATAAATATATATGTTAAATATGGGAAGAGTCGAATGTAAGTAATGTCGGTTACAAATATTTCTCTGAATTGAGTGAAAAACATTCAAATATAACACACGGGTTATAACCATTTTGAACACACCCTATAAGTCCAAATTCTAACTAGATTAGCATTGAAACATTTCCTTATCTGTGGACCTTGGAATCGGTGCAATTCATGGTCATAGAAATGATTTGAACTTCAAGTGTTAGACATTTGCATGACATTCTAATTTATTACATAATAAAGCACCACTCTAGCACAATTATGGTAGTTATATTAAAATAGAGCGTAGTCAATTAATTAAATCGTTTTTGGGATTCTTAATATAGTTATGCATGCTAGCCCACACTACACATGCAACTCATAATTTATTAAATCAATAGCTAGCGGTATCTAGACATAATTTTATTAACAAGATATACGAGTTTATTTTAAGAATTTTGATAAATGGCTATTAATATTTATCTTATATGATTGAGAAATATGTGCAAAGAAAATAAAACAGCCAAGAATAAAAGCAGAAAAAGAATTAGGTGTTCATGAGTCACACCTTCCAACCAATTGACACAATAAACAAAAGGCTCCCTGAATATAAACAACTGCTCATAATACTCCCCGAATCATTAATATTTTTTTGTCATGTACTTAGTGTCTTTTATTTTTAATTCACTTTGACAGACATAAACTTTCTGAATTAATATTTGTGATCGGCACAGCTACTAAATATTTTTACAATAGAATGATTAAAAATAAATGGTCATGATGTACCCTGAATCCTCGATTCTGCTATGTCCACATTTTTTTCTGTTCTATTTTTTATCTGATTTAAACAATATAATTTTTGAATTACTATTTATACTCCTCACAAGTACTAAATATTTCTACAATGGAATAACTTTTAATGTCTAGCAGGCCTAGCAGCAGAATGCAACAAAATTTTATATGTTTCCATTTATCCCTCCTTGTTCTAGTATCTGCCAACCCACCACATACACTATAACATCGGAAACAAGTTTTTTGTATTATTCTTTTCTAGTTTATATAACAAATGATATATATATATTATTTTGTAAAAGGTTCAACATGTTTTGAAACTAAGCTTGATTTAACAACCTATGAGATCTAAGTCAATATTTAGGATAACCTAGTTCAACATTTTATTTGTAGAAATATTGAATCAGTATATCAAAAGTAATGTTAGGCATGAATAATTAAAATATTGAAGTATTACATCAAGAATGTTAGTCTTTAAAAAAATAAAAATATATACATAGGAGATCTTGTTTTCTTGAATTTATGCTAAACAACATGATTGTTCAAACGAAATCAAAACAGACTCGTGATTGAGATAAAATTATATCTTTTGTGATTCAAAATAATCAATAACCACTTAGCCCCCTCTGGTCAAATGTGCCACATGTCATAAACATTGTTGGTTCGCTTGTCCCCCACTTCATGTTGTTGGTCAACATAACATCAAATCTCAAACATCAGAAGATGTGCAAGTGGGTAGGGGCATGCGGGGTGTTGCTTTCTGGACAAATTTAAGGTAAACTGAAATGCATTGGACGATTCTAATTCGAAGAGAATGTATCACAACAATTGCATACGCAAAATCAGTCACACAAGAACAAAGCATTTTTGTACACGTAAAGGAAGCGCACACAGGAATAAACAAGCTCCTATGTAAGATGTAACAACACATGGAACATAGACTCTTGGGGTAGTTTACAATGTAAGGGGGGTTCTTTCACCAAATGACAATCTTTGAAAATGGTTGCACTTTCATTCAGATTGTAGGTGGGATTGCAGCATTCTAAATTTATTCGGCTGTCTGTATATTGCACGTTCTGGAACGTTACGACGACGGCCGGTGAGCGTTGGGCCGAAGGCCCGTCACCATACCGTTTAAGACGAATGCACTCCTCTAGTACTTCTCAAGGCCCATTTCAACTCGATGTCTGAAATTCCATCTTGGTCTCCATGCGCGGCAACCGACAACATTGCCGAGTGCTGACTCGCCCGGCTCTCGGGCTCTGCATTTCCGCTATGCTTTGCCGACGCATCGCGAGCACCGAGCTCGTCCCCACAACGCTGCCGTACAAGTCAACTTCGCTGCACGTACCAGCGTCCCAACGCCCACCGGCCGCCGTCCCGCCCGACACTCTATCAGGGCAGGGCAAGTCGCTCGACATGGCCTGCTTGCTGAAGAGTGAAGATCTTCAAGGCAAGACGAGCACTTTGACACAGGCTTGAAACAAGCACTCCGTATTACACTTCACTCCTCCGTCTTTCCATACCGTTGCAGTGGAGGCTGCAGTGCAATGCAACAAGGGGGGTGTGTGCTCACGACTTGCACGAAAGATTCCAACAATGGTTCAAATGGAATCTGATCAGTTTTCGAGACAGCGATCCATACGGTAATTAGCACTGCAAACTTACACTTCTAGTGATTTTCCGCCCGGCAGCAGCATCAATGTGGCATTAGTCGCATTAATTACCCTTCCATCGCTCTCCAGGCCTTGCAATTGCAACACACTAATCAGCCAATTACGTGATGCGTACGTACTGTCGGGGGCGGCGTTATTGGCCCATTTGTACGTGCGCCTGCTGGACACTTCGTGCTCCAGCCCATACTATGCGTGGCTCATCCGACACTCGAGCCCAGTCCAGGGTATCCCCCACCCGGGCGCCGTATCTCGTGTGATGGAGATGCATGAACTCCGAACAAAGGTTGTGATGGTCTGATGGGGATGCATGAACTCTAAACGAAATTTGTGACAGACAGATAGCTCAGCTCCCACGATCATTGTTTTTGAATCAAGTGGTGACCCCTACTGATTAGGATGTGCCATTAAACTTGGGGTACATCCATTATATGATCAGCTCTGCTGGCTTCCTCATAGTTACTCAGAAACAATGTATGGTTTTCTCAAG
>CM014273.1:51637330-51678729 GCA_004135705.1 Alloteropsis semialata
CCACGGCCTCCTGCAGGCCCCATGAGGCCCCCCACCGGCCCCCCACCGGCGCCCCACTGCGAAAATCCTCCCCTCCCAGGTCAGCCGCAGGTAATTCACAAAATTTTGGACTGCCTATACTCTTGTGACAGCAAGATTTAGTTTGTGATAAGGACACGAGTTCATGCATAATTTGGTTTATCTTCAAATAAAATAGCATGCCTAGCAAGTTCAGTATAAATCTTGGTTGTTCGACCGGGAAATTGTGCCATGCAATGGAAGTGGAATTGTGAACAGCTGGATATAATGAAACATCTAGGATGCTAGATAAACCATAGGTTTGCATGTGTGCATGTATATAACCATATGTACTGATTTGTGACTTGCTGTTTGTGATGGATGCTCTGATAATCCTGGTGCTCACATGATGGGGGTAAATTACATGCTTCAGGTGGGTTTCTTGCTCGGTGATGAAAAGGGGCCAAGTGAGATGAGTGTGATAGTTCAGACCATAATCTAGGCTCTAGTTGTGCTATTGTTTTCATCTGCTAGCATCTCTGTCTTTATTATAAGCTCTTTACTTTTGACAATATTCCCGCAATGCCTCTGTTCAAACCTGTCTTTATATTGCTGTTCAAACCTGTCTTTATATTGCTGTTCAAACCTGTGTTCTTGCTCCTATTGGATTATTTGATTGGTACAATAACATTTGTGAGCCTAGATTATTGGATTTGTACTATCACACTCATCTAGGATCTTGGATAGGCCACATTGGCGTTGGAAGGCCGTTAATTCGGTAACCCGCACTGAGAGCAATTTATTTGCAAAAAACACTTGTGACCTAATATCTCATTGTTTGTTTCCTTAACTTAGGCGGCTGTCTATTTTCCTTAATTTTATTGGTGGTCGTACTATTATATATGATTTACTTGAAACATGTAGATATTACTTGCCCCTGTAGTCACCCATGTAGTAATTAGTTAACACTTGTGGCCATCCTTCCTTTTATCTTGTTTGTCAAATCATTCTGAATGGTTGATGCAAGCCGGTGTTGCATATACATTTACTGAGTTCCCCATGTTATTATTTGATAAGTTCACCATGGATTTTATTTACTAAGGTCACCATGTTTTTATTTTCCACTGTATTAATTGTATTTGTCATTTGCTAATATCAGTTATGGTTGAATAACACCATGTTATATCTGTCATTTCCTGAGGTCACCATGTTATATTTGCCATTTACTAAGGTCACCATGTTATATTTTGAATGGTTGATGCAAGCCGGTGTTGCATATACATTTACTGAGTTCCCCATGTTATTATTTGATAAGTTCACCATGGATTTTATTTACTAAGGTCACCATGTTTTTATTTTCCACTGTATTAATTGTATTTGTCATTTGTTAATATCAGTTATGGTTGAATAACACCATGTTATATCTGTCATTTCCTGAGGTCACCATGTTATATTTGCCATTTACTAAGGTCACCATGTTATATTTTGAATGGTTGATGCAACCCGGTGTTGCATATACATTTACTGATAATCCTGGTGCTCACATGATGGGGGTAAATTACATGCTTCAGGTGGGTTTTTTGCTCGGTGATGAAAAGGGGCCAAGTGAGATGAGTGTGATAGTTCAGATCATAATCTAGGCTCTAGTTGTGCTACTGTTTTTCATCTGCTAGCATCTCTGTCATCCACTAACCGGCGGTGATGCCTCGGCTCCCCTTCACCGCCGGCCGTGAAGGCGAACCGGCGGAGAATCCCCTATCACCGCCGGTTAGTGGATTGGGCCGGCGGTGATAGGGTCCCCTGTAAACCCCCCCCCTCTTCTTCTACCCGCGGCCTCCCTCATTTCTACCCCTTTCCTCTTCGTTTCTTCACCATTTTGGCACCCCAATTTCGCCCAAGATGGCATAGAGGCTCCAATTTGTCTCCATTACTTTGTTCTATGGTACATTTGTGAGCCTAGATTATTGGATTTGTACTATCACACTCATCTAGGATCTTGGATAGGCCACATTGGCGTTGGACGGCCGTTAATTCGGTAACCCGCACTGAGAGCAATTTATTTGCAAGAAACACTTGTGACCTAATATCTCATTGTTTGTTTCCTTAACTTAGGCGGCTGTCTATTTTCCTTAATTTTATTGGTGGTCGTACTATTATATATGATTTACTTGAAACATGTAGATATTACTTGCCCCTGTAGTCACCCATGTAGTAATTAGTTAACACTTGTGGCCATCCATCCTTTTATGAACAATTAATGAATTTTTCACATACTTTCATACGTAGGGCAATGGGGAGATTAGGTCGTTTCAACTTGCGCCGTCGGAAAAACAAAGAGCCGGAAGAGGGTAACCAGCCACCCGGACCCGCGGAGGGGAATGAGGCACCCGTGCCCGCAGAGGGGAATGAGGCACCTGTGCCCGCAGGACCCAACGAGGACAATGCAGAGGCAACCTGGGTCAGCAGCTTGTTCAATGTAGAGGGCAATGGGGAAGAAGGGGAAGACGTGAACGAAGGAGAAGGGGATGGGGCGAGTGCAGGAGAAGGGGAGCAGGGGATCGAAGGACAACCCCGCCGTAGGAAGCGAGGCCCCACCAAGATGCCCGATGGCCGGAGAACAATCTTGGACATGGATCCGCTCGGCGAGCCCATCCAGCCCGAGGATGTCATCAGCACGTACAAGACGGTGTTAGGAGTCATCACTCGGGAGACCGTGCCACTGAGCTTTAGGTGGTGGAGTTCTGCCAAGGACAAAGAGCACGAGGTCCCTGCTCACATCAAGGAGCAATGTTGGGTGAAGTTGCAACAGAAGTTTGATTTCCCTACCGGTACGCACGAGATTGCAAAGGATCGTGCTCTGTACCTCATGGGCACCATGTTCAAGGGCTTTCGACAGAGGATGAACAAACAATATGTGCAGAAAGGTACTACGCCTAAGTGGGAGGACTACCCCTTCCAGGAGCAGTACTGGAAGGAATTCGTCGTGTGGAAGCAGTCCGAGGAGGCTCAGTCGCTGAGCCAGAGGAATACGGTGAACGCCGGCAAGAATGATATGCCACATCGCCTGGGTTCTCGGGGTTACATCAAGAAACTACCAGAGTGGGAGCGACAGGTGGAAGAGCTGGAGTTAAGCGGCGTCACCCCGGAGACAGATGATTGGGTGGACCGTGGAGCGAGGTTTTGCCTGGCCCGTGGGTCGACCTACGGTCCTGATGGCAAGCTGGTACACCGAGACCCAAAAACCGCCGAGCTGGCGAAGAAGATGGCGGAGGCCCGCGAATTGATTAAGCAGGGCAAGATGACCGCTGACAGGGAGAACGATGAGCTGACAGCCGCATTGGGAACCAAAGAGCATGGTGGACGGGCGCGAGGAACCGGGCTTATGCCATGGTTGTATGCATGGCCAGACGATGTCCAATCTTACAGAAGTCGTAAGAGGCGGAATGATGTCCGGGATGCGGCGCTGAAAGAGATGTACGAGCAGCTGAACAGGAACATCGATGAGAGAGTACAGGCAGCTCTGAGTGCTCAGCAAGGACTGCCGCCACCAGATGTCAGGGATGCCCCGGTCGTCGTAAAGAGCAGCTGTGGAAGCACCCACCCACCTGGAAATGACGCATCCACCAGTTTCCCGGTGGATGATATCTTGCAACCAACCCCTTGCTCTTTGTACGTGGAGGATGGATTCTTTCCACTCAAGGTGGCGATCGGTCAGGCTTATCCAACAGGCGAAGGCGGAGTGATACATACTGGCACTCTGCCGGCAGGGTACGCGAGGGTTAGCATTGACCGCTTAGTAAGGAGGAAGTACCGAACGGTTGAGTTGGATTTCCCTCCGGAGGAGGATAGGAAGACACTTGGAGAGAACTTGAGAACATTTGTTCCCTGGCGGAAGCGGTACATAAAGTTTGATTCAGACTCGGAGTCCGAGTCGGGTGACGGTGCAGATGAAGGACCTAGCAGACCGAGCGGAACCAACAACTCGCCAGCACCACGTGACCCAAGTCCTATGGGCAGAAGCAGCCCCTCGCCGCCTCAGCCACGTGAGCGAACACCTCCGGCCCCAAAACGAACTCGGAGTCACGCGTCTCAGCGGCAGGGGTCTCAGAAGCAGGCGTCTGTGGACAAGCCAAGCTCGTCTACTCAGACAGCTATGAAGAAAAAAATGAGTGGCAGCGTAGCGTCTCTCCTGCCCGCACAGAAGGTCTTTGAGCCGGTTGACAGGGATAATTTAAGGCGCTTCATCAAATCGGTGGAGCCAAAGAGAACGGACCCTCCTAGGTCGCCCCCACTGAGTGACTACGAGCGAATCACCTCGAAGCCCCGGATGCGGCTACACAGTTCTGAATTATGGGGAATGGAGGTCGGCGCAAGGAAGACGTTTTGTCAGGACAACGACGTCACGGAGGCAGAGCTGCTGCAGCTCGACAAGTGTGATGGCTATGCTCCGTCCAAGCTCCCCCATCCTGAATTTGTGATGGGGGCTGATATGCTACCATACGAGACCCTAAGGAACATGGGGACGCGAATGCTTGAATTGCACTTTTGGTACAAAACCCAACAGTCAGACCGTTTCGGGGTAAGGATCAGGGATGAGGATTTCTACAGGGACCCGAATTGCAAGCACCACGGTGAAACCCTTTGGGTGGACTTCGAGCAGTTGTATCATTTGTTCACCCAGGACCGTCTGCACGTGAACATCCTGAGCATGTGGACCATGTAAGCTCCGCTGAATATAATGTCGTACACTCTGTACCTGTGTTCCACGTCTAACTTCAATAATTTTGTAGGATGGAGTCACATACATGCAGAAAGAGAGGAATCACGAAGTTTGGCTTCTTGGACCCTACCGCTTACAATGAGACCACGGCGAAGTTCAAAAGCACCCAAGAACATTTAGCCAAGAATTTGATCCACCTACAGGACAAGGAACGTATATTTCTTGCCTACGAATGTGCTAACCATTTTGTCCTGTTTGATATCCATCTAGAAGGGGCCAAGGTGACTGTTTACGACTCCAAAGAAAGGGAGGACAAATTTATTCAACCATTTTTAGATTGCCTGAACAAGTAAGCATCACAAATTACTTTCGCACTGTGCTTTACTTTTTAAGTAATGTCTTAGCTAATTATATGCATCAACGTTAGGGCATACGAAACCTTTCATAAGAAAACCAAGAAGGGCAGACCTTTTTGGACGTATGGCATCCAATTACACCACGCGGATGTCATCCTACGCCAGCCACCGGGCAATAATCATTGCGGGTTTTATGTCATGTATTACATGCACGAATTCACAGGAGATAAGATGTTCGATTGCGGTCATGAGGTTCGTATGTGTCACATATGTACATCATTAATACCTCACTATTGTTCTGACTAGTTTCTTACTTTGTCAAACTTTGGTGATAGGAAATTGATTATCCGCTAACTGCATTAAGGCCAATTCAAATTTGGGGGCTTCAAGACCAGCTGGCCGGGTGGATTATGGATGAAGTGGTGGATCCAGAAAAAGGGAGTACTGTATTATTTGATGTTTGAACTTGGATCAAGAACTTGTATGAACTTCTATGTGATGTTTGAACATGTATGTCAATTAGTAGACTTGTATGAACTTGTATGTGTAATGAACTATGTTTTATATGCTAAATGCGTTATTTATGGAATTCTAAATTATATGCGTGTTACATCGTATCAGTTGAAGCGTAGTGCTACACGGAAATAAATAACGTTCATTACAAACAAAAAACGGCGCACCATCGTAAATAAGTAGCTAATAGGCAATATATGTCATTATATAAAAAAATCCTGAAAAACACATCACAACCGGCCCGTGGATTGGGCCGGTTGTGATGACACCTCCATCACAACCGGCCCGTTGTTTGGACCGGTTGTGATAGGGGGGCCATCACAGCCGGCCCGTGGCGTGGGGCCGGTTGTGATGTGGGGGAATCACAGCCGGCTCCATGTAAACCGGCGGTGATGTCCCCCCCACATCACCGCCGACCTTTCACCGCCGACCCCCAAAACCGGCTGTGATGGGGGGTTTGGGGCCGGCGGTGATAGGGGGTTGTCCAGTAGTGATAGTTACAAGCTGATTCTATCATAGAACACAACTTTGCCTCACAAACAAGAACAGACACCATACAAAATGAACTCAAATGAGGATGGGATCATGAGAGGAATAGACAGGTTATGATTTTTTAAGAATTTAGAAAAAATGAATCAAACCAAATGGAGTCTGAATGGGCGACATGAGTTTGAAGAGAAATATCATATGTTTGGTTTATTCGAAACTGAAAAGGAAAAAGGAATTTCGAGTTGGGCTTGATTTATTGGGGTCGCTGGGTCGTATTGGGCCTTTTATTTTCCTTTAGTCGATGGGTGGAGGAGCAAGTATGTGAGATGGACTGTGGCATGTTTGCCGGCCATTATCATTATTTTTATGTTATCACAAATACTATTCCCACCTTTCAAAAAACAAATGCTATATTTCCATGTTTTTTTATTACAGATATCATGGAAAGGTCTGGTTTTACAGGTTTGACCCTGGAAGCTTAACCTTTTCTATTGAATGTCGATATATATTGATCTTATGTAAGGCCATTTCCAACGCTCCAACTAGGATGGTTTTCATGGTATTAATTAGACCGTCACATAGGATGTTTAGTTTATGTGACACTATATTAAATAAGAGATGGAGTGGAGAGAGGAAGAAACTGAGTCTCAGGCAAGACCCAGTGTCAACACGAGAACCAATACACTAGACACCACCAAATTATGCATTGGAAGAGAGTAGTATCCTCATGATAATTAAACAATAACTATGATTGGTAGAGAGAAGAGAGAATAGTTGAGTGAGTATTAATTATGGTGCACATGAAGACACTATGTATTGAGAGATGTGATTTCTAAACATAGTGCTTTGCTTATTTGTCAACTTAGACATTGTTTATAGACCCTATGGGTTGCGGATGGCCTAAGTGATTCAAGGGAATTGGGAGTGTTCTTAATTACACGTGTCCCTAACTGTACCAGACGGTGCCTCCATATCTGAAGCCCCCATGTCTGCATGTATGCCCATACCAGGGCCGTCCAAAGCCACTACCCTAAGTCAGCTACCGGATCGGAAAGAGATCCACGCTTTTAAGATGCAACAGGGTAGAGGATCCAGTCCAGTGATGCTAGTTTTTCGTCTGCCCGTTGTTGCTGATGCTAATTTTTGGCAAAAACATGGGTGGGTTCCTGGCTTGGATTGTTATTCTTTTCCAGTCACTTGTTCCCAAACAAATACGATTTTTTTCAGTTATTTTCTCTTGTGCTCAGAAGAATATACTACTAGTAGAAACAGCACCCGATTATAGAATTTCTAAATCCTCCCAAGCTGGGCCTGAACCTAGAGTCCTAGAGATACTGTCATGGCAAATGGAATTGCTCCAACTGTCACCTGTCTCTGCCCCGCTGGAGTGAACAGTACAGACTGCCAGAGCAGGACTGCGACGTGGCTTGGTATGGTTTGTCCTCTCGAGCCGTAACGCTGGCGCTTCTTCTCTCTTTCTCTTTCTCTTTCTCTTTCTCTTTCACCAGTAGGAAGGCAATTCAACCCGCAGGCGGGTTTTGGACTCGACCGGTGCAGGTGCGGGTGCGGGTTCAAAATTTCACCCGTGGGTGCACTCGTACCCGAACCCGAGATTCGCGGGTGCGTGTCTGAAATTTTACCTGCGGGTACACCCGCACCCGCCTGCATACTGTAAAAAGTCCTGCACATTATTGATTGTGGTTGCATCTAAATGCAACTGGAAGCAGTATAAGATCTCTCATAGTTGTAATAGTTTATCTATTTGGTTATTTGTTGATTTGGAGACCATGTTGTTGTCCTCCCTAATGTTGACTGCATTATAAAACTTAAACGTACCGTTGTCTGTGAATTTTTATTTGTTGATTTGGAGACCTCTATTTAATTATATGTTTATTCAGAGACTATGAAAATTGGAATTTTTATACTACTAGAAAATTTAAAACTATATGTGTAAAAGTAAAACTGTGAAATCACTTAAACCATGCTCAAATTCATCATTTGTGCATGTGATGCTCCCAGACCCGCGGGCACCCGAAACTCGCCCGAAACCCGACGGGTGCGGGTGTACAAATCCACCCGCGGGTTTCTCGCGGGCGGGTTTTTATCTATCCCACGGGTTTGGCTGTGGACGGGTTTTCACTAAACCCGCACCCGAATCCGCGGGTGCCATCCCTATTCACCAGCCTCTAAATTCTATGGAGGTACTAGTACTACCAAGAAATTCCACTGAGGTACTACAAAACATGAACTGTCTCAAACCAAACAAGGTTAAAAAGGAAAATTAGCTAGTGCTTGTACCTTGGAATTGCTGGGAGAATTTCTACAGTTCACATTGTTTTGACCTCGGATTGGAACGAGAAGAGAATGAGGATGGTGATAAGACATGAGTGCGGGGCGAGCAAGGGCTTTAATTAGCGGCATCATTTCATCAGATTTATCGGCGAACCATGCCATGCAGCAGCCCGCTAGCCTGGGCGAGTAAAGGCCCCCGTGGCCCACCTACGTGCGCCGATAATTCCCCTTGCCCGGCCCTGATCCCACCGTCTTTAAATCCTCCCGTTCCCTCCCGCCCCCAAGATCACACTCGCTTTAGCTTAGGCGCCGGGGGCTTGCCGTTGCCGAGCTCGAGCCCCCACTCTCACATTCTCACTCTCACTCCACAGTGCCCGTCGCTGCTGGTCAGGTCAGCATGGGCTCGCCGGCGGCGCAGCAGCTGAAGCAGCTGAAGCCGCTGTACCAGCACGTGGTGAACAACTTCGTGGCCGTGCTGGCGGCGCCGATGGCCGTGGCGGCGGCCGTGGGCTTGGCGCGCGCCGGGCCCGAAGAGCTGCTGGCCAGGCTGCATGCGCTGCGGGCGGCGCACGTGTTCCTCGCCGTGTTCGTCCCCGCCGCCGCCGCGACGCTGTACCTGCTGCTGCGGCCCCGGGCCGTGTACCTGGTGGACTACGCCTGCTTCCGCACCAGGCCCAACTGCCGCGTCCCCTTCGGCACCTTCCTGGAGCACGCGAAGCTGGTGACCTTCATCGAGGGCGCCTCCATCGACGAGCGCAGCGTGCGGTTCATGACGCGGCTGCTGGAGCGCTCGGGGCTCGGGGAGGAGACCTGCCTGCCCCCCGCGCACCACTACATCCCGCCGTACCGGAACCTGGAGGCCTCCCGCGCCGAGGTGGAGCTCGTCATCTTCTCCGCCATCGACGACCTGCTCGCCAAGACGGGGATCAGCCCGGGCGCCATCGACATCCTCGTCGTGAACTGCAGCCTGTTCGCGCCCATCCCGTCCTTCACCGACATGATCATCCGCCGGTACGGGATGCGGCCGGACATCCGGAACGTGCACCTCTCCGGGATGGGGTGCAGCGCGGGGCTCATCTCCGTGGGGCTGGCGCGCAACTTCCTGCAGGTGGCGCCCCAGGGCGCGCACGCGCTGGTGGTGTCGACGGAGACCATCACGCCTAACTACTACGTGGGCAAGGAGCGCGCCATGCTGCTGCCCAACTGCCTCTTCCGCATGGGCGGCGCCGCCGTGCTGCTGTCCACGTCCCGCGCCAGGGCGCGGTTCCGGCTGGCCCGCGTGGTGCGCACGCTCACGGGCGCCCAGGACAGCGCGTACCGCTGCGTGTTCCAGGAGGAGGACGGCGAGGGCCACCGCGGGATCAACCTGTCCAAGGACCTCATGACCATCGCCGGGGACGCGCTCAAGGCCAACATCACGGCCATCGGCCCGCTCGTGCTCCCGGCCTCCGAGCAGCTGCTCTTCGCGCTGTCCTTCATCGCGCGCCGGGTGCTGCACCACCGCGTGAAGCCGTACCTCCCCGATTTCCGCACGGCGTTCGAGCACTTCTGCATCCACGCGGGCGGGCGCGCCGTGATCGACGAGCTGCAGCGCAGCCTGGGCCTGTCGGACCAGGACGTGGAGGCGTCGCGGATGGCGCTGCACCGGTTCGGCAACACGTCGAGCAGCTCCGTGTGGTACGAGCTGGCCTACATCGAGGCCAAGGGCCGGATGAGGAAGGGCGACCGCGTGTGGATGATTGGCTTCGGGTCCGGGTTCAAGTGCAACAGCGCGGCGTGGGAGTGCATCGCACCGCCGCGCACCGCCGAGGGGCCATGGGAGGAGAGCATCTCCCGCTACCCCGTCGACATCCCGGAGGTCCTCAAGCACTAGCTCCTCTCGCCACCGTCATCGCCGGCGCCGCCCTCCTGATCTGCGCGCCATCTCTCTCTCTCCGTCCTCTCCCGTGTCGATTATCGATAGTTGTGTACACCGCGTGCTCGCGCGCTGTCACGTCCCATGTCTGCCCTCGCTCGATCCGAAGTCGACGGCGACCGCGTGGTCGTGCCGAGGAAGGAGAGGGCTCCGACGTGACAGCGCGTGCTGTGGTGTGGTGGTGCTGGCCGGGGCAGGGCGGGTGCGTTGATTGCCGGGCCTGGCGCGTGCATGTGTGCGGTGCGCTCCGGGCGGGGCAGGTGGTTGCGTGCGGGTACGCCGGGTTAAATCCCGGCCATTTACACACGTATAGTACTCGTGGTCCTCTACATCGTGTGCCCCTTCTTCTTCCTTCCTCTCTTTCTTTATTTTTTTCCCAATTTGTTTGAGCAACTAATAATTCTCTTTACTTTCAATTACGATTTCTCCATTGAAAAAACAAGGCAAGAAATGTACTGCGAGCTGGATTGCTCATACCACTATAGCATTGTACTTTACCTGAATAATTCTAGCTAGTGAATTTACAACTCCATCGATATCCCCCACTGCCACAGATGGATGGCCATGCACTTGCCGTGTTCCTGTGACTTGACTTGTGAGGCTCGCCTTGCCTCGCCCCCTGCAGCTCTTGCCTCTTTCCCCTCTGCGCCTGCCCTGTCACCGGACACCTTCACCCACCTTCAATCCTTGCCGTGCTTGCTGTTCCGGCGAGCCGGCCGGCCGCCATTTATCGCGGCCGTGGCCTGCCCGGTGGCAGCGCGCGCGTGCTCCTGTCCTCCTGCCACGCCGCCAGCAGCTCCAAAGCGGCACTCTACCCCCGTTACTGAAGAGGCATGGGGCGGCGCAGAGGGGTTGGGTTAGGTTAGGCCGGGGCGCGACGGGCGCCATGAATGCCCGCGGAATCTCGCCCCGGCGAGTCCCGTCCCGTCCGGTCCGTCTCGCCATTGCTCGCCCTCGCACCGTGCTATAATTGAGCCTGCCCCGGTGCCGCACCTAGAACGCGCTCTCCCCCTTGGACGTATCGATCGGGGCACGCATGTGCCATAAAAACCCGATCGGCTCGCCGTGGTTGCCAGCCGGAGCACAGCATCTGAGTCTGTGGATGGATGGATGCATTGCATGCACAATTCGGCCGGCCGGTCGGCACCGTGCATGTCCCCGGCCGGCGTACTGCTCCGTCCTTCACTCCGGTTTTATTCCCGGCCAACTGCTCTGTCGTCTCGGATCTCACTAATCCCCCTTGATTGAGGCCACTGCTGAGTGCTGACCGCTTCCGGCCATGCAGCCACGACTGGGGGAAGAGCGAGTTCCAACAGTGTGGCTGGCACTGCAGGTCACTGTGGTCCGATGATACAATCTGTGTAACTGTGTCCGTGCCTTGGTCAGGAAGGGGCAGGTCGCTCGTTTGCTAGAAGAGATGGCTCGGTTCCTGTGTCCGTTGCTCCTGTTACTCGTCGCTCGGATTAACCATAAACGAGCACGGCACGCACACTAGTTCTGGAACGGGAGCACAAGACACGCATGTGGCGGCGGCGCTGGCCAGCAGCGAGTAACATGGATCAGGCCGCCCGGTCTCCGGTGTCGCGCCCACACGCGTAAATGTATCCCCGCTGCGCCGTACCCGAGATCCAGAGGACCGATCGATCGATCGATCGCAACATGTTCAGGGACAGCAGGCCCGGACCTGCTCGCACAGCTTTTGACCCAGGCAGATCAGGCAGGTGGCTACAGGGCGTAAACAGAGCTCTCGCCGGAACAGGAAGTACCGCGGGGAACGTGTTGGTGTGGCAGTGACTGGGAGTGGGACGGACGCCTGACACCCGCAGGCCGCAGCAGCGCTCGAGAAGACGTCTCCGCTCCGCGTCCGGCCGTGCGCGTGCACACTGCACAGGGCCCGGCCGCGCAGCAGTCGCCAGAACGCGGAGCGCTCGGCGGATGGGCAGTACGCCGCGCAGTTAAAACGCCACGCCGGCTCGGTTGCCGGACGCGGACGGGCCCGTGCCACGCAGCGTCAGGTTCATGAATTCAGCGCTGTACATCAGGTTCATGAATTCAGCGCTGAAGTACAACAACTAAGGCCTTGTTTGGGTGAATTCGATTGAATTCAATGATTGAAGATACATTAGAAATTGAAAAAGTAGAGAGGGGGCACGTAGTTCAATACGTTGCCTTTTGATTGAATTGGTGCCTTTTCGCGAATCTAAACAGGGCCTAAACACCCTGTTGGGAAGTACAACAACTAAACCTTGGGGGTGTTTAGTTGTTATTACGCATAGTATTTTTTTGCATTGAGTTGCGTGTCACAGAGAGAAGAAAAATTCCGGATTCTGGCCGGAACTAAACACGGCCATAATGTTTCGATTCTGTTTGCAAAACATCGCGGTTCTGCTGGCCTGAACTGAACTGTAGCGGCGAAAACGAAGGCGTGGCTCCGGCGGTTTTCAGACTCGTTCCACCGCCCACTCCACCAGTTTGAGGTGCTGCTGGACGCAGGAGCACACGAGTAGTGAGAACCAGTGAGCCTGCTGGGCACTGCGGAATGCATGGGCCAGATGCCAAAGCGCCAAGCTACAAAGGCCTCCCAGCGGCCCAGGTCAGAAGTGACGAGAGCTAGGGCCCACTAATATCAACAAGTAAGGCCATATACAAGGCCTGAATCCACGCGGAATAGCCCGGATTAAACTGGGGTCTCCCAAATGTTTTTCTACTGTTTTTATGACTCCATACAATACTTGATCCGATATTTAGAAAACTAGTCCATCAACCCGTACCCGTGCTCCCTCACGGGCTAATATTTTTAAAAGTTATTATATTTAAAATTATTCAAAAATTAAACTCATACCTAATAATCAAAATTGTTTACATACTACCTTTTCATTTTTGTCAATACTTCAACATAATGCTCATAAAGATGTGTACTTATCATTTTCTATTTAAAATTGATTTTTAATTAGTAATTACTATATACACTTTTTCATCCATATTCACAATTCTTACACTTTGTATCATGCCTCCATACATTATATTTAACATAAGAATCAATATTTTTCATTACTTCCTCACATATCTTTACCTATTTCTAAAGAGATGATTGTTTATTTCTTTGTTTGTCCGTCCCGACAGGTGGGTCCCACCTATTGCGACGAATTATAACCACGGTTCTTACTGTCGACATCGGCTTTCTAATTGGATTAGAGTCCTAGCTGAACCCATCAATCTTTATCTCCTACCTCTCTATCTCTATCTATATATATCTTTATCTTTGCCTATTTCTAAAGGAAAGAACGTTTCACGATCGGATTAGACATGCTTCATCTTGTCCTTTGATCGGATTAGAAGTAGTCCATTATATACCGCAATCAGATTAGGAAAAGCAAATTAATTACTTAACTTGCATAGAAAAAGATATAACGGTCTTCATCAACAGTAACACACAGACAAGGTTGCTAGTACATGCATAAATGGTCTACATGGTGACATTCATGATGCGTATATACCTTAACTTATTATTTCTATGTTAACAATGATAAATTACCGTAATTTAGAATCATATATCAGTTTACTTTTGGATTTTTTGGTAGAATACACATGAAGATAATTATATTAAGATTTAGGTGTTTAGTTTAGGTTATATTTAATAACAACATACGTGGGTAACTTATATACAAATTTTGGATTTCATCTTAAGTTATCCTTTATAATGATATGCGTGACTAAATTATATAAAAAATATAGGGTTAATTTAAATTATTTTTTATAATGACATAACTCGATAATTTAGATACATTTTTAGGATTTATTTTAGAATACTTTTATAATGACAGTGTGGGTAACTTTTTAAAAAATATAATAGACCAATGACTATGGTTATTAGAGTTTACATGATTGATGTTTCTGAGTTTTGTGAGAATTTCTAGGATTTGTCTTAATTTTTGTGAGAGTTTACATGACTATGGTTATTAGAGTTTCGTGATAACTAATGCGGAGTCTCCAAATACTCCCTCCGTTCCAAATTGTAGGTCGTTTGACTTTTTTGATGTCAACTTTGACCGCCCGTCTTATTCAAAAAGTTGTGCAAAATATCATATTTTTTATTATGGCTAGCTTTATTAATAAAAGTTTTTCAAGAATGGCTTAAATTTGACTATGTTTGTACAAATTTTTTGAATAAGACGAGTGGTCAAACTTGAGGTCAAAAAAGTCAAATGACCTATAATTTGGAACGGAGGGAGTAAAAAATTAAGACTATATTTCTACCAAACTATTATAAACTATCTCTCATTTGTTTAAATATTCGAACACAATACCTATATAGGTATATATTTATTATTTTCATCTGATTGTGATAGATCTTTGTTAGTAATTACTCTATAATATTTTCATACAAAATTATAATCTTTAATTTTTATTTTTTTATCACATGTATGTCTTGAATTTATTTAATGAACCCTAAGTTTGAACTATAATTTTAACATAGAATTCTATAGTGTCGTCACTTCCCCTATATATTTATAAAAGACAACACACATTATGCGTATATGCCTTAATCGCTATATAATATACCAATAGTATATGAAATACATGATTTAGAATCTTATATTGATGTATATTTTTAGTTAAGGTGAGTTGAATTCCAATGTAGGATTACCTTATGTTATATTTAATAGTGACATATGTGGGTAATATAGATGTAAAATAGTTAATTTAAGTTATTTTTAGGTATTGCAAATTTATGAGATTATTTTAAATATTGTTTATAATGACATAGTGGGTAATTTTGATGAAGATTAGGGGGGTTACTTTGGTTTATTTTATATAATGGCAGAGGTGGATAATTTTGATATAGATTTAGGAGTTACTTTAAGCTATTTTCATAATGGCATAGGTGGGTAATTTTTTAGAAAATATAATAGATCTAATGGCTATGATGATTTGAGTGTTCCAATTGATGGCCAGATGTTTTGCTTTTTTTGTGAGAATTTTTAGGATTTCTCTCTTTTTCTAGAGTGTCCACCTAGAATCCTAGGTGGCTTCATCTGGAGGCTTCAAAAGGAGCCTCCAAATAGTAATAGTAAGATACTAGCTCATTTTTTAAAAAAATAGTTTTTTATTTGGATATACTATTCTAATGTTTTTAGTTTCGTCCTTGAAATCTTCATTTTTTAGGAAAAAGTCAACATAGCCCCTCCACCTATGTTACGTAGTCTACTTAACCCCCAATCCTATAAAACCAGCTATTTTACCCCCCCTCAACTTTCCAAAACCGTTCACTTGCTCTCTTTTCTGGTTTTGCCTGGCGGTTTTGCAACGGTGGCGCACTGAGGTGGACGTGGCTGATGACGAGTACTGGCTGACATTTGGGCCCACTTTCTAAGCAATGAAATTATTTAATTTCTGCTGCAGCTGCGAGTCTGCAATGGAGTGCAATCGCCGTTGCCCTTCTCTTTCACCACGCGCCATGCCGCCGCTCCATGGAGTTGGATCCTTCCCCACCTCCGAGGCCGCCAGCAGTCAGCTCCCCTCCGCCTCGCCGTCGTCAGTGCTGGCGCAGCGAGCCTGGCTGCCGCCCGCGAGCTCCGTGCCTCCGTCGTCTTCGAGGCGAGTGTGCGGCTGCCATGGGAGGCACCTGCTCTACACGGCCCCGGCGACATTCTCGGACCCGCTGGCCGCGGCAACGCGCTCCAGCACCTGCCCCCTTGCTCCGTACAACAATGGTTGTAAAATTCACACCAAATCAATAAGAAGTCCACTTGAGAAGAAACAAAATCGAACTAAGCAAGCAAGCAGACATGGACAGATTCTGGATGTCTGGATCTGGAGTAGCTCCCGTGCACGCGGAGCAGGAGAGAAATAAATTGTGCGAGGTCCCGCTTCAACCAAAGCGAAATTGCAAAAATTGGGAGCTCTTGGCAGACGCCGGCGGCCACGCCGAGGAAGTCGACGGAGGCCGACAGGGACTCGAGGGATGCGACGGTAGGGTGGGCGGCTGTCAGCTTGAGGGACGCCACAGCCTTGTTGAATCACACGCCAGGACGCAGGGGCAGATGGCCGCTGAACTTAGGAGACATGGCAGCGGCGGCCGGGCATCTCGAGGACCGGCGGCTCGAGTCAAGGGAAGGAAAGAAGCGTGTATGTGTGGACTCTACCTCCATACCCCACCACTTACAAGTGGGACCCACCTCATCAGCATGTCCACCACATCATCCCCATCCACCTCAGCGCCCCAATTGGCAAAACCGCCGGACAAAACTAGTGAAGGGGGTTAAGTAAATGGTTTTGAAAAGGTAAAGGGGTAAAATACCTGATTTTATAGGTCAGGGGTTAGGTAGTCTAGTATATAACATAAGTGGAGGGTTATCTAGACTTTTTCCTCATTTTTATTAAAAAAGTTTCATTTGAAAAAAATTTAATTGACAGTCGGTTGGTCCTTGATGGAGTCAAATAGATTGATGCGATGGTTTCTCCATGAAGGGAAAGAAGGGAGCACGACAGGGATTCGAGTGAGGAGATTACATACGCATTTTAACTATGGTCACAAACATAATAAATTCGTGTCTATAACGTGGGTGTCTTCTTTTTGCCTTTCTTTCAGTATGTTAATGGGCTTTAGCTGAGTTGATTAGAGGGTTCTAGTAGCACCTCTCCAGGTCTTGGGTCCCGTTCCCCCTTGAGCGAATTTTAGGTTGTGGCTAAAAAAAAAAATCAACTCGTCTGTCATACACTTTCCTGGGTCCCACTCAATGTGGGAGCGATCTTCAGGCTATGGTTAAAAAAATCACATCATTTGTCATACGCCAAAGCACACGGTTACGATTCGATATGTATAATAAGTTAGTGTCGCCTTCTTCCCCGCATCCCCGCCAAGCACGTAATTTAAGCTCGGACCACGAATGAGAGAGAATTAGAGTCTTGTTATTTTATTTCCTTTTTAATTATTTTATTGTATCTTTCGCAAAATAAATTACATAACATGACTTAGCTGCTCGATGCTAATGTTACTAATAATATTTAAAATACGATCGCCCATGCAAAGATTTAGTTGAGAACAGAATCAACCTCGTTTTGCCAACCTCAACAGGATGGTCTCCTGCTCACCATGAGAATTACCCTCCAATGTACTGTTCCATCCGATAGGTAGCACCAAAGCACCAAGTGCAGCGTGAAAATCCAACACAGTCACATCGTGGGAGGCGACAGGTAAATGCAAACGGACAGAGAGAAGATACTTCCAAGTCCTAGGTGTGACAACGCGGCTCAAATTTATTGTCAACTTGACATATGTCATCCTCGTGTTACCTGTACACCGAATGGAACCTTGTACTCTAAAACAGCATCCAGCCATCGAAGACCCTGTTTAGTCCGTGAAAGTTGGTTGAATATTCTGTAAAAAAAATGCATTAGAAAACGTGCTGCAGAGAGGGAGGAGCACGTTTTCCAATGCGTGACTTTTGGTTGAATTGCACTAATTTGCTCCAACTAAACAAGGCCGAAGTATCTTTCGCTCTATAACTGCTTGTTGACTGACCCCAGCGTTAGTGGCTTTTTTTTTCCACAAAGCATCTTCATCTGCAAGTTGCTTGTATGGCGACCCTCTTCTTATCTGTAGTTTTGTACCGACAAAGGCATATTTCTATACAACTGCAAGGGTTCTATAGCTAGCATACAAATACTGAGATGTCCAGAGTAAACGGACGGTCTACCGTCTACGGCTTACTGAATTTCCCAGAGGATTCTGGAACACAAATGTGAAAGCGTGTGTACCCTGATGCTGCTGCTAGGAACCTTGGATCGATTGGAGTTGTTGGAGTCAACTAGCGAGGTCTTCGCGCCATGCGCATCTCCATCAAAGACATTGATATGAAGTTATGACAAAATACACATTTGTTATCTCAATAATATATAATTATGCTAAATATAAATACATTTTATACTATTTATAAATGTAATTGCAAAGTACAACAGGGGATAAACCACTATAGATATTTATTTCTAAAATATATTGTGAGTCCAAAAAAAATACATCAGACTCACATTGATATTTTTCCAAAATATATTGTGGATCACACGTAAGTTCTACATAGACCCACATAAGTCCCACCTGAAACTGCACATAGGACACACACAAACAGTACTGTGAGACCAAAAAACAGTGCCTTAGGCCCACATTGTCGGACCATGTGGCGCTAGAACGCACGAGGGAGCTCCAAATCTCCGTTAGTATGCAGGATATATGACACAGTAGCACTTGTTGGAGGCCCTTGCGTCGCCCTCCGCTCGGGCGACTCGGGAGGCAGCTTGAAATCCCTACAGCCGCCCCCACCGCATCCGCTCCAATCACCTCGCCGCCGCCGGAGGGGGTAGCCGGAAGTTTGCGCGGCTGCTCAGGACGGCGGCGGCGGGGCACCTTGGCTACGGCGGCTGCTCGCGCCTGTCCTGTGTGGAGGATAGCGTGCGGCGACGGCCATGGGCGCCTCCGTCCCTGCCTTGGACGACGGCGTAGATCCGGTGCCCCATGGGCCGAATCCGCTGTCTTTCGGTCTGGATCTGCGCGGGCATGGCTCGTGGCTGCCCGTTGGAGGCAAAGGTTCCCAGGGCGCAGGTAGGGGGCACGCTGTTCGTGGCCACGACCTCTTGCCCGCGGTGCGTGGGGCGAGGAAAGGCCGCTCGGCGGCGCATCCGTCCACTTCTTTGCATGGGTGAAAGGATTGACACTAGGCCTAGAGGGGGTGAATAGGCCTATTCAAAAATTCTGCAAACTTGACACTTAAATGTCAGATAGGCCGGATGATTTGGCACAGTGTCGGATGATCCGGTACCCGGATCTTCCTGCACTGGGGCAGATCTTCCGGCTCAGAGAGATGAATGAATTCGAGATTCAAAAACTAGCAAGTATCTACAGATTCTATTTGAATAGAAAGTTCACCACAAGTATTAGGAAGCTTAAAAGTATGATCTCTAGAAGCGAAAACTTGTAAGTAGATAGATCGGGCAAATTTAAGCTCAAGAAAAATATGAACACGAAGAACAACAACAAGAGCAAGAGACAAGAATTTATTCATCGAAGTTCACTCCACTTAGGAGCTATGTCTCCGTTGAGATGCTCACGTAGAGCCGGGTTAAATCTAACCCCTTGCCTCCTTCAATCAACCACGAAGGCCGGATTAAAATTCTTACTATTGTTCTCATGAAAAGATGAAGATTACAAACTTCTGGCACTCAACCACACCATGTTGGGAGTTGCATGGCGACGCCTAACCATTTAGGAGCCCAGCTCCAAGAGTAACAAACGCGAATCGACGAATCAAACTTGCTTCAAATGCTTCTTGAGATGAACAAGGGATAAACTCACTCAAAGCTTTGGTCTCACACCTCAAGAATCACTCACACGCAAGCCCTACTCAAATCTTTACAAGGATTGGCTCTAGAAGGAGTTGGGAGAGTGGATTTAATGCTCAATAGGGTGTTTGTCTCGGGTTAGGTCAGCAGCAAATGAAAGAGGGGCTGAGGGGGTATTTATACCCAAGCCCCAAAAACTAGCTGTTATGTGTTCTGCGAAGCGGTATCGGATCTTCCGACACTAATTGCCGGATCTTCCGGCCTCAGCCAGAGCCTACCGGATCTTCCAGGGCAGAAGTTCCGGGGCTGGCCAGATCTTTCGACACAATGTCGGATCTTCCGGCCTGCCTATGCACAGTGAGATAAAACAAGTGTTTGTGCTTCAAGTCAGTGACTCTCATGAGTGCTTAGCATCTCAATTAGCATTTTTAGCACTTCTGATCCATCAAGCACGTCCCCTTGATAGTACGGTGGTTTTCTATACTCAAATTCAAACCAAAATTAATATAAATCTTTAATGAGCTCATCCACCGTACATAAGGAATTGGGGACCATCTTTTGATATCTTTAACACCACCTTTCCTTTTACTCCTGCGTATACCTCATTACAAGCATCAAATCCCAAAAATGTAGTTGCCACTATTACCAAAACTTGTTGGAGGCCTATATGCACTTTCAGTGGGGTGCGAGGGTGGCCCAGCGGCGCCACACGGGAGGAGAAGCTGCAGTCTGGCAGCGCCTTCATGAGGGGGAGGCAACGTGGAGCGGCGGCGATGGTCGTTAGTGTCTCGGTAGTCTTGCTGTGGAGATGGTGGGAGCCTCGTCGGTGCTCGGCAGCGCACCTGGGCGGCGAGCACGGTGGAGGTGAAGGTCAGCGACATGGTGCGTGGTGGCGCGGCGGTGACGCCACCCTGGATGGCTGCCGTGGTTTGTGGTCCGAGAGTACCAAGTCATGAGCGCATAGTGAGGTTGGATGCTCCGGGTGAAAGTCCTTGCCTGCATTTGTTGATGGTCATTAATGCACATCTCAGACTGTCAACTTTGATATACAAATATACATTCACCATAGCTATATGGATTATATCTAACAAATTCAACTAGTTTTGGTGACTATGTGCACGCAGGAGGCAACAGGTGAAATTTGAGGCGAAACGGGCTCGGTGGGCCGTCGCCCGACCTAGCCAGGCCGGCCAACGCCCAACCGAGGCCAAATACCCCTATCTTTGGATATATGCTAGGAAAGCCACTCTAGACCAACCCTTGCCTATGCACCAAGGTTGGGTCAAGCCCATATGGGAGAAGGACCTCAAGAGAAGCACAAAGGGGCCACATTCACAAGTACACATACTCAAATGGAGTGGTGTCACCTAGGGTGGGACTCCACGGCCTACAAGATAGTGGCTGGTAAAAGATGAGGCCAATCGGGCACAAAAGGTCCGTCGGCCGACCTGGCCCGGTCGGCCGAGCTTGGCCCGAAGCCCAATGGGGCCCATTTTCCTCCAGGGCAAAGAAGCACACTCTAGGAACATCCTAGCCACTAATTCCATGTCGGTTGGATCCAAGAGATGGGAATGGTCCAAGGGGAGGTCACATGGATTGAAGGGCCCACCTTGCAACCTAAACGTACTCAAATACAGCTATACCACCTGGAACTGCCATGAGGACCCACTACACAGTCACTCAGCTGAAGATGGGCCCGATCGGTGCTGGTGGACGGTCGTCCGACCGAGTTCGGTCGCCTGACCTAGTCCGGAGGCCAAACCGCCTCATCCTTCTGGTGCGGGTTCCCACCGCCTTCAGGAGTCCATCTACGTCGTGCATCACTCAAGACGGTGGATCCAACGTCGGCCGACCTCCCCGCGTCGCCCGACCTATGACTGAGTCTGTTCGTCCTCATCTTCCATATGTCCACTACCAACCGCCTCTACAAGCTATAAATAGCTGCATACCGATCATTGAAGATCATCATCGAGCTAGAGCATGAAGTCAAGGTGAAGCCCTCCTCAAATGAGAGTAGAAGTAGGGAGAGAGTGAGGGAGAGTCTGGAGGAGTCTCGGCGTGTCGGCTTCCCTCCACTTGTACCTCGGCGGATGCGAGCTCCTTAGTAAGTATCCGGGATACTCATCTTAGTATTTAAGTCTGAGTTATAGAAAGCTGAGTTCTTTATTGTGCTTGTGGGTTCGTCGCTTTATTTATAGAGTGCTCTAGTCTCTAGCTAAGATTAGAGTAGTAGTATATATCTTAAGCGTGGTGCTTAGGTTATCGACTACCTTTGTTTGCCTCGTAGCCCCACGGATTAGAAGAGGTAGGCGGCAGGTGGTGACAGCCCTGTCCGTCCTTTGTAATCCTTCACGTACGGGTACGGCGTAGAGCCGTTGGCCGGCAATTTCCTAGAGGTCTAGGATACCCCGGTGTCCAAAACAAGCATAGGAGAATTCCCTTCACTATATTCACAGCCTTAGTGCTAAGTTATCCTCTCTACCCAGCCTTCATATAACTTCGATCGATCCGGTCAACTTTAGTGATTAGACAGTGCTCTTTCGTTCCCTATGGATTCGATACCCTGAATACTTCCGGATGAAAGCTACAATAGTATCCATGCGCTTACGGATTTATCTGTGATTGTAAGAAATGCCAATAACATTCTTGCTGGTAGAGAGGACGACAGCGCTCTAGGGCATCATTTTCCCCATTGGGGGCGCCATCTTGGAGCTACAACCTCGCTACATGGGGTTCTCTGGGTGAAAACCCTGTTGTTGACGCTCGTTATACGTACGCCATTAGTGCTATTTAGGTGGTGGTTTTAGACTAATTCATATACTAACCCGCCACTTGACACTTAAAATAATCCTGTTTTTGTATATGTGTTGTGTTTTGGAGCATATTGTGTTTTTGCAGGAAAACGGCCCAATTTGGGGCATTTATATTCAAAGCCCAAAACTAACTACAAGCCCAAAGAAATTGAGCCTAACGGAGGGAGCCCAACCAATGGATCATATGGGATTTCATATCCCAACTCATGGTCCTAGGTGTTCACATTCAATGAACCTTGGGTATGAGAGACTTAAGCATGAAGAAATTGAAAATTTGGAAAGTTATCCACGAGACCAAGGCAACCTCAGAGCTATTCGTGCAGCCCATGACAATATGATCTTTTGGTGCAGATTCGGAGATCTAAATGGCTTGTAATGACAAAATGTTGAATACCAAAGTTGTAGCCATCATTGAGATCTTCAATTTGGACATATGGAAAATATAATTTGGAATATTGAGCTAGGAAATATGACCCCCGAAATGCATGCTGCGTGGAGAAGTCCGGAATCAGACAGATTATCTTCCGGCACTGTTTTGGTGATCTTAACTTCATTTTCAAGGAAACTCATGAATACCAAAGTTGGAGATAATTTTATGAACACAATTTAGAATCTGAGTTTGCCCTATTTGAAGTCAGGCCGAGGAAGATATGATGTCGGGAAAGCAGGCTTGCGAATTAGGAAAATCTGGACGAGTCAAATCTTATGGAAACCAAGTTTGCTTAACTCCCAAGTAAGGATCTCGTGGAAGGGAAGGTGGAGCACACCCCAAGGCTTCCCTAGGGTATAAATACAACCCTCTAGGCGCCCTCAAGAAGGAAAGATTTAGACCCATCCACCAGAACTCAGTGAAACCTAGGGCATACACCAAAATGAGACGACGGCCGCCGCAAGTACTCGAAGTTGTCTAGGGGATGGCTTAGGCCAACCCTAGCCACCATGGCCTCCCTGCGTGGTTGTGCCATGGTGGAGTTCATGAGCTAGTTGGAGTCATCAATGGTATATACTCGGTGGTGATGATCCAAATGCATCTATTATATGAGTAATGTTCTTCATGCCATCCGATCTTTTAGCAACTCAATATCTCCTTCTATGCTTTCTACCTATCATGAATATGATTGATTCTTAGTTTAATGCTAGTTTCGACTATTTAGCATGCTTTATGTAATCATGATGATTAGATCTAGCATGTCGACCCTTCATGATATCTAGGCACGTTCACTTGTGGGCGTGCCCTTGTAACTAACCACGCCGATAGGGAGCATCGTGACAGGGTGTGATCCCGTGTAAGGTGGCATTCTCAGGAGGTTGACCGGAGGTAAGAGTTTAAAGATTGCTTTGGATGAGGTGCATGATGCGCTTGCTCTTATTTGCTAGAGCTACAACTAGAAGACAATAGACCCGTTTATCCTTTGGTTGCTCTCTACCCTCGCCTATGTTATGGATGTGATCAACCTACACACCACTCATATCTTATAGTAGGTTTTACCCTTTAAATGCAATCAACGCTTAATGCTAAGAATAGATCTGTTAGATTAGATGGGAAACCATAGTAAGTTCATTGTTGATCCACGGATTGATAACCTTGGATGGAATACTCTAAGAGAAAAGCTACGATGATCCGTGCGCTTAAGGTTCACAATTAGCGCGTCTATGGACCGTCAACACCTGTCCAGATCCTGGACGAGCGACGGCGGTGTCTTTGGCATCGTGTCTTCCTTAGAGGCGACGTCTCTAGAGACTCACCTAGGCTTAGAGGTATTTCTGGCCATTGGTCATGGGTGACATTCGACGGTGCTGGCAATTCTGCCGCGTGGCAAGCTGAACGGGTGTTTTCGAGCCCTTGTGGTGGTGTTCATAGCTATGGTGGCGGCCGGAGGTTGTCGCATGTCTGTTGGTTGTGGCTGCTTGCAGCAGACCACGACGGCTGGCGTTGCTTGCAACTATCAGTGCGGCATGGGACTGCGTCGGAGAACGGCGCTTGCGGCATCGGCACCATGGGACGACTTGGCTTGCAGCGGACCGTGGCGGGTTGCTCAGCTTGGCTGGGCTATCCGGTGTGGTACATCGTTGGTAGACGGCGCAAGCGTCTTTTTCGGCTTGCTGGCATGGTGGCGGATGTTATGTGCACGGGTGGAGCAAGGAGGTGAGGTCGGCCTGTGGTGGCGGCTCGGCATTGATGGAGATCTGGGGACGTGGGGCAACTTTGCTCACCACCCTGCCGACGACAAAAGAAATGAAACCGTGGCGTGGAGTACTGTGACGGGCGTGACGCGGTCCCGTGCATGGTTATTCTTCGAGGCGACGAGAGCGAGGTCCAACGGCGGATGTGGCGAGGCCTCCGCGCATTGTGTTATTGTGGTGGCGACTGTGAGGCAGCCTACGAGAGGTCCGATTTCGGTGGTATTACTCCGTCAAATGGAGAGTAGTGTTGCAGCGGCACGACGGCAGAGGGTTCTGCATGACGGTGGTCTTCCCAGTGCGGTACAATCTGCATCTTTCAGCTCCCTGTTGACGCAGGGTCACGCCTAGAGGTTCTCGGCAACTAGCATGAGTGTGGATGTTTGGTGGGTGCCATGAAAAGGCTTCGGCTCTGCTGCGTTTGTCGTGCGGAGTAAATTCCGACCGGGCGGAGTTGTCTCGTGGAGACGTGTTTGTGCGGCTTGCGTCGATGTCCCAATCTGACCACCTAGAGTTTGTTGAGTGACATGAGTTGATGCCCCAATCCAACCCGTCGGTGTTGTTCTTGTAGTTTTTTTTTGTTTGTTTCCTGGTTATGGTCTCCCGGTACCCTAGAAGGTAAGGTGGACAGACCAGAGGAGTAGGGCAGGGAAGAGAACGAAAAAAGGCAAAAGATAGTGGCCGTGGTGGATTCGAGGATCTTACGCAGCGGAGCAAACTCTTCTATCGTCTTGAATTTCCTTACACTCGGAAGGAATCGTTGAACAGGAGTTCCATGCTACGAGTGAATATTTTAAACATGAAATGAATTTGAATTTTCGAATAACGGATCCTTCTAATCCAGTCTATCTAATGTCTTTTTCAGGAGCCAGAGGAAATGCATCTCAGGTTTTCCAATTAGTAGGTCTGAGAGAGTTGTGTAGCCGCCGAGGGTACTGTACTATTTGGGGTGGGGACAACTTGCATGAAGAAGAAAGATGATATGATGACAGCAGTGATCCAAAAAAAAGAATATAAAATAGTAACTTTCCTATGTTTCTACGATCTCAATTCGTATTTACTTGGAGAATAATCTCCGCGAAGAGGATAAACATGTACGTGCCCCACAGGACCGCTAGTGGAATTTGCGAATATGAGATGTTAAGTGGTGAGAATATCCATAAAAGAGCCGAATGAAATCAAAATTTTGATGTAATCTTTTATTTTATCTACTATATCAATAGAAACAGACTCGTCGAGTGTTGCTCATAAAAAAGGATATATGACCCTGCTGACGTCCACGATATATGACCCTGCTGACGTCCACCCGCTCCCGTTGCAGGCCTAATAAAAGGGCTAGCAGATGCTGCAATGTTATGCACCACTGCAGTAGGAAGGAACCAGAAGTTGTGCAAGCTGCAACACGATGGGTCGGAGCCTCCCGCTCGTGGTAGTAACCCTAGTTATTCTTTCCCTCCTAATGCAAGCGCCGCTTGTCTTGTCGGCGGCATTCCGGCCACCGGGCAAGATCGGACGTTTCTCCATAAGTTCAGCGCAGGTGAAGAAGTTCACCAATTTCTTGAAGAAGCACGCCGGGGACTTGAAAGACATCGCGGAGCAAGTCCTGTCGGCTTCCGGCGGAGGCCAGAAGAACGGCGATAAGCTGGACACCGGTGCGGCCGACACCGCCGGCCTCTACATCTTCAACTTCTCCGTCGGTACGTCGGCCCCGCAGAGCATCAACGGCATCCTCGACATCACCAGCGAGCTCGTGTGGATGCAGTGCGCGCCCTGTACGGTCTGCCTGCAGCCGCCGGCGACCACGTTCCAGCCAACTTCGTCGGCCACCTTCTCCGGGCTTCCCTGCGACAACCAGACGTGCCAGAGCGTGATCAGCCAGCCATGCGCCGGCCCCGCGGACCTCTGCACGTTCGTCATGCCGTACAGCGACTACACCAAAACCACTGGCTACCTCGCCAGCGACACGTTCACCTTCGGCCAGTCTCAGGTCCCCGGCGTGGTGTTTGGCTGCAGCGACGCGAGCTCCGGCGCGTCCGGCGTCCTGGGCTTCAGCAAGGGGAGCCTGTCCCTGGTGTCGCAGCTCCAGCTCTCCTGGTTCTCCTACCTCCTGGCCTCGGACGGGTCCATAAGCGACACCCTCTTACAGTTCGGCGACGACGCCGTTCCTCGGACGGGGAGCAGCCGCTCAAGCCCTCTTCTCACCAACAGCGTGTACCCTGACCTCTACTTCGTCAAGCTCACAGGAATAATGGTCGACGGCCAGCAGCTCAACGGCATCCCCGCCGGAACGTTCGACCTCCAGGCGGACGGCTCCGGCGGGGTGTTCCTGAGCACGACCGTCCCGGTGACCTACCTCGAGGAGGCCGCGTACGACGTGGTCAAGCAGGCGTTCATCAGCCGGATCGAGTCGGCGACGGTCGACGGCTCGGCGCTCGGCCTCGACCTGTGCTACACGTTGCAGTCCATAGGAGAAATGACGGTTCCGAAGCTGACGCTGGTGTTCGACGGCGCTAACGCGGCAATGGAGCTCATGAAGCACAACTATTTCTTCGCGGACAACGCCACCGGCCTCGAGTGCCTCACCATCCTGCCGTCTCGGGGCGGCTCGCTCCTGGGCAGCTTGCTGCAGACGGACAGGAACATGGCCTACGACCTCGACGGTGGGCAGCTCATCTTCGACACGGCGACTGCGCCGCCGCCACACTTGAAGGTGTCTCTGATGGTAGTAATCCAGTTGGTAGCATGGGCTACGCTGTTTTAGCCCTAAGCTAGATCTGACGATATAATAAGTTGCTGCATATATGCATCCACGAGTGTGTGTTTACTTATGACGGAAATTGCCCATGCTGGCATGGATTTACATATTCTCTACAGTAGCTTTCTTCCACAAAACATTTTTTTTTGTTGCACGTGAAAGTTTGAAGTTATTGGTTTTTGTCTCCTTCATTGTCCTGGAATAGCGGGAGGACTGAAACTGCAGGATTGGCCAGGAGCAAGAGCAAATTCCAGCATTGTTTCCCCAAATTTAATCAAGGTGTCTACTTTCTGAGGGCAGGCCCAACGCAAGCAGTAGTAACCTTGTACCCCAGCACAAAAGCAAACATTCCAGATAGGCATAGAGATTTGAGGCCACTGGGACAAGATGTCAAGATGCCCGGCGGCGAGCGAGAGAGGCCCCACGGCGATCCCTCACCGGAGAAATCACCGACGGCTCAACTTCAACATTCTCCGGGAGGGGGGAGACTCGGATGGGGAATCCATCTCTCCTCCGCCGCGGGGACCGGTGGTTTTGGGGCTCGAAGATCTGATAGAAGCTACAAGCAGGAAGAGAGCTCCACGCCGCCGAGAAGTTCAGATCACGGGGACGCGGCTTCCCCGATTCGTTCCTCCATCGGTGAAGAAGTTGAATCAAGTGGGGAAGCCTGTTCAATCCGGGATCCGGTCCCCTCTGCTGATTTGCCAGGAGGAAGACGCATCTGAGAGGAAAGGGGAGCAACTGCGTATCGGCAAACAATGGCGATCAAGCTTAAGCGGGAACTCAGGAACGGAAATTCAAAATCAGAGGAGGAGGAGAGAGAAGTCTGACCGGAGGGACCCAGAGGAGGAAGAATGTGATTTACACGAATACTGGGGGCAATTGTAGGAAATTCCATCGAGACCTAGGTCTCAGCTTATCACAAACCCCGCCGCCGCAGGCAAAGGGATCCTATTCTGGATCCGTCGGGATCTAGTTGAGGGGAGATTGTTTGCGGAGGGGGATTGCTATCCGGCCACAAGAGAGGATCGAGTTCGATCGGCTAGGCACATCAAGCTCAGTCAGGAGATCTGGGAAGGAAGAGCAAAGCCACGTTTCAAGCAGCTTGAGGCGCGGGTGATCATGGCGGGCCGCGGAGGAAGAGGGGGTGGGGGATGGTATCCACCACCACCGATGTGGATTCCTGACTACCCACCTCCAGGATACTACTACCAGGAGCAAGGATTTCGCCCGCCTGGACCTGGACCAAGACCTCCCCGACACCCAAGGCCTCCGATGCAAACCAACAACAACAACAACAATCAACGAGGTCGTCAGCAGCAGCAGAACCGACAGCAACAACCTCCTCCTCAGCAGAATCAGGTACGGCCGAATCGAAATCAGGGACAGGGAGGTGTGTTGGGGGCAGGGGATGCTGGGAAACAGAAGGTGGAGACCAGGGGTGTGGGGAACAAGGGAGATCAGGTGATGGGAGAGCCTACAGAAACTTTTGTTGATATAGTCTGCTACAATTGTGGGGTTCCTGGTCACCATAAAGCAAATTGCTCCAAACCAAAATTCTGTTTCATTTGCAAAGAGCTAGACCATGAAGTAGAAGCTTGCCCAGTGAGGAAACAGAGTCCCTTGTGTGCTAGGTACATTGGAAGTGCAGCAAGTGGACTGGGTTTTTACAATATAGAAATGCCTGATGTGGATGATCAAATGATGGTGGATGTTAGCAATTGTGGTAAAGTTTACATAGACACTGGTGACATAACAAAAGAGGAGCTGATAAAGGAGTTGGTAGTCAGTTTCAACCCCAACTGGCCTTGGCAAGTGAGACAATTAGATGAGTGGTGTTATTTAGTGAGGTTTCCTCCAAACAAGAAGGTCAAGGACCTGGCTGATCTGTATTCCATTAATCTGCATAAAGAAGGTGTGTCTATCAAGGTTGAGGAGTGGAATGGAGAGTTGGAACCTTACTCTGATCTGCAGGAAATATGGGTGCAAGTGAGAGGAATTCCACCAAAATGGTGCAACTGGAAGGTGTTTGATCAAATAGGCTCAAGTTATGGTCTGTTAGATGATGTAGACTGGCAAGGCATGTTCCAAAGTTTCTATGAAGTGATTAGACTCAAGATAAAGTGCAGGGACTTTTCAAAAATCCCAAACAAAAGGCTTTTCTGCTTGAAAGGGAGGCTGTATATGATAGCACTAACAATTGAGCATCCAATTAAAACTCAAGATAACACTGGAGCTGGAGAGGGAGGTGATGATGATGATGGGGATGATAAACAAGATGACCTTGGTTTGGATGAGGATGAGGAAGAATATGGCAAATCAGAAAGTGGAGAAATTCCAAATCAGAATACACCATCTTCAACAAACAAGGCTCAGTCTGCAAGAAAATCTAATGGAAGCACATCTGGTACAAAATTGAGCAACATTCCTCAGGAAGTTAAAAATCTGATCTTGGAAGAAGGGATGAGTGAAGAGCAGGTATACCAGTTACTTAGGGAGATGGAAGTAATTGATGAGGATGGGGATTTCAACTGGGAAGAACCAGATTTTGGAGATGAGGAAAATCACTGTCTGACATTCAGTGAGGACAGGTTCTTGGATAATGAGGAAGACCCTTGTCTGACACTCAATGAGGATATGTGCCTAGATAATAAGGGTGTGGACAAGGATGATGAAGAAGAGAAGGAAGTTGATCTGCCAGAAGATATCATGCCTAGTTTTCAGGAAATACACATACAACAAAGGGATCTGAATTGCTGTGAACAAAGCTGTGATCTAAGTGTTTTGGAAAAGACAGAGATAGAATTCAATATCAATGACACCAAGGAAGAGAACAGGGCATTGCAACTCAGTGAGGAATCTTTAAAGGTTGAGGGCAGAAATACTGGCAAAGTTGTCAAGGGGCAGAAGAAGTCAAGATGGGGACCTGTGGTGGCTGAGAGAAAGAGTTCGAGATGCCCACAAGACAATCGTACCACTCAACAAAAGGCGGAAGACATGAAGAAAGCAAGGAATTTGGAGAACAACTACTTGGGCAAGCAAGGTAAGAGATTTAACCATTTAAATAAATGCAATTTGGATTATGATGATAATATTGTCAAATGCTTAGATATTGTGATTAGACCTTCTAGTGATTCTGAAGTGATTGATTGTAGTGCTGCTCTGCTGGAGCAAAATGGTAACACATCTATGAAAATGACACAGGATCGGGGCAAGCACCCCATGGAAAATAGTTTACAATGAATGGCCTGTTTTGGAATATTAGGGGCAGTGGGAAAGAAGGTAGACATCAGAGATTAGTAGAGCTTTGTAAGCAATATAGGTTAGATTTCCTGGGTATACAAGAAACTAAGAGGCTGTTGACACCAGATTTTCGCACCTGACATGCAGAGTCAGATGGTGGCGTGGTAAGGTTGGGACTGCGCAGTGGGCCCGTTGAATGGTCAAACAGAAGATGACAGAAAAGGAAGCCGATGCTGAAGAGGAGTCCGATGAAATAAGAAGTCCGATCTGATGATGGAAGAAGGGCGCGTCGGCTGAGGAGGAAGCGTATCAGATGCAGGGACTATTTCCTTTTTGAAGGCATATTGAGAGTCCCATTCTATATTAGATTTAGTTTTCTTTGTTCGCAAGTTAATCTGGTCCGATCAGGACTCTCCATGACCAGGGTATAAATATAAACCCTCGTCCATTGTAAAAACTATTCTCACAATCAATACAACCCGGCTTCACGCCAAAAACCCTAGTAGTAGTTACCGACGAAGCTCATTGGTGGACGGGCTGCATCAGTTCTGATCTCCGGCTTACCAGTAAGTTAGTCAATTTATCGAACTAGTATAGGCTTTGAATTGAGGCGCATCGCCCTTTCTCGTTTATACTGTTCAACCGATTTATCTCTGGATAAGCAAGATTGATATAGATTCCCTACGTCGGAGCTAGATCAATATTGATTATCCAACAGATTATCGTTTATCGGACTGCACTTTAAGTCTAGATTCCCTACGTCGGAGCTAGATATCAAGATTAGGCTAGATTCCCTACGTCGGAGCTAGACTCATCTTGGTTACTAAAGGTAGTTTTTTGCAGTTTGTTTGGAGTTGCTAGATTGGTTTAGATCTACGCCATGTGAATCAATTCTACTTCTTCAACGGCTTTGAGCATTGGTCTTGGTCCGATTTAAGCAATATTTATCTTACAGCATCGTTCTAGGTCCGATCCTGCTTTGTGGTTTAATCTGGTTGTTCTTTGAGTATTGCACTGGTGTAGATTCCCTACGTCGGAGCTGGATCTTTGCAATACGATTAGATTAATCTTTGATTGTCATGCTTGGTTTAGATTCCCTACGTCGGAGCTAGATTCATCTTGATTAGTCAAAGGAAGCTTTGGTTATGCTTTATTGCTATTTGAATGTTAAGTGTGGTTTAGATTCCCTACGTCGGAGCTAGGTCATGCTTGATTATTTGGTAGCATATCTTAGAATCAGAACGATCCTGTTAATGTTTTATCTGCTTATTTGCTTAATCTGGTCAACACCTGTGCGAGCATCTTGTTTAATTGACAGGTTGATGAGTTGAGTTTGACTGTCTAGCTATCCGATCTGATCATAGTTGGAGAAATCTAGATTCTCTACGTCGGAGCTAGATTTCTCTGAAAAGGCTATAGTCTGATCGGTTGGTTAGATGGTCCGACAAGATGAGTCAAACTGGCAACTAGGCAAGATGGACAATGTATCGGCTTACACTTTGATTATTTAATATCTTGTCTAAAGATACAGCTGATCCATTACTTTACATATTGGCCTTGTTTTATGCTTTACTTTATTATTCAAAGGCTGATCTGTTATATCAATCAAGGTCCGATCCTGATTGGTCCGATTCTGAGGTCCGATTCGGTGTCTGATTGAGGTCCGATTACTCGGTCCGATTGACGTCATCAATGAAGTCCGATTTTGAGGTCCGATTGGTATCGGCCGACACGTGTCTGATTGGGTCTTGGCTAAAATTCGACGTTACTCCATCGTCTGAAATAGAGCCGGCACAATCAAAGAGTAATTTAACTATTTATTCTCCTTGTCAATTTCAGGTCAAATTGACTGGCACGCTGCGAACCTAAACTGGAGTGTGGGCTGGCACTGGAGCGAAGCAGATCTCCCTGGTCTTCTTGTGCTGCACGCGGAGGATACGACCGCCGATTTTTCGCGTCAACACATTTTTGGCACGCCCGGTGGGACCCGAGAAACAAATTCCAAGATGTCGTCATCTGATGCTGAACAAGAAACTGCAGCAAGACTTGCTGCTGAAAAAGAAGCTGCTGAAAAGGCCAAGAATGACAAGAACAAGACACCTGAGGCGGCCATTCCAATTACAAAGGCCGATCTGTCTAAAGCTCAATTAGATGCAGTTCAGGCTCAGATTGATGCATTTGAGAAGCTCTGCCTTGGCCAATTTGGGCGTAATCGTTCAGGCCCTATACTCAAAGGTCCTCTCCCAGATCCAGAATTGATCAAGAAGACAACTGATGCTCGGGAGTACCAGGTCAACATGACAGAGATGATTCACCAGGCTGTTCATCATGCATTGATCAATCAGTCAGGCACTTTGGTGAATTCTTTGGATAATCTCATCAAGAAGGCGGTGGATGATGCTATTTGCTTGAAAGGTCCAGTGTTTATAGCAGATTCTGCAGGGGCATTAGGATCAGGGAAAGGCAAAGAAACTGAAGATAATGCAATGACCGTTGCTCTGCAGATTCCGATTGCTCCACCACCTCCTATTGAACTGGCCAACGGTTTTCTGTTGATGGCCGATGGATCTATTGTCGGCCCACATGGTGAAAAATATGCTAGGACTCTGAGCGAACAAGAAAAGCAACCTGCAGCTGCAAGGCTACGTACAGAGATTCCTTCACATCAGCGTATGGTCGGTGATTACAATAATTATATGATGGATATAGCTGATGGGATGCCAACTGGAAGTCAACAGTCCGATTGGTCACAGAAAATAGCCGAGGTGATCCAGAATCAATTCGGCTTGAAGCCTAAGGATGAAGCGAGGTTGTATCGGCACCCGTACCCGTCTTACTTTGATGCAGTGCCACTTCCTCCGCGATACAGAGTGCCGGATTTCTCCAAATTCTCCGGGCAGGATGATATGACCACTATTGAGCATGTCAGTCGATTCCTGGCTCAATGTGGTGAAGCTGCTTCAGAGGAGGGACTCAGGCTCAGATTTTTCCCTCTGTCACTGTCAGGGCCGGCGTTTACCTGGTTTACGTCGTTGCCAGCAGGATCAGTCACAGGATGGTCCGATATGGAGAAGCAGTTTCATAAATACTTCTTTTCGGGTCTCAACGAGATGAAGATTTTCGATTTGATTGCTGTCAGGCAGAGAAACGATGAGACCGTCAAGGAGTATATTCAACGGTTCCATGATACCAGGAATCGGTGCTATAGTTTGAAGCTATCTGATATGCAGTTGGCCGAGCTTGCTTTCCAGGGTTTGCTCGCGCCGATCAAAGAAAAGTTTTCTGCTCAGGAGTTTGAGACATTGGGACAACTGGTTTAGAAGGTATCAGCCCATGAGGTCCGATATCAAGAGATGAAGCGTACAAAGTTTTCCAAGCAAGTATCTTATCTCTCTGATTCTGAAGGGGAGGCTGATGTCAACATAGCCGAATGGACCAAATCCAAGAAGCCGGTATCACTCCCATGGATCAAGCAGAATCCTGAGAAGTTTGGATTTGATATAACTAAGGCCGATAAGATTTTTGATTTACTGCTCAGTGAGAAGCTTATCCAGCTTTCTCCAAATCATTCTATTCCATCGGCCGATGAGTTGAAGAAACGCAAATATTGCAAATGGCATAACTCGACTTCTCATGAGACAAATGAATGCAAGGTGTTCAGGAGGGAGATCCAATTGGCTATAGAATCTGGCAAGATCAAATTTGAAGACAACAAGAAAGCCATGAAGATCGACGGTCATCCCTTTCCTAATAACTTTGCTGATTTCTCCTTTTCTGTTAATATGTTTGATGCTGATGAAAAGGGGAAGTTTAAGGTGCTTACATCGGACCACGCCAAGAGTTCTGGTGCCGTTGATCCTGCAGTTCAAGTTACTGTTGAAGAGCTGCGGAGGAATCATCAGGCGTTTGGGCGAGAATCTAATGCTCCTGGTGGATATCGGCCGCGTGTAACTTCCCAGATGTTGATTAACAAGTACAAAAGGCAGCAGGCAGCAGCCCGAGCATGGGAAGAGCGTGAGGAACGACGACGTCGGAGGCGCGAGTATCAAGCAAGGCGGCTTGATGAAGAGTTTGATGATCAGCGCCGACGTGATGACAGGTTCGATGGTCGACGCCGATATGATGAATGGTCCGATGGCCGACGCCGATATGATGACAGGACCGATGGCAGGCGTTGGTTTGATGATAGAATCGATGATCGTCGTCAGTATGGTTATAGGTCCGATTGGCATATAGACAGGCGTCAAGGTTATAACCGGTATGATCAGGATGATGATCACTGGGGGTGTCCTTTCTTCGTATTCTGCTGGAACGAGAAGCTTAGACTGCCATCAAAAGCAGATTGTCCTGAATGCAGTTTCCAGTATGAAGAATACAGAGCTTCCAAGAGAGGTCGACGATCAGTTCATGAACGGATCGGCGTCAGGATTGATGATCATCATCAAGGAGATGAAGGCCGAGTTGATGCTCATGGCCATAAAAATATCGAAGGCCAGGTTGATGTTCTTGGCCCTGAAAAAATGGAAGAAAAGGCTCCAGTTCGGAATCGGATTAAAGAACATCAAATGAAGCCTGGACAGTGGTGCCCATCAGGGATTTCTAGGTCCAAAAAGAGACGTGTTCAGATGTTGCGCTATCATGAGCAGATTCAGGAGCAGGAATTGGCAAAAGAAAAGAAGACATGTCGCATCAAGATGGCCAATGATGATGAAGCAAGCACATCGGCCGCAATAAACATGGTTTTGATGTTGCCTTTTGATTTTGCTGCTCCTAATGAACAGGACAATGATGAGGTCGATTATGAACTGGAGGAAGCCGCCGCATGCTTGGTTCTTGATTCAGAGAAGGCTATCTTTGAGAAGCCAAATGCAAATGGATATCGGCACCTGAAACCTCTGTACATCAAGGGATACGTTGATGGGAAGCCGATGACCAAGATGCTGGTTGATGGAGGAGCTGCAGTCAATCTCATGCCTTATTCCACGTTCCGTAAGTTGGGAAAAGGGATTGATGATCTGATCAAGACCAATATGACGCTCAAGGATTTTGGTGGGAACGTTTCAGAGCCTCGGGGGGCAATTCATGTTGAATTGACCATCGGCAGCAAAACATTGCCGACCACCTTCTTTGTGATTGATGGCCAAGGTTCTTACAGCATGCTCCTTGGGCGAGATTGGATTCATGCCAATTGTTGCATCCCATCCACGATGCACCAATGTTTGATTCAATGGCAGGGCAATAATATGGAGATCGTCCCGGCTGATGATTCGGTTAGCATTGCTACAGCTGAATCAACGATTTGGGAGTTCGAAGGAATTGAATGCCTATCAGGAAAAATATGGGATGGTGACTTTCTCAAGGTGTCCGATCAAGGACTACAGCTGATCCAAGCAGTCGGCTCTGAGACTTTGTTTTAAATGGATGATTGTATAGAAGATTTTGAAGACCGAGGTGAATTCGGTTTAAGCCGTAATATTGTTGAACGTCTACTGCTCATCAGATCAAGGTATCGGCCACGCGAACAATGGGATTGTTGATCATTATGGATCTAGTGTTGGTGATGTTGAAGATAAATCATGAAAATTGACGTGGCTGATCCGACGAAAACAAAGGCCGATATGGTTAATCAGTTCTTTCAAATATGTATTTGATAGTTCTTATAAATTGAATCGGCCTGATTATTGTTTCGCCTTGGGGGGCAAGATTCGAGTTTGCTTGTCCAATGGTATTACCCTAACACTTGGGTAAATTTGTAAAGCCGATGCTACGCGTCAGGCTTGGAAGCCGATGAAAAATCGTCTCAAGAGAAAAATAAATAATAATAAGAGCCGGTGTAACATACATTGCCTTAAGGATTATATACAACAAAAGAAGAGTATATTATATCATTAAGCTGCTCGACGGCGGAGCAGGCTATCAATGTATCAGACCACTTGGTGGGACAGACAAGTTTCAATGTTCAAGCCTGCAGGTATTTAACTATTTAATCTAGAGCAGTCTGACGAATCTTGTCAACATCGGCGATGATCTTGGCATCAGCTTCAGCATTCCCTTCTACAGGCTTGATTATCTTGTAGATCTCTTTGGCGGCCTTGATGTGGATTTTATAATCTTCTTCGGCCTTCGCTTTCCTAGCTGGGAGATCATCAAGTTCTTTTGTCTTGGCCTGGATGCTTGATCGGACTTGGACAAGTTCCTGCTCTAATTGTTGTTCTCTGGCTTGAAGATTCTCAAGCTCTGACTGGATAGAAGCAGGACGAGCCGATAATTCTTCAATCAGTTTTGTTGACTCGTCAGCTTGGGCACGTTTTTCATCCCTGGCCTTGATCAGATCCTGCTGGGAGGTCCGATTATTGATTCGACGATTGGCATGCAACACTGGAAAGGAGTGGCCTTCTATATATGCCGCCGGAATCAATACTTCCTCCAGGTCTGACGGGAGTTGACCTCTCAGAGTTTTGATGATCTGACGAATTGGCTCTGCATCCTGGACAAGATCGATGATATTTTGGTGAAGGAGTGCAGATATATCAAGCAACTTCGCTTTCACCTCGGCAGATAGCAAGCTTTGCCCAGAACTGATTTCTTCCTCTTCCGTTTGTAGCCGATCAAAATCAACTGATATGGTCTGGCTGGTTTAAGGAGTATCTTGAGCCTACAAAAGAGATAATTAGATATAATATCAAAAGGCTGATATGATTATATCGGGCTAAAAAGCTTACTTGTTTCCAGGCTAGTTCTTGCTCGGGTCCGATTAAAGGGTTGTTGCTGCCCTGAATGTTTACTTGAGCAATCTCAAGATCCGTCAAGACATTCTGAATGATTTGGAAGAATAAGGATAAATTGGCTATCAATTATTAAAGAAGTTGATCAATGATTACCGATTACTTCTGTAGAGTCAGATGATCGGACCTGTGGAGGAGTTACTGGTTGATTTTCTTGAAGGCCCTGATCTATTTGTGCTTGTTCTGCTTGAGGTGGCGGGCTTGATTGGCGAGGCGACCCAGTTATAGTCCTCTCAGATAAAGATGTATGGCCCGAGTGCTCCTGAACTGGGCTTGATTGCATCTGAATAGGGCTTGATAGTTTTTGTGGGTCCGATTCTGGTGCTTCTTCAGTTGATGGGCTTGAAGACTTGGTCGGACTGGGCTGGCGTGCAGAAGATTCTCCGATGACCTGAATTTACAGAAAGGATTAATTTCAATAAAGAGAGAAATCAAGTTGATGAAGTTCTTGGACTTACCAGAGCAGTTTTTGGGCGTTTGAGAATTTTAGAAGACGCCTGCTTCTTCCTTTTCCTGCTGTCACCATGTGCTGACAGAAGCTTGCCGATAGTGGGAGAGTCACAGCCGATCCACGGATCTGGCGAGATATTGCTGTAGACAACTTGTTTCCCGGATCGGGTCATCGTTGGAGGGGAACGATTGACATCCTGGCAAAGAATTGTTCAACAGAATAAAGTTATGTAAAGGAGGGAAGCAAGTTCACAAATATTACCTCTGGTCTGCCCTTGAAAGTAGGCTGCAACTTCCGGACATAAGTTTTACAGGCGATGCAGAATAAGTGTTGACGCCATTCAGCCCACCATGTGTTGAAGGTCCGATGAGCTACAAGGCAGATTGCAAAGGTGTCCAGATTGGTTTTATCAATAGGAGGCTCAAGCCCTAGAAGACGATCCCATTCCAAGCCTGTATCAACTTTTCCCCTTGGAAAAACTTGATCGGTCAAGATTAGGTAGGGTGGAAGCTGTCCAATGCCAAACTGACGAGCGGCCAAGTTCGGGTGATAGTATTCATAGGATGATTGCCCTGGCTTGCTCAGACTGAGGCCGATCGGGAGAAATCGAGCACTGATGCAAGTTCGGAAAATTGTCAGGGCTTCTGAATCTGCTTCTACAATCATGTTGAATTTGAATTTGTAGGGCAGCTCGAATTCATCAGCACTATCATACAGGAACCATAACGCCTTATCATCAGCAATGCCTCTGTAGAGGAGTGTAAAGTATTTGGATGATTCTTTGGCCGATAGCTTTTCAGCAGGGAAACCCATGGCAGCTTCACCAAGCGAAGTGCATCGGCGCCAGGTGATCTCTTCCGATTCAGGCTTGCTTTCTGGAAATTTGTTCTTTCGAAAATCTACCTTGACGGCCTTGCTCAGATGTAGCATCAACCACATCTGAATGAACCACCATGGTCCGCCAAGATTGGTGATAGGTGATCCAGTCCTCAGGCGCTTGGCGACTTGATGAAGCAAATTGTATACTGCTCCCAGGAGGAACTGACCAAGGTTGATGACATGGTCACTTACCAGCAATTCGGCCAGATGTTAGAAGTTGGCCGTTGGACCAAGGGTGGTGCCGCAAAAGAAGAATCTGTCCAACCACATGTTCAGAAAGGCCACATGCTCGCGGTCAGTCACAGGTCCGGTCCGATGATTTTTCTTCATGTATCCTGTCCAGCCGCCAGAGTTCTTGGTCTTGAAATGGTGTTTGAATTTGATATTAAGCCGGAAGGGGTGTTTGTCGCCAGTGACATTGAGGCCGAGAAGCATGACTACATCAAGTAATGTTGGGGTCATCGGACCATGTCCAAAGAGGAAGGCATTCAGTGCATCGGACCAGAAGTGTGATGCAGCGATCAAGAGATTCTCGTTTTTAGCGATGGGTCCGATACTGAGGCCAATACACTGGGCGATATCTAATCTATCCCAGATTGCAGACTTGGAGGCCGACACTCTTAGATACCAGTCTTTCCATCCGGAGAGAACTGTCGGCCAGGAACGGAATGCATTCTTCCAGTCTTCGATGTCAAGTCCGGAAGTTTTGAACGGGATGCGCAGGGTTTCCAGGTTGATAATCTCGGTCGGGTCCGGATCTCCCATTGGACCAAGAAAATAAACCCCATGGACATCGCCTACAGGAATTAGGGTTTGGGCACGAATGGCCTAGAAGAAGATTGCGAAATGAGGACTAGTTTTAAAAGCCGAATTTCAGGCAGAAAGTAAAATCAGAATCAATAGGGTACCTCTGGGATTGGGTGACGTAATTCTCCTACTGATGGCCCCGCGGGCGTCGGAGAGGAACCTGAGGCGAAGAAAGTCGATGAAGAGGAGGCTGAAGAGTTTGCTGCTCCCGCCATTGTCGAGCTTGAGGCTGCCGCCATTGTCGAGGTTATGACGGCCGCCATGGTAGAAATCGCTGTCGCTGATGAACTTGCTGGAGCCGAAGCGGAGAAGGAGGCGGATGCGGAAGACTTGAGGGCGCCCATGGAAGATGATTGAGCCATTTGAAGCAGTTTTGATGTAGGTTTGAGTGAATGTGAATGGCCGCTCGGGAGAGAGGAGGAAGAAGATGAGCGGTGTAAGTTCTTGACAAGGAAAGAGAAGTGAACAGCGTGGCCGCCGGCGGTAATTTTATAAGGTGAAAACGGCTATGGCTCGAGAATCGAGGAACGGCACAGTACGGGGATGGAAAGTTTCGGCACGAAAATCGGTGGAGGAGTTATGATGACAGATACGAATTTTGGAATAAAATATATTTTATCCCAAAATTGGGGGCATGTGTTGACACCAGATTTTCGCACCTGACATGCTGAGTCAGATGGTGGCGTGGTAAGGTTGGGACTGCGCAGTGGGCCCATTGAATGGTCAAACAGAAGATGGCAGAAAAGGAAGCCGATGCTGAAGAGGAGTCCGATGAAATAAGAAGTCCGATCTGATGATGGAAGAAGGGCGCGTCGGCTGAGGAGGAAGCGTATCAGATGCAGGGACTATTTCCTTTTTGAAGGCATATTGAGAGTCCCATTCTATATTAGATTTAGTTTTCTTTGTTCGCAAGTTAATCTGGTCCGATCAGGACTCTCCATGACCAGGGTATAAATATGAACCCTCGTCCATTGTAAAAACTATTCTCACAATCAATACAATCCGGCTTCACGCCAAAAACCCTAGTAGTAGTTACCGACGAAGCTCATTGGTGGACGGGCTGCATCAGTTCTGATCTCCGGCTTACTAGTAAGTTAGTCAATTTATCGAACTAGTATAGGCTTTGAATTGAGGCGCATCGCCCTTTCTCGTTTATACTGTTCAACCGATTTATCTCTGGATAAGCAAGATTGATATAGATTCCCTACGTCGGAGCTAGATCAATATTGATTATCCAACAGATTATCGTTTATCGGACTGCACTTTAAGTCTAGATTCCCTACGTCGGAGCTAGATATCAAGATTAGGCTAGATTCCCTACGTCGGAGCTAGACTCATCTTGGTTACTAAAGGTAGTTTTTTGCGGTTTGTTTGGAGTTGCTAGATTGGTTTAGATCTACGCCATGTGAATCAATTCTACTTCTTCAACGGCTTTGAGCATTGGTCTTGGTCCGATTTAAGCAATATTTATCTTACAGCATCGTTCTAGGTTCGATCTTGCTTTGTGGTTTAATCTGGTTGTTCTTTGAGTATTGCACTGGTGTAGATTCCCTACGTCGGAGCTGGATCTTTGCAATACGATTAGATTAATCTTTGATTGTCATGCTTGGTTTAGATTCCCTACGTCAGAGCTAGATTCATCTTGATTAGTCAAAGGAAGCTTTGGTTATGCCTTATTGCTATTTGAATGTTAAGTGTGGTTTAGATTCCCTACGTCGGAGCTAGGTCATGCTTGATTATTTGATAGCATATCTTAGAATCAGAACGATCCTGTTAATGTTTTATCTGCTTATTTGCTTAATCTGGTCAACACCTGTGCGAGCATCTTGTTTAATTGACAGGTTGATGAGTTGAGTTTGACTGTCTA
>CM014273.1:51680335-51793252 GCA_004135705.1 Alloteropsis semialata
TCATAGTGCTCATATGACTGGTAGTAAAGGAATCGTTTTAAAATTAGACTACGAAAAAGCATATGACAAAGTTAGCTGGGATTTTTTGTTAGAAGTTTTAGAAAAAAGAGGTTTTGGGAAAAAATGGCTATCTTGGATTAGAAAGATTCTTCATAATGGCTCTGTTGGAGTCACCATAAACAATGTAGAAGGGAATTACTTTGAAACTAGCAAGGGGTTGAGGCAGGGAGATCCTCTCTCCCCCATTCTTTTTAATTTTGTTGTTGATGTTCTTACTAGAATGCTCCAAAAGGCTGCTGGCCAGGGGTTTATTAAGGGGCTAGTGACTGATCTTATTCCACAGGGGGTGATTAGCCTACAGTATGCAGATGATACCATTCTGTTGGTAGACAATGATATAGGTAAAGCTAGGAATTTAAAATGGATCCTATCTTGCTTTGAAGGGATGTCTGGGATGAGAATTAATTACAATAAGAGTGAAGCTATTCCTCTCAACCTTGATGATCAGGAGTCGAGTGCTCTAGCTGAGGTTTTTGCCTGTCCTAGGGGAACTTTTCCCATTAGGTATCTTGGAATTCCTCTGCATTATGACAAATTAAAAAGAGAGGATATCCAACCTTTAGTAGATAAAATTGTTAAAAGGATAGCTGGGTGGAGAGGAAAGCTTCTGTCACATGCTGGGAGAGTAGTTCTTATCAAAACTTGTCTTGCTAGTATTCCTGTTTATCTGCTCTCTTTCTTCAAATTTCCTAAGTGGGCTTTAGATTGTATCAATTCACATATGGCACATTGTCTTTGGAATGATTATGAAGGTCATGGCAAAATTCATTTAGCCAATTGGCACTTGGTTAGTATGAAAAAAGATTTTGGTGGTTTAGGTATACCCTGTCTTAGAGATCTGAACATGGTGCTGTTAGGTTCTTGGGTTAAAAGGTTTTTTAGAGATGAAGGAAAACTGTGGCAAGAGTTGATTAGGAGAAAATATGTAAGGAATGCAATTAATATTTTTTGTTTACCACATTCTCAACCTTCTACTTTCTGGAAGGGGATTCTTTGGGCAGCAAAGGCCTTAAAGTTTGGCTATAGATGGTCTGTAGGAGATGGTAGTAAAATCAGGTTCTGGGAGGACACCTGGGTTGGATCTGCTCCTCTAGCAGTCCAATTTTGGGAATTATATACCATTTGCAATCAAATAGGGATAGCTTTGAACAAAGTATGGGATGGTTAGATTGTTAGACTCACTTTTAGAAGGAATTTTTCTGATTATATGTTAAGCAGATGGTTTGAGTTGGTCGAGGTGGTAAAGGCGGTGTCTTACAATGATGATGGTGATTCTTTAGTTTGGCAGTATTCATCTAATGGTGTTTATACTACTCAATCTCTTTATGCTATAATCAATTTTAGAGGAGTGCTTCCAGTTTATATACCTTCGGTTTGGAAAGTTAAAACCCCACCTAAAGTTCAAATGTTCCTTTGGTTAATGTCGCATAATAAACTTATGACAGTGGATAACTTGAGGAAAAGAGGCGTTATCAAACCTGAGCAATGTCAGTTCTGTAGTGAACCAGAATCTGTTAATCACTTATTTTTTGAATGTGTAGTTGCCAAATGTTTGTGGAACTATGTCTATCGTTTCTCCGAAAAAAAGATTAATTGTTATCTTGATTTGGCTAGCTGTTGGCCTTGTGAGAAGAATTTCGAATTGTTCAATAGTATCACTGCTGGTGTTCTTTGGACAATTTGGTTAACTAGAAATGGTGGAATTTTTCGTGATGGTTCTTGGCAGGATATGAAGGTGGTGATAAGGAGAATTTGGAAATGCTTCCAAGAATGGAAACCCATCTATGCAGGGAGTTTGACAATGGAGGTCGACCATTGGTGCAGCTTCTTGGTGGGCATCATCAAAGCTCCTTTGGAGATCGACTGTTCGTGAAGAAGATCAGACTTGGTAAGGAATTCATGATGCCAAGAATGATCGGGTGAAGAAGGGACTGAAGACCTGTGCTTGTCACCTGCGAGTGAAGGACCCTATTTCTGAAGTCATGTCTGAGATAATCTGAGCTGTTAAACCTCTGTGGTGTGAGCTGAGTGCGACTGATGCTGTAGGATCGTCGTTTCCGTTTCAGTTTCATCACCTGATGCTGTAATGTGAACATGAATGTTATGCCTTGTTCTTAATGAAGGGGGCAGGGCAATGCCTATGTTTCTAAAAAAAAGATTTGAGGCCACTAATGTCCCAACGTTCTCTCCTTACCTTCCTCTCCTCTATAGTAGTATTAACATTTATCTTGGAGCTCCCGCACCCTCTGCAAGCTCTTCTGACACATACAAAGCCACCATCTTCCCTCCACAGTGGCATCCGAGCCTGCATGTCACTGCGAAGCCACCAGCCAGGTGGAGCGTTGGGCTTACTCTGAGTGGGGCTTCTACTTTTTGGAGCATGACTTTTTCTCTCAACTCCTACTTCTCTATTTCTACTTTATTATGGCACATGGGACCTATAGTTCCTACTTTTCCCCTCCCTTCTCTCTTACGTGTATGGCGATCTATCTGCTCACACCTCTTGCTAACCGATATGTCCACACCTCTGTACACGACTAGTGTTCTATGATGTCCATCGTTGTTGCCGTGCTCTTTGTCATCAACCTTGCCTATCCTCGCAACAATGTTCTTTTCTCGTCCTATGACAGCATAGGCCCCACAACAATGACTGCGCAAAATCACATGGAAATAAAGGGATGAGGTTTCTTGGGCTGATTGGTAGGGTGGACCATGGCCCACCCCTAGATCCACCCCTGCTGAAGCAGCTACCGCCTTCACTCCAGTCATGCCATCCCATTCTAATCAGCTGTGGGCTGTCATAGCAAACAAGATAAAGGAGACATACTATAGGAGAGGAGCAGCCGTCCCAGGACCTAGTTTCTAGGGGAGTAGTGGAACCATGCACCATTTATGGGCAGCGGGGGCTCACACGAAAGGGCAATGAATCTGCGGAAAAGAGGAATTGCGATGCCTAGGCAAGGCATCGGTGGATTCGGGCAAAGGAGGTCCAGCCCACAAGATGGGTGGAGTGGTGGATTCAAGCAAAGATGATGATGTCAAGTGAGTGGCATGGCACACTATTGGCGTTGGCCACTGAGAAGTACAATGTTGCACTTTGGCTGACTTTGGCAGATGGCCTAACCGGAGTTGGAGCTGCTCCTAAAACAAACTCTATATAGGGGAAGAGGGTTTCAAGGGGGTCGATTTGTTTTATAGGTACAAAAGAAACTAGGATTCATTCCTATCTTTCTTATTTTGTATGATTCTAAATATGAGCTCCAAATGCAACCATATCTTTAGAATTTGAACTCCATCCCATGATCCCCGTTGGTGCTTGTTATTGTCACACTTTTAGTGCCATTTAGGTGGTGTTTTTGGACTATTCATACGCTAACCCGTCACATGGCACCTGAAATAACCCCATACATACTGCAAAATCACAGGAAATACGACATAAACAGAGAGTTTTTCTACAAGTCAGAATTGGGCCTTGGATATTGGAAGACACCATCACCAACATTGGACTGCAGGCCCGTAGAAGAAGCTGAACTTGTTTGTGTCATATCTTCTTCATACGAAGTCCGATTGAGGCGAATTTTATAAGAAACTTGCTTGGCTCAAAAAGATCTACAACTTTCGTATGGAGTTCTTGGACATTTGAGGCCTCTAGGGTTTAGGCCGACCAGCCTAAGAGGGCTAGGCCGGTCGGCACGACCTATTTTTGCGCCGTCTTGGCCTTCCTTTCGACTTGAATTCTCCTCGGACTATGTATACTCTTCATATATCAGGAGGCACGTGTATCCATCCACCAAAACTTAATGAAAAATAGGGCATACACCAAAGGGAGACGACGGCCACCGTGAGTCTTCGGAGTTATCTAGGAGATGGCTTAGGCCAACCCAAGCCATCTTGGCCCCCCTGCACGGTTATGCCATGGTGAAGTTCAGGAGTGTCGGATATCAATATCCGGGGTGTTTTAACCTGCAAGGTTAGGACGCACATCAAGGAGTTGTCCACCCAAAGACAAGTCGTAGGATACTGGGCCTCTCGATACACCTTTCTCGCCAACGTGGCCCAACCATGGCCCAGCTACGACCCGACACACCTAATTCCGACTCGCCCGACCCTCGAAGAAGGATTGGGGATAGGGTATGCCAGGGCAAGGCCACTCTGCCTCGCTTGACCCCAAGGAGGGGTCGGGAGCAGGATCGCTGCGGGACGGGAAACTACGCCTCACCCGACCCTCGCGCCCAGGTCGGGACGGGGTCCTACGGCTTCCTCTCCGCCTCGCCCGACCTCCCCCGTCCGGGCCAAAGACCGGACCCACGGAAGGGGCCCAGGAGGGGTCTGATCCGTCAGGAGATTAGGGTCCATGATGTGAATAGATGGAACGGGCATTAATTGCCTCGGGCAGGCGGAGCGAGGGCGGTACACCTAACACGATGGGCACCCCGTTAGCGAGTGGCCGGGCATTGCCACGCTTGCCAACCACTCCGTCCTGCTGAAAGACGGAGCGCTGACACTCGGCGTGGGAGAGTCAAATAGCCCTGTTCAACATGCCTGCAGGTACCCTTCTTGAGCATCATCCACAGCACCTGCAGAGGGGGTCCTAGGAGTAGGTGAAGACCGAGGCTAGGCGACTTCCTTTCGACCGAAGCTTTCTCTCTCTCTCTCTCGTTGCCCGGCCCATTCCCTTGGACTATAAAAGGGAATGGGGGTCTTCCTTAGCTGGAGTTCGAAACCATCCAACTCACACTCACACTTACACTCTCACAGAGACTTGTGAGCCCGTTCCCTCTCTCGACCGCTTGTAACCCCTACTACGAGCAACTCGAGTAACACGAGAACCTCGAACTTGGACGTAGGGCGTTCATGCCTGAACCAGTATAAATCCTTGTGTCCTCTCGCGAACCATCTGAGCCTTTTGATTTCTTACACCGACAGTTGGCGCGCCAGGTAGGGCATTTGCGTGTTCGACTATCACCCTCGGGCTTCGGATGGCCAACAGCGTTTTGAGCTGGGTTGCCGGGATGCACGTGCGTTTCGGGAGCCTGGATTTCGTCACCACCAACAGCGAGGGCTGGAGCGAATCGTCGCTACCACCCCGACCATCGGCATCGATGCCAACGTCGCGACGGTCGCCGAGACCCTCGCGAACATTCGACTTGCTGCCCCGGAGTCCCACGAGCCCTCCGCGGACTCCAGCGGGAGAGCACTCTGGTGGTAGCTCAACATGTTCTTGAGACCACGGCCATCCCAGGAATACACACGTTGCGTCACATTCACGATGGCAAACATCATGACACAGCTCACGGGGGGTGCTCCTCTCGTGCTAGAGGCGCTGGGTCCCCTCTCGCCTCACACCATGTGTTGACGGCCCTTAGACGCGTCAATTCGTGAATCGCAAGCGCACGGATCGTTGGTAGCTTTTCCCTTAGAGTATTCCCCCAAGGTTTATCAATCCGTGGAACAAGTGGGATGTTGGCTCTTACTTTGTGCTAATCTTACTAACTAAGCAAATAATATGGTTGTGTAGAGAGATGACAAACTAAACTAGATTAATCTAAGATCAAACTAAGTAACAAAGGTTGATACAAGAGAGAAACAAAGATAGATAAGTGTTCCCTCCCTAGGGTCTAGGTTCTCATGAATATGCATCTACTATACAAATGGGTGTTGCCTTCACTAGCATCATAGCGGTTATGTGCTCGTTTGGTCTTTTCCCTCTTGCATACTATCACTACACAAGGGTAGTCAACTACCTCGCTAACACATCCATGACAAAGCATCCATAGAGTTAAGCTAATCACCACGATTACCACAAACCCTACTAAGGACATATGTTGATCAAGAACAAAGTGCTCACATATGTAAATAAAGCATTACAATGACATAGACCATGAAGCATTGATTGGCATAATGTGCATGTAGAGATTACAAATCATAGATCCATCTAACCCTAGGGACGAACGGAGGCATTACCCCATCATCTTACAAGGATTGAAGCACAGGGGGTGTGATGGAGACTCTGAGGAACGTCGTCACCGAAGATGGCGGTGAGATGGGAGAGGAACCCCTAGGCCGACGGCTTGAGGGCTTCTTGATCTCCTTCGCCGGCGTTGATCGTCGCGGTGAACTCATCTAATCTCTCTTTCTCATCTTGTTTTGGCGGCTTATGGTGAATAGATCTGAATCTCCCCCTCTTGATGGTGCCTAAGAGATTGTATTTATACCCTAGGAGAGCTTTCGGGCGTGCTTAACCTTCTTTCCACGAGATCCTTGCTTGAAAGTTAAGCAAACTTGGTTTCTATAAGATTTGACTCGCCCAGATTTTCCAAATTCGCAGCCCTGCCTTCCCGACATCATATCTCCAATGTCCGAACTCCAAATAGGGCAAACTCAGATTCTAAATTGTGTAGCAAGAAATTATCTCCAACTTTAGTATTCATAGGTTTCCTTGAAAATGATGGTAATATCCCCAAAACAGCACCGAAAGATAATCTATCTGATTCCAGACTCCTTTGCGTAGCATGTATTTTGGGGGCCATATCTCCTAGCTCCATATTCCAAATTATGCTTTCCATATGTCCAAATTGAAGATCTCAATGGGCTACAACTTTGGTATTCAACATTTTGTCATTAGAGGTCATTTAGATCTCCGAATCTGCACCAAAAAATCATGCTATCCTGGGCTGCGCGAATATCTCTAAGGTTGCCTTGATCTCGTGGATAACTTTCCAAATCTTCAATTCCTTCATGGTTAAGTCTCTCCTGCCCAAGATTCATTGAATGTGGACACCTAGGACCATGAGTTGGGCTATGAAAGCCCACATGGTCCATTGGTTGGGCTCCCTCCGCTAGGCTCGATTCCTTTGGGCTTGTAGTTAGTTTTGGGCTTTGAATACAAATGCCCCAAATTGGGCAATTTTCCTGCAAAAACACAACATGCTCTAAAACACAACACATATACGAAAACGTGGTTATTTCAGGTGCCAAGTGGTGGGTTAGTATATGAATTGGTCCAAAACCACCGCCTAAATAGCACTAAAAGTGTACCACTAACGATCGTCAACACCATGCCGTTCGGACTGCGGAACGCAGGTGAAACGATATCACTCTTGCTGGCACAACGCGTGCACTAGCCCCTTACAAACGGCAAGTTTGTAGGTGTCATCGACCACGTCTCGGATTCCGTCTTCGACCTCCTCAGTGACGGATCGTCGGGGGACTCTGAAACAGAGCTTGCCGCGGAAAGCCACCACGTCTCCCGTGAATGCTTCATGGCTGACACTCCAGAGGGGGCCGTGGAGGAGGTGCACGAGGACGACATCGAACTGCCGACGGCCTTGGGAGCGGCTGCCGCCACCACCGCATCAGAGAACAATGGAAGGGCCGCGACTGCGCCACCCCCGCGGCTACGCTGCGACCAAGCGCGAGCGCGGCGCGAGGAGTTACAGGAAGCGCAACGCCACCTGGAGCGAGACCGCGCTCACATGGAGCAGCTCCGGGTGGAACAGGAGCGAGCTCGGGTAGAGCTAGAATGGGCCCGTGTGGAGCAAGAGCAGGCGCGCATCGAGCGCGAGCTCCGACAACACAACGACGGAACCGCCGTCTCGCGCCCGCCCCCGTGACGTGCATCAACAGATCGTCAATGACGATGCGGCGCCTCCACACTTCGCGAGGGCCAGCCAGAACATCGCGGCGACGGCGGCGCTCCTACGTGGCCTCCCTGACCCCGTGACGCCAGAAGTCCACAGGGCCTAGCGTGAAGTAGGTGAGCCACTCGAATGGGTGGCGGCTCAGCAGGCCGAAAGCTTGCAGTCTCGGTGACATGGCTCCCAGGCCACTCAGCGCGCCGCTTCGAGGCAGCCTCCGCGCGACCGTGGCAACCGCGACCCCCAAGATGTCTCGGTCCACCAGCTGCCTCCTGGACCCGAGGGAGGGCCCCGAGCCCCGATCCGGGGGCGCCTCGCCCGATCCAGGATGCCCACAACATACTGAATGCGCGACGCCGCCAGCCGGCCGATGGCGAGCGGGAGCGCCAGCGCGGGCACGGCCGTTACGACGATGATGACGGAGAACGAAGCCCGAGCCCGGACACGCTAGGGCCTCGTGTCTTCAGCTCCCGAATCAGGAGCACGCTATGCCCTTAGCGTTTTTGTCCCCCGACGAACTTGCCTAAGTACGCCGAGGAGACCAATCCCGAGCTCTAGCTCGAAGATTACCGGCTCACATGTCGAGCCAGGGGAGCAGATGATTACGATTTCATCATCTGACACCTGCCACTATATCTGGCCGACTCGGCCAAAGCGTGGCTCGAACACCTGCCTGCGGGTCAGATCCGAAACTGGGCCGACCTCAGAGAGGTCTTCGTAGGGAACTTCCAGGCGACCTACACTCACCCGGGAAACCCATGGGACTTCAAGAACTGCCGCCAGAAGCAGGGCGAGACTCACCGGGAGTACATCCGACGCTTCTCCCGGCAGTGCAACGAGTTGCCCAACATCGCCGATGCTGATGTCATCAGCGCGTTTCTATCAGGGACGACCTGCAAGTCCCTCGTCCACAAACTTGGGCGGAAAAGCTCGCACGGCAAAGGATCTCCTCGACATCACGACGAGCCATGCCTCTGGCGAGGAGGCGGTCGGGGCTATATTTAGCCATCCCATCGAGGGAAGGGGTAAGCGAGATGAAGAGGCTGACAAAGGCCCCTCCGCCCACCCAAACAAGAAAAAGAGAAAAAACAAGGCGCGGTGCCAGGACAGTGATGCCGCCATGGTGGCCGCGGCTAAACGGAAGCCCGGCGCCAAGCCTCCGGTGGGGGAGGTGCCCGATCACTTCGAAAAAATGTGGAACGGTCTTTGCTCCAACCACGAGTACGCCATGAAGTATCTCTACAAGGATTGTTCCCTCATGAAGAAATTCATATCGGGGGACACCCGAAAAGGGGAGCCGCGGAGGTGGAAGCCCGATCCGACCCCCAAGGGCCCCGAGGCGGGCGAGGACATGGCGACCGACCCTTACCTGGAGCCTGATGGATGTTTGATGATCTTTGGCGGCAACGAGGCCTCAGTCAGCAAGGGCCGAGCCAAGGTGGAGTGCCGTGAGGTGTTTGCTGCTGAGCCAGCTACGCCGACCTTCCTCCGATGGTCGGAGGCGGCCAGAACCTTCAACCGCGGCGACCATCCGCAGTTCGTTCCCAAGCCAGGCAAGTACCCGCTTGTGCTCGATCCAATCATCGGTCGGAAACGACTCACCAAGGTGCTGATGGACGGAGGGAGCGGGCTCAACATCCTCTACGCCGACACACTCGATGCGATGTGCATCGATCGGGGGTGCATTCACCTGACCGGGGCGCCCTTCCACGGAGTCGTCCCTGGGAAGCAGGCCGTGCCCCTCGGACAGATCGACCTGCCCGTCATGTTTGGGACCCCGTCCAATTTCAGGACGGAGACCTTCACGTTCGGGGTGGTAGGATTCCACGGGTCCTACCATGCCATATTGAGTCGTCCATGCTACGCGAAATTCATGGCCGTTCCCAACTACACCTAGCTGAAGCTCAAGATGCCAGGGCTGAAGGGGGTGATCACTGTGGGCTCGTCTTTTCAATGCGCCTATCAGTGCGAGGCCGAGAGCTGCGAATAGGCCTCAGCGACCATCGCTTCCACAGAAGAACTCGCGCCGATCCGGGCCCGGCTGGTGGAGGAGGCTCCGGACTCCAACCGTGGCGCATCCTCCTTCCAGCCGACGGAAGACACCAAGGAGGTGCAGCTCGACCCAGATAACGCCAAGGAGAATGTGGCTCGCATCGGGACTAAGATATCCCCCAAATAGGAAAGTGCGCTCGTCGACTTCCTCCGCGCGAACATCGACGTCTTCGCGTGGAAACCCTCGGACATGCCTGGCATCCCGAGGGAAGTCGCCGAGCACTCCTTGGACATTTGACCTGGCTCCAAACCGGTGAAACAACGCCTGCGCCGCTTCGACGACGAGAAGTGAAAGGCCATCGATGAGGAGATCGTGAAGCTTTTGGTGGCCGGATTCATCAAGGAGGTGTATCACCCCGTGTGGTTAGCCAATCCTGTTCTTGTACAGAAAAAGAGCGAGAAATGGAGAATGTGTGTCGACTATATGAGTCTCAATAAGGCGTGCCCAAAGGATTCGTTTCCTTTGCCGCGCATAGATCAAATAGTTGACTCAACCTCGGGGTGCGAAACCCTCTGCTTCCTTGATGCGTATTCTAGATACCATCAGATCGCGATGAAAGAGTCTGACCAGCTCGCGACCTTTTTCATCACCCCGTTCGGTTCGTATTGCTACGTAACGATGCCGTTCGGGCTTAAAAACACGGGAGCTACATATCAATGATGTATGCTCAGATGCTTTGATGACCTCATCAGACCGTAGAGGCATATGTGGATGACATCATAGTCAAGTCCAAATAGGCCGACCAACTTGTGGCCGACCTACAAAAAATGTTCGACAAGCTCTGGGCGAACGTCGTCAAACTCAACCTCGAAGAAGTGCGTATTCGGGGTGCCGAGAGGGATGCTCCTCGGCTTCATTGTATTCCAGCGAGGGATCGAGGCCAAACTGAAAAAAATTGAGGCCATCAACAAGATGGGCCCAATCCAGAACCTTAAGGGAGTGCAACGAGTCACCGGATGCTTGGCTGTGCTCAACCGATTCATCTCGAGGCTCGGAGAGCGAGTCCCCCCCCCCCATGTACCACCTCCTGAAAAAATCTGAGCGATTTGCTTGGACTCAAGAGGCCCAGGAGGCTCTCACGTAGGTCAAGGCTATCCTGATGAGGGCACCAGTCTTGGTCCCGCTGACCCCAGGCGAACCTCTCCTACTCTACATCGCAGCCACGACGCAGGTCGTAAGCGCGACACTCGTGGTAGAACGGGAAGGAAGAGGGAAACGCTCTCAAGGTTCAACGTCCAGTGTATTTCATAAGTGAAGTACTCGGCGATACAAAGACGCGGTACCCATAGATCCAAAAGCTGTTGTACGCTGTCTTGATCGCCAAAAGGAAGCTGCGCCACTACTTTGATTCACACCCAGTCACCGTGGTGAGCTCATTCCCCCTCGGCGAGATCATCAACAACCCCGACTCCACGGGTCGGATCGCAAAATGGGCGCTCGAGCTAATGGGTCAAGGGATCACGTACGCTCCCCGAGCAGCGATCAAATCCCAAGTCCTCGCCGACTTCATTGCCGAGTGGACCAAAACCCAAATACCGCCAGTACCGGCTGACCAAGAGTATTGGATCATGTACTTCTACGGGTCGCTGGTTAGAACTGGCGCAGGGGTCGGACTAGTTTTCGTCTCCCTCCTAATGGTGCAAATGAAATACATAGTTCGGCTACACTTCCCGGCCTCAAACAACATGGCTGAGTATGAAGCCCTCATTAATGGCCTAAAGATCGCGATCGAGTTGGGGATCCGACGCCTCGAAATCAGAGGCGATTCCCAGCTCGTGGTTGACCAAGTCATGAAAGAGTCAAGCTGCGAAAATGAGACCATGGCCACATACTGTCGAGAGGTCCAAAAGTTCGAGGACAAATTTGATGGCCTCGAGCTCAAACACATTAAACGACGGTTTAATGAAGCCGCCAACAAGTTGGCCAAGAAAGCATCCGGCCGGGAACCATTCTCGACCGGCATCTTCGCCAGCGATCAACGAAGCCCGTCGATCAGCACCTCAAGCCCAGAGCCGACAGGCACAGCGCCGCCCACCTAGGACTCGACAAAGCCATCCACCCAGGGCTCGGGGACTAACGGTGCCTCGACCGCAACCACGACCGAGGTCATGGAAATCAAGGACCCTGTGGTTGACGCCAACCCGGCCGACCAAGCCTTGACAGCTCTCTTAGCTCTAGCAATGGCCACGCTGACCCAGGGCGAAGACGCCGAGGCCGATCCCACAGACTAGCGCTGACCCTTCCTTGATTGCCTCTTCAGGGAAAAGCTCCCTGAGAACAAGGCCGAGGCTCGGCGCATCGCGCGTCGCGCCAAATCCTACGTTATCATAGGAAAGGAGCTCTACCGAAAGAGCCCCACCAAAGTCCTCCAGCGCTGTATCCCCATCGAATAGGGATGATAGCTGCTGAGGAACATCCATGGTGGCACGTGCGGTCATCATGCCGCCCCCAGGAATCTCGTCGGGAACGCATTCCGTCAGGGCTTTTATTGGCCAACGGCAGTAAAAGACGCTGTAGAAATCGTACGCACCTACGAAGGGTGCCAATTCTACGCAAGACAAACTCACTTGCCGGCTCAGGCCTTTCAAACCATCCCCATCACATGGCCATTCACGGTCTAGGGACTAGATATGGTCGGGCCCCTCAAGAAGACGCCCGGGGGCTTCACCCACTTGCTCGTCGCCATCGACAAGTTCAGTAAGTGGATCGAGGTCCATCCCATCACAACGATCCGGTCCAAGGAAGCGGTCAAACATTTTCTCGACATGGTCCATCGCTTTGGGGTCCCAAATTCCATCATCATGGACAACGGTACACAGTTTACTGGGAAGAAATTCCTGCGATTCTGTGACGAATATCAAATCCGCGTGGATTGGGCGGCCGTAGCGCACCCTCGCACGAACGGCAGGTCGAACGCACGAATGGCATGATCCTCCAGGGCCTCAAGCCCCGAATCTTTGAACGACTGAAGAAATTCGGTGGCCGATGGGTTGAGGAACTCCCCGTGGTGGTTTGGAGTCTAAGGACTATGGCCAGTCGGGCAAAAAGGTTTACTTCGTTATTCATGGTGTATGGTTCAGAGGCCATCCTCCCAACCGACCTCGACTACGGGCCGCCACGAGTCTGTGCCTATGACGAGGCCGGTAACCAAGCCGCTTTGGAGGACACGGCTGACCAGCTAGAAGAGGCCCGAGAGGTTGCACTGGCCCACTCAGCTAAGTACCAACAAGCACTATGATGGTACCACAGCCGCCGAGTGCGGGAACACGCGTTCCAAGTCGGTGACTTAGTCCTACGCCTGGTCCAGAGCAACAAAGACCGTCACAAACTCTCATCCCCCTGGGAGGGCCCGTACATTATCTCTCAGGTTCTCCGACCCGGCTCATACAAGTTGCAGAACGCCGACGGCGAGGAATACACCAATGCTTGGAACATTGAGCAGCTATGTCGCTTCTATCCTTAAACCTCGTTCAAATTATATGAATATTTCTCGCACAGTCCCGTGACAACTCGCAAGTGACCCCCGACCCCAAGAATTTGGGTCGGGCGTCACTCGGGGGCTAGCCAGGGAGGGTCCCTCCCTGGAGTACAGGCTTCGCCAACACAGTTTCCTAGACCCCCAGGGGTACCCAGCAGGCGGATTGGCCCAACCAGCAAGGGGCGGCCCAATCCGAGTGCAACTGGATCAGTTTGTCGGACTGGCTGGCCCACCAGTCGGGAGGCCCACCAGTCGGGCGAACCGGATGGGCGCGACGGCGCGCGCGGCAAGGAAAGAAGACGGCGTATCCCGCAAGAAGCTCGGAGATCAAGATAAACTAGCCGGAATTATAGGGAAAGATATCTGTAATCGTTATAGGATCGAATCCTTGTATTTCGGGTAGGTTACGATCTCTAGCCGACTTGTAACTCAAGGCAGCCGGACTATATAAGGCGCCTTGAGACCCCCCTCCGAAGCACGCACAACAACATCTACGAAACCTAGGACAGAACCCAACTACGGAGATCCTTCAGGAACTTCATACACAGCAATACAATCACCCCCAACACAGGACGTAGGGTATTACGTCATCTCGACGGCCCGAACCTGTTCAATCCTTGCGTCTTGTGTTACCATCGGCTTCTGATCCTCGATCTGTCCCTCATCAAATCAACCACGTAGGCTACCCTGTGTGGACTGCCGGGTCCAAACATCCGATAGTTGGCGCGCCAGGTAGGAGTTGATCGACGTGATCATCAAGCAAGATCGATGGCAGAATTCCAAAACCTATCTCCGATTGATCTACTACACGGCGGCGGCGACACAACCTTCGGAGAACACGCATGGCGGCGTGACCGAACCCCACATGCATCTACTCGGTCTCCCCGGATCAATCTCCAAAAGCTGCACCATGCTGCGTCAGTAGTCGGACTCGGCGAAGCGCCACGGACGTCTACGTCGTCCAGTTCTAGACAGAGTCGTCCATGAATCAACTGCCAAAATCCATCTACAAACGCAGCAGTACCGCCGAGTTCGTCAAAAGGATGAGGACGACCCTTATTTTTTAATCTAATATTGCTTTCCTTCGTACGCATGAACTCTGGTTATTATTCTTTCTAAATTAATCTGTTTTATTTACGTGTGATCATGCATGAACGGGTCCTGGACTCTGACCCACTGCATGCCGCCGACCATGCACCGATTCGGAAGCAGCGCCGGCACGGGGCAAGGCGCCCTCCGCAGTTTGCCCTATGGGGTCGTCTACGCAAACAGGTGGATCCAAGCAGTCACGAGAGACCTGACGAGAAGACAGATACGACACGAACTGCAGGAGTCAGGATGCAACTGCATGCTGATCTGTATTACTGTGCCAATCTCCAACATGCCGGTGGCAACCTCAAGGACGTACACAGCGTCGTCGACGACGACAACTCCGATTGCAGGGACCTAACTGAATGGCTCGTCCTGACTGGCCGGCTTGGCCAACATTTGATGCCGACACGCCACGTCCACTCGGCGGCCACGACGACCAACGTGCCCTCATCCGACGATTCTCCAACTCTGACATAAATTAAGCTAAGTCATACTTTAATATTTTCACAATATTTTTCAGTCACCACGTATCTCCATATACATGTCTCCATGATCATCGCCGACTACCCTTGGTTTGTTCCCGACTGCTTATACAGCCCGAGCGCTACACGAGCAGTCGGGCTACACCCAACGGACGCATATTGCATTTTTCTCCATCGTTTATTTCTTTTTCCACTCTTGTACAAGTCGCTAAAGTACTTGGGAAGCACACGCCTTAATCCGTGAAACCTCGACTCTTCCGTACGCCTACGCTCCTACGCGTGCATGCGGCCCAGCTCCCTGCGCTATGGACTTACGGCTATCGGGGATCAGGTGCATAAACGTAACAGGATAACTACCCGAGGAAATTAATAGACTTAAAGAGTTGGAAGTAGAAATTCTATTACATACAACGCCGAATGTTTTTCTCCAGAATTATTATTTGCTACACCATATACTACCTATCCTTCATATCTTCATTGCAGGGCACAGGTTTGGATCCCGAGCTTGCCTGTTACGCTCGGGGGCTGGACCACTCCAGCATCGCCGCCAGCTGAGTACTCGAGTCAGTCAGTACTCGGGCTGGCGCTACACTCCACGACGGTCGCTAGCCGAGTGCTTTGCAGCACTCGGGCTGGCGCTACACTCCACGACGGTCGCTAGCCGAGTGCTTTGCAGCACTCGGGCTGGCGCTACACTCCACAAGGATCGCTAGCTGAGTGCTTTTGAGTACTGGGCTGGCGCTACCGCATGACGAGGAAGACGAAGACTACTCGGCGTGCTCAGCCCTCACGCTCGGGGGCTGGCGCCGGGACGACTACTCGGCGAGCTCCGGCCCTCACGCTCGGGGGCTGGCGCCGGGACGACTACTCGGCGTGCTCCGGCCCTCACGCTCGGGGGCTGGCGCCGGGACGACTACTCGGCGTGCTCAGCCCTCACGCTCGGGGGCTGGCGCCGGGACGACCACTCGGCGTGCTCAGCCCTCACGCTCGGGGGCTGGCGCCGGGACGACTACTCGGCGAGCTCAGCCCTCACGCTCGGGGGCTGGCGCCGGGACGACCACTCGGCGTGCTCAGCCCTCACGCTCGGGGGCTGGCGCCGGGACGACTACTCGGCGTGCTCGGCCCTCACGCTCGGGGGCTGGCGCCGGAACGACCACTCGGCGTGCTCGGCCCTCACGCTCGGGGGCTGGCGCCGGGACGACCACTCGGCGTGCTCGGCCCTCTCGCTCGGGGGCTGGGCGCTGGGGCGACTACTCGGCGTGCCTCGGACAGCTCGACCCGGCCCTCACGCTCGGGGGCTGGGCGCCGAAATTAACGTCGGATGATCTAGCCAGATGCTCCTTGACTAACCCTTGGACCGATTCCTACGGAATCGCTTCAAGGCTCGGGGGCTACGGCCAACGGACGCACCTCGCGGCGCATCCGTTGATTGTCTGACGACCTCAGAAGAAGGCTACTAACCCTTGGACCGATTCCTTCGAAATCGCTTCAAGGCTCGGGGGCTACGGCCAACGGACGCACTTCGCGGCGCATCCGTTGGGAAACGGCTCTTTTCTCTCCAGTATCACGCGGTTTCGCTTCCAACTGCAGCAAGCTCGACGCTCATCAGACAGCACGACCTCGCCGACTTGTCTCTCAACCACGTACTACTCGGGGGCTTGTCGGGGGTAGACCCCCAGGGGTACCCAGCAGGCGGATTGGCCCAACCAGCAAGGGGCGGCCCAATCCGAGTGCAACTGGATCAGTTTGTCGGACTGGCTGGCCCACCAGTCGGGAGGCCCACCAGTCGGGCGAACCGGATGGGCGCGACGGTGCGCGCGGCAAGAAAGAAGACGGCGTATCCCGCAAGAAGCTCGGAGATGAAGATAAACTAGCCGGAATTATAGGGAAAGATATCTGTAATCGTTATAGGATCGAATCCTTGTATTTCGGGTAGGTTACGATCTCTAGCCGACTTGTAACTCAAGGCAGCCGGACTATATAAGGCGCCTTGAGACCCCCCTCCGAAGCACGCACAACAACATCTACGAAACCTAGGACAGAACCCAACTACGGAGATCCTTCAGGAACTTCATACACAGCAATACAATCACCCCCAACACAGGACGTAGGTATTACGTCATCTCGACGGCCCGAACCTGTTCAATCCTTGCGTCTTGTGTTACCATCGACTTCTGATCCTCGATCTGTCCCTCATCAAATCAACCACGTAGGCTACCCTGTGTGGACTGCCGGGTCCAAACATCCGACAGTCGTAGGCTAAGGGAAAGGCAGCATGTAGCGGCATGGGCTCGGACACATTGGTCAGAACGCAAAAAGCCAAAGGCCTCGAGGGCAATGGCTGGGCATCCACCAATCGCACCGTGGCTCACTCCGTTGCGAGTCAAGCCCCGACCCTGGGCACACGGCGGGGAGAGAGCTCGGGGGCTAGCGCACACATAAGCGATGTATATAAAGTTAAAAGTGATAAAACGGCCGACCCAGGAACACCTGCTGCTCGGTCACGAGTTCGAATTACAAAATAAGCCCAAAGACTCAAAATAGCACGAACAAAAACAAACTAACTAAGGGCCCATGGCCCGTCCTCCTTTTGTGTCGATGCAGCCAGGGTTGCCGCCAAGGGAGCCACGTCATCCTCAAACGCTCACACCTTCTCAAAGGTGCAACCCAGCACGAAGCCCTCTGCGAGGAACTCCAACTTGATCTGGGCATAGTGCGAGCGGGCCACGGCGAAGGCCCACCGCACTCCAAGGAACAGCCCGTCCGCTGCCAAAGCCCGTGCCCGGGTCGGGATTCGGGAAACTTGGGTCGGCAGTGAGCTCGACCCCACCTCCGCCCTCATCCCAAGGTCACCGAGCGCAGTGTTGACGGCAACGCGGAGGGCGTCATGTTCGTCGACCTCCAGCTTCAGCGCGGCCTCAAGCTGACGCAGCTCAGTTCGGAGTCGGGCGACCTCTGCCAGGTCCCCCACTTCTGCGGTTGCCAGATCGGCGGTGACGCGCTCGGCTTTGATCCGAACCTCCCTCTCGACCTCCAAAGCCGCGTGGGCACCTACCAGGTCCTGATCCCAGACGCCGACAAGCCGGAGGGCGTCGTCACGCCCCGTCCATGCCTCCACAAGCTCCTGGCGCGCCTATTGTAGGGCGCCCATGGCCTGATCCCGCTCGGCACAAAGGCGACCGTGTTCGTCTTGCAGCTGATGACAATCCTCGTCTCGGGCAGCCGACTTGGACGACCACGAGGCGAGCATCTTCCTCGTCTTTGCCTCGACGTCCTCGGCACGCTCATGCGCCTCCTGGGCCTTCACGTGGGCATCATCGGCCTCTTGAGGAGCGGTGGCCAGCTGCGCCGCCAGCGCTTCCCGAGCTTGCGCGTGAACAGCCTCGGCTTCTCTCCAGACGGTGGCCAGCTGCTCCGCAGAGGCGCGCGCGTGTCTTCCGCCTCCCGACGGGCGGCAGCCAACTGCGCCACCAGTGCTTCCCGCTCCTCTCTCTCGACGGCCGAACGATCCCAGATGTCCCTCCCCCGGCGAAGGAAGAGGGACTTGTCGTGCCTGTGGTCCATCAGAGACTGCATGAGGATAAAGAGGATCAAAAGCCGACAGTCGATGAGCCAAAAACCAAAGAAGAAGGAAAAAAAACTCACCCCGCCAGCAGGGACGACCACGTTCTGAAGCGTGTTCAGTGCGGCGTGCAAGGCCCCGACCACCGAGTTGGCCCCGGCCTCGATCCGCCGGTAGTTGTCCTGCTCCGCGCCGTCGTCCAAGGCAAAAATCATGGCGTCGGGGTTTCGCCGGTCAGCCCATCGGAGCCGTGGGCCCGCGAAGACAAAGGCATCCCTCTCCAAACTCAACACCTCGCGGCCCCAGTGATTTCCACGTTTGAGGAGGGGGCCCGCACCAAACTCGTCCCCGGGGCCTCGACCGGCACCCCCAAGGGCACCAACACCGCCTCCGATGCGGCCCTGGCAATGGCCGACGAGGGTACGACATCCTCGGCCGCCCGAGCAGGCAGCAAGGCTGGGGACGCCTCAGCCGATGCCGCCTCCAAGAGCTCACCCGCGGGCTCACCGTGTGAACCGGCGTCTTTCCCCCGCGAAATCGGGGACCCCCAGTCATCCGTGGCGCCGGGCTCCGAGGCGGCCACCTCGAGCTCCGCTGGCTACGAGGACAGAAGCCTGGCGCACGGAGCCTCAGGGCCAGACGCGGCCAAACCCTCGGTGCTCGAGGCATGAGGGCCAGACCCTACCGTGGGACCCAGCAAAACCGGCGGCGTGGTCTTAACTACGAGCGAGCCACCGGACTGGCCGCCCGCACCCGCCATCCCGAGAGCCGCCCACACCACGGGATCAGTGAAGCTGACCTCCATCTCCAGTGCGGTGCCCACCACTTTTCCGTGCGATCACATTCCTAGGGGCCAGGACAAGAGGGACAGCCTGACCCCCAGACCAGCGCCATGGAAGACCTAAGCAAACAAGAACAACGGCGAAGAAACAACATTAGGAGCCACGAGAGACACACCTCAGCGCCGTTGGGAACGCCGCTCTTGACTTCTTTTGCGGCGGCTCCTCGGTCGAGCCCGTTTCCTCGGGCCTCGGGCGCTTGCCCTTGTCGACCCCCGGGGTCGATGGGGATTGCCCCCTCCTTCCTCCCCTCCCCCTCTCTCTCTCCCCGGCAGAGCTCCCGGGGACCAGGCGCTCGCCAAATGGGCCTCGAGGCGGGGAAGCCAGAGGGAGTGCAGCGTCCAAAACTTGGAGAGGACTGTGCCCGGCGCTGGCACTTGCAGCGGCCGTGGATGACGGCACTCGGACCTGGCCCGCAGGGTCGTCCTCACGCACCCCAGTCGACGGGAGATTCATCACCGTCACCCCCGGCGCCTCTCCCAGAGCCCTCGGCGTCGCCCTCCTCGGTCCCCAGCTCCGAGAACCTGGAGAGACTGTCGTCGTCATCTTCTTCGTCGACGGCCTCCTCATCGATGGAAGGGCCCATGCTCTCGTTCCACCGCACATCGAGTATCGCTAAGATGCGGTGGCGGCAAAACTCCTCCTGCTTCTTCTCCTCGTCCACCACCTTGGCCTTCTTCTTCTTATTCTTCGCGGCCTCCGCTCTCTTCCTTTCCGCCTCCGCGCACTCACGGTTCCAAGCCCTTTGCTGCACGTCCTCTGGCAGCGGCGGGCGCGACGGGACGTAGTTGAGGATGCCCTGCGCGACCGCGGAAAGCAATATCAACAACATCGGCTGCTTGATAAGGGGGAAGAAATGAGGAATTAGGGGACCCTTACCACCACAACGGCGCCATTCGCAGGCTTCATCGGTGGGTTCCCCTCGATCGGGTATTTCGCCTCTTCCTAGGCCACGGCGCCACGGAGGCATCGGTAAATTTCATCCTCGGGCAGCACCTCGTAGGACATCACCAACCCGGTCCAGTCCACCTGGGGCGTCAACTCGAAGATCGGTACCCGACGCGCCATGTGCGGGAGAATCCAGCGCGCGTGATATGCCGCAGTCACCCTCACGCCAGTCACCTTCCACCTTCACAGGCGGTCGATCTCTGTGAAAAGGTCGGGTAGCGTCTTCTTCTCGTCCGCATCCGGGCGCGAAGTGATGACTCGCCCGGTGAAGGTCGAAAAAGGGGCGGTGGTGTCGTTTCTCAGGTAGAACCACTGAGGATGCCATCCCTTGTTGGAGGAAGGGAGGTGGAGCGAGATGTAGCCGGACGCCCATCGCCCGCGGAGGCGGATACCGGCGCACCCTATCGGGGGCACCCTCCCCTCTTTCTTCACGAGGTCGATGCAAAATAACCACTTCCACAGGGCGAAGTGGGGCTCTATACCCAGGAAGCCCTCGTACATGGCGATGAACGCCGCAATGGCTGGACCCCATTGGGGTTGAGGTGATGCAGCTCGAGCCCGTAGCGGTGAAGGATTCCCCGGAGGAAGTAGTCCGCTCGTGGAAGGGAATGAAAGAAACGACGTAGGCGGCCGGCGTGGTGGGACGGTCTTCATTGCCGGGCACCAACCACTCCATCAACTCCATGCGCGGACACAAAAGCCCACGCTCCACCAAGCGATCGAGGTGAGCCTCAACCACTGATGAACACGCCCAGAATCCCATTGCAGGCATGAGCTTGGGGCGAACAGAGAAAGGGAAACCGGGTGAGGCAAGCGGCGGCGGCGGAGCGGATGGCCGCAGCAACGAGGACGAGTAAGAAAGAGGAGCGGCACGTGGGCAGATTAGATGCGAAGAGGTCGATGGAGGCATGGGGAGGAAAGAGCCCTAGCCCTCCCTCCGCCTTTAAGAGGACGGAGCCAAAACATGCCCAGGAAACGCGCCACGCCCCTGCGCATGACTCCCTTTCGCTCCCTTGATCCTCGCGCCACGACCCACCGCCACGATGTCCGCGGCGGTTCGTCTCCAAGCAGGCCTCATAAGCTCAAGAGGTAAGTGGCCTTCAGGCGAGGACACCCCGATAAAGCCCAAAACAGCCCAAGGAGTTCTAAGGCCAGCCCGCTGAGGGTCCGACGGCCGCTCCAAGGCGTCCCCGAGCGAGGGGCGGTGACAGGTGGGCCCGCTAGCGGCTCGTACCCTAGTGCGCGAGCACCAAGGGCACCCCGACCCACATTCGAGCCTAGGCGTGTCCTGACCCCATGTTTCTTACTGCAAAGAGGCGTCGAGCCCCCACTGTCGATCGAATGATGGTGGGAACTAAGCGGGTCAGACACCATGGATTTATTGAGGTCGGTCACAAGCTGATCCGTCGACTCCCCCACAAAGGAGCGTTGGGGCCTCACTCGAACCAACCCGTTCATAACTCAACGAGAGCCGTACTTCGGCCTATGTGGCAAAGTGCGAGGCATCTCTAACCCTCTGTCCTACCGTAAGGAAAGCGCAAGGGGAAAGCGCAGGCAAGCCGAAATGACCGTCCATCCGGGTGCGAGACCCGAAAAATACACGGGGGTCAGAATCGCAAATAAGAGACCGACGACACGGTCGCAAAACACACGAACAAAATAATGTCTTCTTTTACAAATAGAGGTAAAGTACATACGGCGCGCGGCTGTGGAAAGTTACAAACGAGAATCGCCACTCATGGGTGGCGATTTAAGATGACCAAGGGGAGGAGTCCTCCTAAACCAAGCAGGAGGCCATGCGAGCTTACATCGCAGGCCTTCTTGTGGCATCGTCCTCCCCAAGGACGCCGTAGGGGGAGAAGGTGCAGGAGCATAGCTCCCGGCGACGAACTGACCACCACGCCACACGCCATGCCTCCCTCGCCTCGAATTCAGCTGGCACCGACAACGGTAACACGCAGAAGATAGGACGAAGAGCGGCAACGCGGCGGTGGTGTACGTGATCCCCCACAACCTCAGATCCTTCTGGAAGCATCCGCAAAGCGCAGATACCAGTAGGGCCAAGCGGAGGTCGGCAACGACGCCGATAGCCCAAGCTACGCACCACAGCCGACCACACCACCGCCTCCGAAGTGGTAGGTGTGGGAAGCAAGTCAGCAGCACCAAGGGCCGGTGCGACACCGAGCAAATGTCGCACCATGCACCTGACTCCCGGAGTTCACAGGGATTCTTCTGGCATCAACGAGTGGCTTCCCCGGCCCTACCCTCCGAGGGACGACCGGGGACGAAGCCCACAGATGCTAGCTCCATTTGAGGGAAGAAAAGTGGAAGAAGCTAGCTTGGATGCCGATATGGCTAAGCAGAAGGCCCCTATTTATAGCAAAAAGGGCAGCCCACAGGGTCCGCGTGGGGGCTGCAGGAACGCGCCATGCGGCGCGACCAAGCGGTCGGTCCGAAAAGGACAAAAACCCTCCACGGGGGAAACAGTGGCGGCGCGCCCAAAGCAGGACCGATATCACAACTCGGGTCAGGGCCAAGCATGGCAGGCGCGCCTCGCTGCGAGCCCTGACACAGGGTCACGAGACCTCTATGCGTGATTAAGGCCTGCATCAGGCCCTAAAAAGGAGCAACCAGCCCGAGCTGTGACGGGACTACACTGGCAGGCGAATCTCAGCCACTGAGCGAATTTATTGTTCGCCCAGTGGCTCGGGGGCTAAACCCACCGGGTGCGCTCGCGCGCCCCCGGTGAGGGAAACCCCAAAAACCCGCGAACTGACCCCCTGAGCGAGCCCACAGCTCGCCCAAAGGCTCGGGGGCTATACCAGGTGGTTGCGCTCGCGCGCACCCCCAGACGGCCCGGCCAGACAAAGGCGATGAGTCCTTACGTAGGTCGTGACAACCTCCGCAAGGAATTGGGGGGCTACTCTCGGATATCAATATCCGGGATGTTTTAACCTGCAAGGTTAGGACGCACATCAAGGAGTTGTCCACCCAAAAACAAATCGCAGGATACAGGGCCTCTTGATACACCTTTCTCGCCAACGCGGCCCAACCATGGCCCAGCTACGGCCCGGCACACCTAATTCCGACTCGCCCGACCCCAGGAGAAGGATTGGGAATAGGGTACGCCAGGGTAAGGCCACTCCGCCTCGCTCGACCCCAAGGAGGGCTCGGGAGTAGGACCGCTGTGGGACGGGAACCTCCGCCTCGCCCGACCCTCGCGCCCGGGTCAGGACGGGGTCCCACAGCTTCCTCTCCGCCTCGCCCGACCTCCCCCATCCGGGCCAAAGACCGGACCCACGGAAGGGGCCCAGGGGGGTCTGATCCGTCAGGCAAGTAGGGTCCACGATGCGAATAGATGGAATGGGCATTAATTGCCCCGGGCAGGCGGAGCGAGGGCGGTACACCTAACGCGATGGGCACCTCGTCCTTAGTGAGTGACCGGGCATTGCCATGCTCACCAACCACTCTGTCCTGCTGAAAGACGGAGCGCTGACACTCGGCGTGGGAGGGTCAAATAGCCCTCTGTAGGTACCCTTCTTGAGCGTCATCCACAGCACCTGCAGAGGGGGTCCCAGGAGTAGGTGAAGACCGAGGCCAGGCGGCTTCCTTCTGACCGAAGCTTTCTCTCTCTCTCTCTCTCTCTCGTGTAAACGGCCCGGCCCATTCCCTTGGACTATAAAAGGGAATGGGGGCCTTCCTTAGCCTCTCACAGAGACTTGGGAGCCCGTTCCCTCTCTCGACCGCTTGTAACCCCTACTACGAACAACGCAAGTAACACGAGAACCTCGAACTGGACGTAGGGCGTTTGTGCCTGAACCAGTATAAATCCTTGTGTCCTTTCGTGAACCATCCGAGCCTTAACACGCAATCCACTAAATTCACTTGTCGGTGATTTCTTACACCGACAGGGAGCAAAGTCTTGGATTCATCAAGGCTTATGTACACACATTGGTGATATCAATCTAATCTTTCTCTACTTTGATCTACTATGATTCATTCTTATTCATATGTCTAGCTAGCATATGTTCTTAGTAGGAATAGATCTAATCGTAGTGATTAGTCTATGTCTCATGGATTTATCATAGTAGTGCATAGAAAGTCGGTAGTTATTTACCCACGTGTGGCGACAGCATGTGGGAGGGAAAGTGGAAAGATTGTGTAATGTTGAGTACGATCAACGGTGAGTATCTTGGGAGTCGTTGCAGCAGCTATCAAGAAGAGGAGTAGCTTTGAGCAAGAGCAACTTGGTAGTTGTTTGGGATAAAGCTGTGGGAAATCGGAGGCATCAACACGCACCTCGCAACGGAGACCATGAGAAAGGTAGGACGCTTGCGAGCCGCGTTTCGGAGGGATGACACTTTATCAAGGTGCTACATGGTTTGATATTGCTTTTGCTAGAACTACAACTGGAAGACGATGGCACGTGTTACCTTTGATTGTGTCACTTATTTATGTGGATGTGATCTCTTGCTCTCATTCATATTGTTTTCTATATGCAATTAATGCTTCATGCTAGGCTTAGATCCGTTTGGCTAGATAAAAAAACCCTAGTAAGTTCGCTGTCGATCCACAGACTGATAAACCTTGGAAGGAATACTCTAAGAGAAAAACTACAATGATCTGTGCGCTAACCGCCACCACAATCCCCTCCTAAGAAATCGCGTAGGGATGGATTTCAAGTGACAGGGCAATACAAATCTATATTCCTTTCTATTCCTACATTTGAGAAGATCAACTTCGGCAAACCCCCTCCATCTTAGATACACAGAAATCCAAGCTCCTGCATTTCTTGATCAGCCCCAACTCCATCAATAGCCTCCGAGTCTCAAACATCATTTTTTTGACTCATGCGGCCCATCTCTCTCTAGCTATAGGCGGCCGGCAGAGAGGAGGGCGGAGCAGTGCTGCATGTAGGGAAGGGCAGGGTGCACAACACGGAGTGTGCGAGGAGGTAGCGGGCAAAGGCAACGGGTAGAGAGACAGACCGAGCCATGCGGCATTGCGTCGAGGTCGGTGAAAGAAAGGATGAGAAGACGGGATGAAGGGGATGGGGGTGGTGATGGACCAAGATCCATAGGAGTCCTTATGGGCCATATACCCATGAGAAGACTGGATCGGCAACTCTGACAGATACGAGGAAGAGATGTACAGGTTAAGGAAACTAGTCGGCTACAAGGAAACAACCCGGCCTAATCATATTAGGACTCTATGTTTAGTATCCGACTAGGAATCTGTATTATTCGACTTGTAGACCCTGTCTTCCAAGTATATAAGGTGAGGCAGGGACCCCTTGTAAAATCATAACCATCAATACGAAGCGGTCCACCTCATACAGGACGTAGGGTATTACGCTCTCCATCGAGGCGGCCCGAACCTGTCTAAATTGTCTCGTGTTCACCATCGTGCTTCTGGTTCCGACGAGGCCTTTGCGAACAACTCGACTATCTTGAGACCCCCCACAGTAGGCTAGCCGGTATAAAAAATCCGACAGCTGGCGCGCCAGGTAGGGGCTCTTGTCGAGAATCGTCAAGCAAACTCGATGGCACCAGTCATCTTCACCTGCAACGGCGACATGGCGTTTGAGAAGAGCGCCACTTTCGTCTTCGGCTCCTGGGTCTGCACGGCGGACGGCGCGAGCAACTTCGATCGCGTCCTCAAGCCGACGATTTCGGAACAATTCGCCGACAATCTCGACGAGATCGTACTCCCGAGCCCGACTTCAACTCGGACTCGGGCAACTCCAAGTACATGCACAAGAGGAATCAGGTGTGGATGATTGGATTTGGGTCCGGGTTCAAGTACAACAGTGCAGTATGGGAATGGATCGTCCCTGCCCACACTGAAGATGGATCTTGGGCTGGGTGCATCCATCGTTATCCAGTACACACTGAAATGGTCATAAAATCTTTACCTATTTCTAAAGAGAGGATTGTTTCTTCCTTTTTCTTGGTTCATCGTGACATGTGGGTCCCACCTCTCCTGCCCATGGTAGTCATGATCGCCGTCCGATCCTATGATCTTACCTAGCCTGAACAATACGAGTTGGTGTATGGGCCGTTTTGGGATTGGATCGGCGTGCGATCAGGATCCAACTCATAATGTCGTTAAAATTGGACACAAATACGATCTCATCCATTCTATAGGCACCGTTGCCCACTGACTTCTATCCTGTCACCACGCCGGCAAAGATGGGACACTACCGCCAGGCTAGAGAAGAGATCCTCCTCTTTCTTGGTTATTTTTGTATGTTGCTTCTTTTCTTTTTAAGTACGTGAACTCTCCGCATTGGAACCGGGGGGAGCTTTCTTCGTCGGTCAAAATTAAAGTTGCGCTAATCTGTTTGGCCTCCGCAGGCTAGAACAGACAAAGTCTTGTGTGCTTAGAAAACGCGTAGGAACCGGTCTCTAACTCACAATTCACAAACCGTGAAGAAGCCACGTCTGGCTTACAAACCAACCAGAATAAAATTGAGAGGGCCGACGTCGAAACCTCGATAAAACCTGCCAGCGAACGGCAAGTCGGCAAGCAAAGAAACCACGTGGGCAAGGAGTCATTACGGGTCTCAAAGATAATGGGCACGCATAAAATTACGTGCATGGGAAAATTTTGCAGGAAGGCAAATTGACTTTCACAAATTATTGGCCTGGAAAAATCCAAAAGAGATCGCCTATAAAAGTGTTTGCTCATCGTGAATTGCAATGAAAAAAATCTGAAATTTACTGCACCAATACACACAATAATCTCGACTGTATTTGAGATAATTTAATCATTTTGATCTTGTGGGTCCAGACCCAAACCTATAACCTCAGCAGATATGGTTGGCATTGGGTCTCTCGTGCATGTTTGTGTGGCACTCTCGGGCATGGGGCGCGATCAACTTGGCGCGCACAGCCACAATAGCTAGCTATTGGGTTCTTGCTATTGCTTATTAGGATTGTCTCTTGTACAATCGACACATGCGAGTAGCATTTTGAGCACCGTTGGGTGGGCCAACCACATGCACCTTGGCCAGCCCCGTATGAGTGCCATGCTGCACAACAATTGTTTGTTATTTTGTCTAAAAAAACAATTGTTTGCTATTGCGGAACCTAATATGGAACAAAATCCTCGCCCATGTACTCAATTCAAGAATTAGAATTAGAAATAATACTAGGTTCGTGCCCGTACGTTACTACGGGAAGGAAACAAAAATTTAAACTCAATAAGATGAGCAAGAAAAAACTATTGATTAAGGGTTTAGAAGTATAATTCAGGCAAATAAACGATAAGAGAATGGTTTAGAGATATGATTCAAACAATAAACTTGTGCTACACAAAGAATAAATACATAGTACATAAGGTAATTTCTTATTGCTCACTATTACAGCTTGTCCTTGGGCCACTTCCACAGCTTAATGGTTTATTACATATATGATTCAGCCAATAAACCTTGTGCTACACAAAGAGTAAATAAGGTAACTTCCTATTGCTCACTACTACATACATAAGGTAACTTCCTATCGCTCACTACTACAGCTGGTTCTCAGGCCACTTCCACAGCAGGTGCATCCACAACTAGTCTCAGCCACTTCCGCCACAGCAGTAGCAGCTCCATGTCCACGTCCACGACTACTTCCACTGCACAAGCATCCACAGCCACTTCCATGGTGGTGTTTCTTGCATTATCAATCAAGGAGGTAATAGGCTAGGAGGCACAACCAGGGCCACTTTCATGGTGGTGTTTCCCGCATCACCAATGAATGAAGTAATAGGCTAGGAGGTCACAACCATGGCCACTTCCATGGTGGTATTTCCTGCATCATCAATGAATGAAGTAATAGGCTGGGAGGACTCAGTCAATTGGTGGCCAAACAATACATTGTCCATATGTGATCAAACCATTATCTCAATACACAAGAGATGAGTTTCAAATGTCTAGCCTGATTGTGTTGTTCTTAGAAGAACATGTATGATGCTGTCGGGTTCGAGCACTAGCCCATTAGATAGTTGATGCCTAGTGTATTCTAGGATCTGTATGTTTGCTTTGGTTCATCTTTCTGAACCCTTATAAACTATGGAGTAATATTTAGATCAAAAGGTTAACTCAATAGCACCTCTCTGATGTCAATATGCATAGCAAAAGTTAGAGGCAACAGTTGGGGGACTAACTTAAGCCACTGATCCTGAAATTGAGGTAAGTTCCTATAGTCAATATTTATAACAAAAGTATAGGCAGGAGTTCTAACTTGTTGCCAAAATATTATTCGAAGGATCTGAATCACATTCTAACACAAATCCTGGAATCTAGCAAAATCATTGGTTATATACAGGCAAACAAATACCAATAAGGAAACTATTCCGGATTGACAAGGAAAATTATTTTTTTCCAGAGATCAAAGTACTGCAGGAATTCAACAGCAACAGGTAAATTAATTTCACCCACTACTCAACATGTAGTGGTTTTTAACACTCTTCAGGGGAATGACAAGATGATTACAGTGCCATTGATGATTAGAGTGACATTGATGAGTTTACAATATTTAACTTCTCTGTTCCCTTTTGGTAAACAAAACGCTTTCAGTAGAAAAAATTGATTCTTAGTGAGGTATAGGTAGGACAAACCTGGTTTGCTTTACCATAACTCCATAGAAACTAAACCAAACATTCTGCTTTTCAGCTTTGATACCATCACTTCAGATTTCAAAAGAGTATTACAGGTTCATTTACTCAAATGAGCAACCCTGTCCCCGGAACAAAATTGTGTGCTAGAAATGATTCATTTCACATGGATGAAGATTATTTCTAGAATCCCAGTGGTCACACTTTTGACACTGTGGATGAGATCATTTCTGTACAGGAAAGTATGCGTTGTAATTACTCAGCTCCTAATCTGGGATAATGCTTGCAAGGTAACATAGCAACGATTAGGCCAACTACAAATGCAAATTAGTACAACTGGATATAACTCCTGATCTGAACTGGTCACCCAGAAATGGACTGTGGACACTGAAATTATGTGGGGATTTGTTTGGATACCAGTTTGACGGCCACCTCTTCGCCATTCTGCACGTTGATGGCTGCAGCCAAATCAAGCTAGCACCGTCAGAAGCATGCATACACCGAGAAAAGCAAACAACCAACAACACGTCAGGGGACTCACCGAGGTAGAGCTCCCCGAAGGAACCACATGTCCCGATCTTATTCCCGAGCTTGAACTGCAGGCATTGTATCCCTACGAAAATTAGAACAAAATTCACCAGAACAGCAAAATTCAGTGTAATATGAAAGGCTATTTGGAATGCGCTTTTTAGACGCCCAACAACACAAGCAAGTACTTTCCTGCAGAGTTTAGAAATTATTTAGAAATCACATGTTTAGAAAAGTAATGCATAAGCATCAACATTTATAAAAGTAATCATTGTCCAGGCATGCAACAATTAGATGACCCTCATAGACAATAAAAGGTTGCAGATTAGGTAATAAATCCATCCAAAAGAAAATTTAAGAAATTTGTAACTCTCACTCCAGGATCTTTGACAGCTTGCTCACAGGGAATATTCATAACTCAGATAATGATACATATTTAGTTATGACATGGGCCCACTACTACCACCAGCTGAAGCCAGAGTATTACCCGGAAAAGGAATACATACGGTGTACCTTAGCACAAAGGAAGAGGAAAAACATACACGGCAATGACTGCTAATCAATGTTTTATAAAGCATGATGAGCCTCCGCATAGTATTTTTCCCAAATTGTGTGTAGACCAACCTGCTAAGCAATTGTGTCAAAAATCCAAAATTGTAGCATGGAACCTGATAGTACTGTCATGTAGTACTTGTCCAATGGCAAAGCGTATCTGTCAATCATAACTTTTATCAGAAGAAGATGCAGACACAAACAGGTTCAAAACATTTCACATGCCATATGCAAGCAACAACAGTACAGAATAACTCAAAATTACTGCTAGTGAATGTACATTCTTGTTGAGATGGAGGAGTAAACCAAGAAGGTACCTTATGCTAGGAACAGAAGGCAAGGGGAAATCTTTTTTCCCTGTAGATTGCTTATTATCTCGGAGCTGCACATCATGAACCTGGCCGGCAAGAAGGCCCTTGGCGTCAGGCATTTCATCGACCGCGAGAATGATCTCCTCTGTGTAGCCGAACTCCTGCTAGATGGCGATGATTGAGCTGCCGGCCGGCAGAACATAGGTGAAGTGCACGATGGCCTCGCTGCCACCGGGGTTGCAGCTGCAGGGCACGGGGATTATTTGTGGCGGCGACCAGGGCCAAGAGGACAAATTGGACAACACGACCGCGACGGGGATGGGACACTAACCTGAGGACAAGCACTCCCTTCGCCAAGGGAGAGCGTGCGCCTTACGCGAGCTCAATGCTGGGGCCAAGCCGGAGACGGCATGCCCCGCGTCGGCCTGCGCCGCGACAGGCTGCCCTGTTATCTCGTCTCGTCCCGCCTGTCACCACCACCCTCATGCCGCATCACTGGAGAAGGCCGCGCCGCCGCCTCCGCCTTCTTCGCAGCCGCCGGACTACTTCCCGCAGTCCGCTCCAGCGTGGAGGAAGACCGGCAGAGGGGAAGAAGGGGCGACGATGAGTGACTCACCGACGGAGGGGAAGGGGCGCCGGCGGCCTTCAAGCGTGCCGAGGGGGACGGCGGCGCGAGGTGACGGAGGCGTGGCGGCGTGAGGGGACGGCGGCGTGGTTTGGCGAGCGGAAGAGGAAGCGCGCGGATGCAGAATCGCGGGGAGGAGGGGAGAGGATTGCGATGGAAGGCGCGCGGTTCGCGGCCGCGGATACTCCAGGGTTTCATTTACCGACCGGTCCCCTGTAACCGCCGGCCGGCGGTAGCGGTTAACCGGTCGGTTAACCGCGGTTACCGCTAAAAACCGAACAAATTCAAATCCAAATTCAAAACGCGCCATACAAACGGAAAATGACGGTTAACCGACGGTAATAACGGTAAGCCGCTCGGTATTACCGGTTAACCGGTCGGTCGTTGAGGCGGTCGGTCGGTCGGTTGAACGGTCGGTAGAACCGGTTAGACGACCGGTTGGACCGGTTAGCCGGCCGGTTGCAAAAAAAATTGAACAATTATACATAGAAATAGAAAATGACCACAAATAGATACAAACATGGATACATAATAATAATTGTGCATAGAAATAATAGTTGTGCATAGAAATAGATCAACGGTAGTATTGCCTAGCCATTTCGTACTCGGCGGTGGACATCACATTCAAACCTTGCCTTAGAAGCAGCTCAGCTTTGTAGTCTTGCCAAGTTTGGCCCGTCCACGCCGATGTCGTCTGCCATTCCTGAAGTAACATATTGTACCAATGGGGGTCTTGCCATTCGTACACCCATCTCATCGGTGGCTGCGTGCTCAAATCAGGTATAGGATAGTGATAACTGGACTGGGAGGAATCGCTGTATGAGCTAGAAGAGTACTGTGGAAAGTGTGGAGTGTTGTAATCCGTCGGTTCAACCGTTCTCCTCTGGGATTCCGGTGCTCCATGGTCAACGTCCTGAGTAGCATGCGTGAATTCAGTCTCCCCTGCAACCAACCATATAGCATAATTAGTACTCACAGTGAAAAACATATGTGCATATATATTGAAGTGCATGCACTTCAAACCTGTGAAACGAAGACCAGCACCGCCACCGCCACTGCCACCGGCACCGCCACCGCCACTGCCACCGGCGCCGCCACCGCCACCACCGCCGCCACCACCGCCGCCACCACCGCCATCACTATCATCATCATCATCAGCGGAGCTGCTATCCTGAGACTCCTGATACGGTGGACTACCATCACCCTCGCCATCATCAGTGTCGTCGTCGCTCAGCACTAGTGTTGTTTTGCCTTTGCCTTTTCCCGTGGCCTGTCCTCGTTGGCGCTTCGGGTCACCCTTCGTAGGCCCTACGTGGTGCTTCCTCTTCCCTAGGTGAGTGTCACCCACATGTCGACGTGCCCAATCACTGATGCAATCATCCCCTGTAGAAGTCCGGAGGTCTGATGGGTTTATATGATCCGTGACAATATGGGACGGGAGCGGGGTGTCTCCGTCATCATCGTCCTCGTCCAGAACTGGATCCCCGTTTGATCGACCATATTCCATCCACTCCCGCACCGGATTTTTCTCATCATAGAATGAAAGATGGGACAGCTGGTCAATGAAATCACCTTCATCACGCACGGGGTTGCCGACATCCGCAAGTCGCAGGCGTAGGTTGTAGTTGACATAGACAAGCTTGTTCAGTTTCTTGTGCGACAACCGATTGCGAACCTGGAAATGGAAATACCGCCAATGAGCATAAAGTGTATGGAACGTGAAAGTAGAAACTTTTGTGACAGTGTATGGAACCGATTGCGAACCTTTGTATGCAGCAAGGCAAAAGTACTCCAGTTCCGCTCGCATCCACTTGACGAACAACATTGAGAAACAAGCCGCAAAGCAAGGCTCTGCAGCTTAGGAGTGGTGTTGCCGTTTACCATCCACCATGAAGATACAGTTGTCTTTGGGTCAAGCGCCATTTTCATTGCCAAATCTGAGGCAAACTCACCACGCCTTTGTCGAAACATCTCAGCCTCGTTCAATGCCTGGATGGCGCTCTGGATATCCGTCATGCGCTGAAATGCATCCTTGAGTGTACGCCACATTTCTGAAGTTGGAGTATACGTATAGGCGTACCTCGGATTTAGGACAGAAGCTGCAAAATGGAAATACCGCCAATGAGCATAAAGTCTATGGAACGTTAAAGTAGAAACTTTTGTGACAGTCTTACCTGGAGCCGCATACGTCTGTACGATGACGTTCTGCATCCTGCTGTTCATAAGCTTTTCATACTCTTTCCAGGTGGAAACATTTTGACCGAAGAAAGACTCCATTTCATGTCTCACATTCTGGAAGGTCATAATCACCTCGCACAAGTTGGGCCGCTTGTCCTGATCAGCAAAGCGAAGCAACTTGTATAATGGTTGAACTGAGTCAATGATAAATTTCATTCCATCCCACCACTCCATACTTGCAAATCTGGCATGAGTAAATCTACCCATATTTGTATTTGCCCATTTGCTCTGCAAAAATTGAGGAGAACCCATCCACTGCATGAAACGATCACGTTTTCGATATATGCTGTCTAGGAACATGTAGTTCGTCCCAAAGCGAGTTGCATTCCACTTGACCAACTCACCACCGATCGCTTGCCTCATCATATGATTCAACTGACCATGATTGTGTAACCAAGCTGAAATTTTCTTGCATTGATCGATCATACCTTGATGTTCATACCTTGCACCGATATCCTTTAACATCAAATTGACAGTGTGTGCTAGACAAGGTGTCCAAGCAATGTGTGCATACACATCGGAAAGCTCCCTGCATGCTTTCTTGTAGTTGGAGCCGTTGTCCGTGATTACATGAACGATATGCTCTGGCCCAATCTCCTCCACCACCTTTATAAGCTCCTGGTAAAATATACAGATTCTTTAGCGGTTTCCAGACGCATCAACAGATTCTCTAGCAACATCTGAATCATATTCGGATTGAAAGGAACTAGGTAAGGGGTTACCTGGAGCAAAAATTCGGAATCTTGAGTTTTTCTAGACGCATCAATAGACTTGTGGAACCACGTGACCCCATTGCAATATATCAAAAAATTGATGACACTCATCCTCGTCGGGCCAGTCCACGAATCGCACATCAACGTGACGCCAAAGAGAGGCCACTCTTGCTGAAACTTTACGTACTGAGTCTTCAAGTCTTGCTCGTTTTGATCCAGGTACCTGCCATCAATATCCCGTCCAGCGGGTGACGCGATACCTTCACCTGCAACCATATGGCAATCATGAGATTAGATAGAGACATGCAGTTGCATAGGTGTCATTCGCATGAAAAGAAAAACTTACCCCACTTCTGAGTCTCTCTGACCGCGCTGACAAAGTATGGATTGTCAGCCTGTCTGCCAGGTACTCCCGCAATATGGAAAAACTTTGACCAAGCTTTCCCAATAGCTTCCTTTGCATTCTTACCCTTCTGCGTCCAGGAGCCTGTGTCAATCCTTGGCTGCGTCGATCCTCTCAGGCCCGCGGCCAAGTTATAGTCCCTCACCCCAGGAGTCTCCCTCACCGAAGTTGCCCTTCGAAGAATCCTCTGCACCGGATTTCCTCCCCTCGAACCACTACCCCCTCCATGCTCGTATGCACCTCCTCTCTGTTGCACCCCCCGACGGAACTCCTCTTCCGCTCTCGATTGGTTCAGGGCACGCTCCAGCTCAGCCTCCTCATCATATCTTTCATCTCCACCGGGATAGTTACCCTCCGCTGCAACCTTCTCCTTTCTCAACCTCTCTCGAGCCCGGTCAGCAGTTGCCTTCTGAACCCTTTCAATGTCACGCTGAAAGTATTCACGCACCTCCTTTGGAACCTTCCTACAATGGACGACCTCGGTCCCGCGCCCTGCCAAATGTTGTTTCAATCTAGTGGAACCACCTCCTCCTTTGGACGTATGACAATATTTGCATGTCCAACCGGGGTAAAGATTTTCACCGTGTTCCCATACAATATCTTTCTCTCTGCCTGACATTTTCAATCTGCAAACATGGAACCAACATAAACATATCAATCACAAGTTCACAACACATACCTAAATGACCATACACCTAAAACCTTGCAACACCTAAATCACAATACACCTAAATCACAACATACCTATATCAAATCATACCTAAATCACAATAGCCTAAATCACAATATACCTAAATCAAATAATACCTAAATCACAATACACCTAAATCACAATATACCTAAATCAAATAATACCTAAATCACAATATACCTAAATCAAATAATACCTAAATTCTTGCAACTTATATATGCCTAAATACTAAAGTCCTAAACACTAAATAGCTCATACTAGACATTAAATAGCTCTTACCTTGAGCTTCAACGGTCGGCCGGCCAACCGCCGCAACCGCCGCGGTCAACCGCCGCTAGGGCCGGTTTACCGCCGCGCCGAGCGGTTACCCGGGCCGGAGACGGTAGATCCGCGCTCGGGCCGGCTAACCGGCGCAACCGCCCGGCCAACCGCTGGCTGGGGGCGGCGGGCCGACGGCGCGCGGCGGTTGCGGCGCGCGGCGGGTCAGGGAGAGGGAGCGAGCACGGGAGGGCGAGGGAGAGGCCTCTGGCCGTTCGTGCGGGCGGGGGGGGGGGACCGGGGGAGGTGTTAGGGGCGTTGGGCCCTAAATGGGCCGGCCGGTTTTTTCTTTTTTTTTTAATTTGTAATGCCCGCCAAAAATACTAAATGAACAAATATTTGAAAAATTTTGACACCATTGGATTATACGCACCTTGAAGTATTTTTTGAAATTTTTACTCTATTTTTTCATTTTTTGAATTCAAATTTCAAATTTTTAAATTTAACCGGTTGTTACCGCCCGGTACCGCTACCGGTCCGGACCGGTAACAGCGGTTACCGCGGTAACCGGACCGGTAACGGTCGGGAAAAAAAACCCTGGGATACTCACGGAAAATCAGACGATTTTTATTTCTCGGTATTGTCGGTGATCCCACGCGCCGGGGGTACGCGGAGCGGAGCGACGAAACATCGTGAAGGGACTGCGGAGGCGAAAAATAACCGACAGTTTGGTTCTTTTCAGAAGCAGAGATATGGTCAGCATATATATTACTATATTACAATGTAATAAAATATGTATATGTCTTTCGCTCGTAGCAATGAATGCCACATTTGCTAATATTTACCTATTTCTAAAGCGAGAATTGTTTCTTCTTTTTGTCCAACCTAACATGTGAGTCGCACTTGGTCAATCGAAATCCCACCACAGTTCCAACTCTTGACGTCGGTTTTCTCGTTGGGTTAGAGTCTTAACTGAACTTGTCAAGGCTTTAAAACTTTGGCTTTAAAGTTCTCACAAAAGAACCGGAACAAGACAAGAACACAGAGCAATATCTATAAGAAACTAGCGAGAATAGTATTTGATTGCGATGGAAAGATTGAAAACCGAATCACCTCGTAGGAATATATAGGGGGAGGTTGTCGCTAGAGATGTCGCAAAACTGACCATCGCCGATATTCGCCCATAGCAGCGCATGGGCATGATTGCCTAGTAAGAAAAAAAAACCTCGTCGCGCCTGCTGTGGGGCATCCGACTTGTGGCAACGGTGTAGTCCAATCAGGGGGTTGTTGTTATGGGCCGGCCCAAGTAACGGCTTGCTGTCCTGGGTGTGCTGCGGGGTTCGAGGGTTTTCTCGGTCAGGAGTAGAGTCTTCTTCTTCCTATTGAAAACCGTGGGGGCGGTCTTACCCCCACCGGCCGCGTTTTTTTTGTTGAAAAAAAAAACTGAAAAGTATTCCTGACCGTCGTCAGTCTCTCCCCACAAACTGCAAGCCCACCGAATAAAAGTCCAAAATCTGAACCAATGTGTTGGAAAGCCCAGATGCAAATTTGGTCTAACATGGACTATGTCCACTAGGTGGGCCGGACCGAGTTGCAGGTCGCCACCCAATAACGGCCCACGTTAGGAGTCCCCGGGATGCTGCTTGCTTAAAAAATTGGACAGGCCGACTGTGCCGTGTTGAGCCGGCATACTTTGACACGGCCCCTTCTATCCTCAAACGAACATGCATTGTTGCGCCAATTGACAGCCCCTGCTTTGGTTAGAGTCTATCTTATCATCAGTCATGCGACTTCACCTTAGAATTTGAATTACCACCTGTAATTAAAAGGACAAGTATGGAACTATAATTGCCACTCCTTGGCCAGTAAGTATGATCGGCCTGAGTTCATCCGAGAGGCGTCACTTTAGCTAAGTTGCAGCTACTTTGAGGCGGATACGGGCCTAGGGCCACTAGGGCCTGGCCCTAGGCGTGGCCCAAAATCTTTCTTATATTTCCTCTAGTTCCCAATGGCCCAGTATGCTCCTCCACGGAGTGGCCCTAGTCGTGGGCCAGCAGTACCCCGCAGGTCCCACCCAGCAGTCACTCGGCCCACCTCCTCGCTCTACCCTTCGTGGCTTCGTATGTCTCGGTGGCTTTCTCCGAGGCCCTCTCGCTATCTCGCTCTTCCTCTCGTTCTCTCGCGCAGACAGGCGAACTAGCGAAGCGGGAACCCCACCGCCGCCCAGGGTTTTTCTTCCCGACCGCTAACCGGTGTAACCGGTCCGGTTCCCGCGGTAACCGGTGTAACCGGTCCGGACCGGTAGCGGTACCGGCCGGTTACAAACCGGCCAAATTTAAAATTTGAAATTTAAATTCAAAAAAAATGAAAAATTAAAAAAAATTCCTAAAAATACTTCAAGGTGCGTAGAATGTAATGATGTCAAAATTTTTCAAATATTAGTTCATTTAGTATTTTTTTGCTGGCATTAGAAGTTCAAACAGCCTACTAAATCAGCACGTTAAACTTCTAATGCCCGCAAAAAATACTAAATGCACTAATATTTGAAAAATTTTGACACCATTAAATTCTACGCACCTTAAAATATTTTTAGGAATTTTTTAGAATTTTTCTTTTATTTTCCAATTTTTAATTAAAATTCGAAAATATGTCAAATTCTTCAATGTTTTCGCAACCGGCCGGCTAACCGCTCAAACCGTCGGCTAACCGGTGGGAACCGTTTGAACTAGCGTTTTTGGTTTGGATTTTGAATTTGACCGGTTTTGAGCGGTAACCGCGGTTAACCGACCGGTTAACCGCTACCGCCGGCCGGCGGTAACGGGCCACCGGTCGGTAAAAAAAACCCTGCCGCCGCCACCCTGCCGTCCCCGGCAGACCACCAAATCTGCGCGTCGCCCGCTCCCTGCATGCTACGGCGGCGCCGCTGCCCCGCTCCGTCCCTCCCTGGCTCCCTGCTGTTGTGCCTGCGCTGCGCACGGCCACGGCTAGAGCTTGGTGGGTGGCCGCGGCCAGCCGCCACCCTGCGCGGGTCCGTTGGCGCGTGCACCCAGAGCCTGGCAGCCGGCGCGGTGGGCTGCAGGTTGTAGCGCTGCTCGCTGCCCCTGAGGCCCTGACTAACTGCCTTTGCTATTCTGAATCCACGTTAGTGACACTGTGAGTTGCTGAATGATTTTAGTTGATTTCCTCATTAATCCAGAAATTCATAAACGTCTTTATGCTGCACTTTGTAGACACGATGAAGGGCCAGCACCAGAAGAGGTGCAGGACACTGACATTCTTCTAGTCTTCGACTACTTGTGTAGGTTCAATTTGGCTTCCTATTGTTGATGAAGAAATGGTACAGGAGGATGAGGATTAGCCAAATTGGCACTAGCTAGGTAATGCATTATTTTTCTGCATTTTTTTATGAAATTCATTGTATGTTTAAACTTTGAATTGAGATATACTCTTAAGTCATATTTTTTAAGTGGTTATGTACACTGTCACTATTGTTACTACCTGTATCTGGTCATGTGGATAGTTTTGGTGGTTTAGTCGCTTTGACGAGTGGCCCTAGGCGTGAAAATCGATTTGGTCCACCACTGCAGCTTCTAGTTGTTTATAGCTAATCCTGTGCGTTAGCAGTTGGATATTCAGACATGAGCAGACTTGAGTGAAAAAGAGTGAGACTTTTCAGTCTACAAAGGCTGATTGAATTACCCAAATACGAGGAGCTAGAAGCTAGAACTGCCCTGAGTTGGGAAAACTAGGCACCAGGGCGACTCACTCAAACTCCACTCTAGCGAAAACGTAGCTGACAAAGTTTCAAAGGAACATATTTGATAGATGTCAATCCAAAACTTTTCTGCAGGTCCTATTCAAATGAACATATTGGCTTCGATAATGGACGCCGCAGTTGCAGTGCAGTGACGAGAAGTGGTGGAACTCGAGCAAACAAGCAGGGTGGGGGGGGGCGGCCTTCATTAGTTGATCTACAAAATCAGTAAACAGTGTCAAAATTACTGTTCATTTAGTGGAATTTTTCACTTCATAGGGGGGCGGGGCCCTGTTTGGCCCCAACTACGGTCCGCCACTGGTGACGAGCAAAAGGAGATTACTCCCTCCAGTTTCTTTTACATGTCGTATTAGCTTTATCCTAAGTCAAAATTATTCAACTTTGACCAAATTTATAGAAAATATAACATCTACAATACTAAATTTGTTTCTTTGAATCCATCATAAATCATACAATATATTTCAATAGTACATATTATTGGTGTGCTAAATATTGTTATGTTTTTCTATACGTTTGGTCAAAGTTACATAATTTTGACTTAGGACAAACATAACAGAGGGAGTATGATGTCTAATATTGGGGACTTTGGCGTTTAATTTCTTCACTTCTCATGGATGGCATTTTAAGGATTGTTTTATAACCATGTTGTGTTGAACTTTTAAACTCTGGTTGTGTAAACATGTAGCAATCGTCTACTACGTGTAATAATTTATGAACTGATTCCTCTTTTACGAGCGGTTGAAGTCGGATATTATTTCATTATTAAAATAAAAAAGCTGACAGAGTTCCAAACTCCAACACTTGATTCAGAGGCTAGCCCGAAGGGCGCCCGCGTTCTCCTCTCATTCCCTCCGAGTCATTCCAGCCTTCATCGTTTACTAGTGCATATTTCAATGACTAGCACTAAAACACAAAGTCTTCTTGCCGGTGGTGCTCATCCGAACTGAATTTTCTCCCTCCTTTTGAGCTTGCAGTGAGACTGCTCACAAGCAATGACTCCACATGCAACTCACTTGCCCGAAATTTACCCAATAGGTCCAGTTCAATTCCGGCGCTTTTTTGAAAGCGTCAAGGCCGGCCCTTTACCAGCGTGCCGTGCTGCCTTTTTTGAAGAATTGGAGACCTTTCACCGCTCCTTTTAATCTTCTATTAGACTAAAGCTCACATTGCCCCTACTTACCTAATGTTTTGACCCCCACTATACTCGTTTGGACTCCAATTAAACAATACCATCTCGTCACTAAAAGGCAGCATTAGAGTGCTGTCTTTGTGCTAATTGCTCTTTGATATTTGCCCATAAAAGGATCCTCCAAATCTTCTGAAAATGAGTGCGCCGCCGCGTGCTAATACCTGAAGATAACTACCAAATGGAATGCTACTATTCTATGCAAAGGGGATCAGGGATGGTGTGGCGAATAGTGTCGGGGGCAGACCCCCAGGGGTACCCAGAAGGCGGATTGGCCCAACCAGCAAGGGGCGGCCCAATCCGAGTACATCTGGACCGGTTTGTTGGACTGGCTGGCCCACCAGTCGGGAGGCCCACCAGTCAGGCGAACCGGATGGGCGCGACGACGCGCGCGGCAAGGAAAGCACACGGCGTATCCCGCAAGAAGCTCGGAGATCAGGATAAACTAGCCGGAATTGTAGGAAAGATATCTGTAATCGTTATAGGATCAAATCCTTGTAATTCGGGTAGGTTACGATCTCTGGCCGACTTGTAACTCAAGGCAGCCGGACTATATAAGGCGCCTTGAGACCCCCCTCCAGAGCATAACATCTACGATCATCTACGCTACAACCCACGATCATACAACCCTAGGACAGAACCCAACTACGGAGATCCTTCCAGGAACTTCATACACAGCAATACAATCGCCGCCAACACAGGACGTAGGGTGTTACGTCATCTCGACGGCCCGAACCTGTTCAATCCTTGCGTCTTGTGTTACAATCGGCTTCTGATCCTCGATCTGTCCCTCAACAAATCAACCACGTAGGCTACCCTGTGTGGACTGCCGGGTCCAAACATCCGACAGTTGGCGCGCCAGGTAGGGGTTGATCGACGAGATCAATCTGCAAGCTCGATGGCAGACTCATCTACAAGCAAATTTCATCCGCGTTACCTCAAAATCAATTTAATCGACGAGAAGCGAGTCGCCGAGTTGGAGTTCGGAGAAAACAGATCTACGCAAGTTGGAATCGATGTGCTCCGTCTCCGCATCCCAGTCGAAGACCAAATTCGAATTGGCGGCACCGTCAGGGTGAATTGCAACTCGGCGGCAGTACGCGAGGAAACCCCCAGCTTGAGCGTGGATCGAGACGAATAATTCATCAACTCCGTAATCGAGTCCGAGGCAAAGAGGAGTTCCTGTGCCAACTGCTCCTGACTCTGTCTCCAGAAGCATCTGCGCCATCTGAGCATACGCATCAAATTGGAACAGAGCGTCGAGCTGCTGCTTTCTCTACATGAGCGGTTGAAAATTCAATGAGGAGCAAATTGCTACCTGCACATGGAGAGCCACCAGAAAGCTTCACCGTCCTCTGCTCCAAGTACACAGAAGTTGTACGCGAGTGCAACTACACCAACGAGCCGGCGACGAGTCAGCTTCATCAACAACCGTCGCAGCTCCACCGACGACCGCATGGCTTCGTCGACTATCGTCCACGAATCAAGCTAAGTCATACTTTAATACTTTCACAATATTTTTTGATCACCGCGTATCTCCATATACAAGTCTCCATGATCATCGCCGACTACCTTTGGTTTGTTCCCGACTGCTTATACAGCCCGAGCGCTACAAGAGCAGTCGGGCAACACCCAATGGACGCATATTGTATTTTTCTCCATCGTTTATTTCTTTTTCCACTCTCGTACAAGTCGCTAAAGTACTTGGGAAGCACACGCCTTAATCCGTGAAACCTCGACTCTTCCGTACGCCTACGCTCCTACGCGTGCATGCGGCCCAGCTCCCTGCGCTATGGACTACGGCTATCGGGGATCAGGTGCATAAACGTAACAGGATAACTACCTGAGGAAATTAATAGACTTAAAGAGTTGGAAGTAGAAATTCTATTACATACAGCGCCGAATGTTTTTCTCCAGAATTAGTGTTTGCTACACCATATACTACCTATCCTTCATATCTTCATTGCAGGGCACAGGTTTGGATCCCGATCTTGCCTGTTACGCTCGGGGGCTGGACCACTCCAGCACCGCCGCCAGCTGAGTACTCGAGTCAATCAGTACTCATGCTGGTACTACACTCCACGACGGTCGCTAGCCGAGTGCTTTGCAGCACTCGGGCTGGCGCTACACTCCACGACGGTCGTTAGCCGAGTGCTTTGCAGCACTCGGGCTGGTGCTACACTCTCCAAGGATCGCTAGCTGAGTGCTTTTGAGTACTGGGCTGGCGCTACCGCATGACGAGGAAGACGAAGACTTGACGGACCCTCGACTTGGCCCTCACGCTCGGGGGCTGGCGCCGGGACGACCACTCGGCGTGCCTCGGACGGCTCGACTCGGCCCTCACGCTCGGGGGCTGGCGCCGCGACGACTACTCGGCGTGCCTCGGACGGCTCGACTCGGCCCTCACGCTCGGGGGCTGGGCGCCGCGACGACTACTCGGCGTGCCTCGGACGGCTCGACTCGGCCCTCGCGCTCGGGGGCTGGGCGCCGCGACGACCACTCGGCGTGCTCGGCCCTCACGCTCGGGGGCTGGCGCCGGGACGACCACTCGGCGTGCTCAGCCCTCACGCTCGGGGGCTGGCGCCGGGACGACTACTCGGCGTGCCTCGGACGGCTCGACTCGGCCCTCGCGCTCGGGGGCTGGGCGTCGCGACGACTACTCGGCGTGCCTCGGACGGCTCGACTCGGCCCTCGCGCTCGGGGGCTGGGCGCCGCGACGACTACTCGGCGTGCCTCGGACGGCTCGACTCGGCCCTCACGCTCGGGGGCTGGCGCCGGGACGACCACTCGGCGTGCTCGGCCCTCACGCTCGGGGGCTGGCGCCGGGACGACCACTCGGCGTGCTCGGCCCTCACGCTCGGGGGCTGGCGCCGGGACGACTACTCGGCGTGCTCAGCCCTCACGCTCGGGGGCTGGCGCCGGGACGACCACTCGGCGTGCTCAGCCCTCACGCTCGGGGGCTGGCGCCGGGACGACCACTCGGCGTGCTCAGCCCTCACGCTCGGGGGCTGGCGCCGGGACGACCACTCGGCGTGCTCAGCCCTCACGCTCGGGGGCTGGCGCCGGGACGACCACTCGGCGTGCTCAGCCCTCACGCTCGGGGGCTGGCGCCGGGACGACCACTCGGCGTGTCTCGCAGGACTCCGCTGGCCCTCACGCTCGGGGGCTGGACGCCGAAATTAACGTCGGACGATTTAGCCAGATGCTCCTTGACTAACCCTTGGACCGATTCCTTCGGAATCGCTTCAAGGCTCGGGGGCTACGGCCAACGGACGCACCTCGCGGCGCATCCGTTGATTGTCTGACGACTTCAGAACAAGGCTACTAACCCTTGGACCGATTCCTGCGGAATCGCTTCAAGGCTCGGGGGCTACGTCCAACGGACGCACCTCGCGGCGCATCCGTTGGGTAAACGGCTTTTTTTTTCTCTCCAGTATCACGCGGTTTCGCTTCCAACTGCAGCAGGCTCGACGCTCATCGCACAGCGCGACCTCGCCGACTTGTCCCTCAACCACGTACTACTCGGGGGCTTGTCGGGGGCAGACCCCCAGGGGTACCCAGAAGGCGGATTGGCCCAACCAGCAAGGGGCGGCCCAATCCGAGTACATCTGGACCAGTTTGTTGGACTGGCTGGCCCACCAGTCGGGAGGCCCACCAGTCAGGCGAACCGGATGGGCGCGACGACGCGCGCGGCAAGGAAAGCACATGGCGTATCCCGCAAGAAGCTCGGAGATCAGGATAAACTAGCCGGAATTGTAGGGAAAGATATCTGTAATCGTTATAGGATCAAATCCTTGTAATTCGGGTAGGTTACGATCTCTGGCCGACTTGTAACTCAAGGCAGCCGGACTATATAAGGCGCCTTGAGACCCCCTCCAGAGCAGAACATCTACGCTACAACCCACGATCATACAACCCTAGGACAGAACCCAACTACGGAGATCCTTCCAGGAACTTCATACACAGCAATACAATCGCCGCCAATACAGGACGTAGGGTGTTACGTCATCTCGACGGCCCGAACCTGTTCAATCCTTGCGTCTTGTGTTTCCATCGACTTCTGATCCTCGATCTGTCCCTCAACAAATCAACCACGTAGGCTACCCTGTGTGGACTGCCGGGTCCAAACATCCGACAAATAGAGATTAAAATATGCATGGGTCGGATTCGTGCGTGTTTGTTATTCATTGACGAAATCTGTTCCATCATTTTGACTGCTTCGATCATGTGTTCACACGTCTCATCAGTCAGTCACCACGCACAGCACCTCCTTGCTCGTCAGCTGACGACGGAGCCATGAATGAGACGAGCTGATGGAGATCAGGGAGGAAGAAAGGACTTGTCAGGTTTCCTGATGGGTCAAACCGCACAGCGTCCCGGGGAGAAAAACGACGCTGCATGCCAACCTCCGTTTCTCCACCGGTGAGAGCGAGACCGAGACGTGGCTCGCGAGATGCCAAAAACAGTTGCATCTCGAATTGTCAATGCGTGATGCCTACACATATGGCGTGGAGATGCTCTGAGAACCGATCAGAACATCCATGGTGATGAGGAGCTAGCTCAGGGTTTGGTCTGGCTTGGAAACTCTTCAACTTTCCAGCTCTTTGCTCGTGCTTGCTAGTCTTACTATCATTATAGCGTTCGAAAATTCAGACCTCGGTGTAGTAACAGTCTGAATCTGGGTCCTGAATTACAACTGTTGGCACTCGGAGCTCTGAAAAAATTGGCTCCAACTGATGCACGATCGAGTTGGTGTATGGTCAAAGAATTGCCGGAGGAATTGAAATCGCGCGAGTCCAGAGAATTTACTCTAGTTTTCGCGCCACCCACGCCACGTTAATGGCGGGTAGTGCTCCGGTTTGAAGCGTGTGTAAATTGCAAAGACTACGACGACTACACGAAGCGCTGCCTTTAGCCTGTGATTTTGTGGCCCAAAAGGCTCCCTCGCGCCAATCAACAACCCTTCCATCTCTCCTGCAACTTCCCAATCGCTTCCGGCTCTCGCACCGCAATCAGGAGACCTCGGCTCGCGGATTGGTGGCGCCGGGGGCCCATCGGCCGTCGCCTTTCCGGTGCTCTCAATCATAGGTCGCCGTCGCCATCATTTGTGGCCCAGCAATTTCCCTCGGCTCCGCACCCAACTTCTGATCCAGTAATGACGCGACCCTGATGCCATGCATGCAACATGAGAGTAAGTAGGAAGCAGCGCTCGGTCGTCGTCTCTGAGCTCGTGCAGTCCGGCCATCGTGCTCGTTGAGTTGAATCGATCTCCGGCGACCGCCCGTCCGTCCGGTCGCACGGTTGCTGGCAAACTTCGGTAACTGAAGACCAGAAATAACTGAATAGTAAGCACGAGGCGCTTGTCAGTTTCTCCTTCCGTTTCTGTCCATTCCTTTCCTGGTTGAACTCGGTGCAAACTGACGAGGAAAATACTGCAACAATGTCCATAGATTTATTTGGCGCGTCTTATCACCGGTCGTATCATTTGTGCAAGAGTCCAACAAAAGGTCAGACAAAGCATACCGTCCCTTCCAGTATTTCCTACTGATGCGATGGCACCACCACATTCGGACAGACCCAGCCACCGCGCCGGACAAAAGAAGCCCAAGAAAATGTTTGGAAGGCCATGGAGTTTGATATTGTTGGAGCTCGGAAGGGACCAAGAGGAGGCAGATCTTCCATGTCCCGTTGTGCAGAGTGCGGACAGCAGGGGTTGGATCAGTAGAGCTCGCCAGTGGCTGGTTGGTCGGTCCCTCAGGGACGACCCGTGTGAGTTGGGAAGTGTTCGATCTAGAGGCAGCGACAGGCTAGTTAAGCCATTTAAACTCCTGGTTGGTGAAGCATCTACCGCTGAGCCTGTCACTGCCCGGCCTATTGATTCCCAATACGACTGAACAGTTCATCTTCAGTTCTGGCATCCTGCAGATTTGCCCCACTTCTAGAATCCAATTGCATACTGACTCGATCAGAAATTCAGAATTCAGAACGGCTGCACAGTATTTACTGTTCATTCCTATTGACAAAGATCAAAACTTTTTTACTCAAAAAAAAAAGATCAAAACTTTTTTACTGTTTACATGCAGCCCTTATCTCAATCCTGCTTACGCACACAGCGAAGTTTGAGGTCCAAAAGAGAAGACACCTCACACCTCAGAGACTGACCCAGCTCGTCTCCGTCTAGTCCGGCCCTGACAGTGACTTGGAGCTAAACTAGCATCACAAGCACGCGGCTGTCCATGCTGCGTAGAACAAACCGAGCGGCAAGCGTACAAACCCTGAAAAGATCGATGCCTAATGCTACGTTGTCTAACGAAAGCAACAGTTTGAAGCTTCTTGCAAACTGACAAACCGCCGAGTCACTGGAATTCCTCAACATGTTGAGTACTGTTCGCCTTTTTCCCAGCCAGATCCCCCCATCAGCAGAGCACTGCAGGCCTACAGCATCAGCATTGGGGTCAGAGGCAGGGGACATCGGAATTAAGGGCCGATCTCATTGCACCCACCGTGCTCCTAACCTAACCCCGTCCCCTCCAAGCTCATATACTACTACCACTAACCTCTTGAAAAACTTGTACTTTTATGTAAAGAAAAATCTTAAAGAATTGACCGGTGACCAGTTCTGAACTTCTGAATCGGAGAGCCAGTGTTTGACTTGTCCGTGGTCAGATCACTTCGTTGCTTTCAAGGAAAACTGCCTCACCTTGGGCACAACCAACGACCTAAAACCGTAGGGAGGGGCTGAACATGTGCTCGTTGCTGCGCCGCAAGGATCCCAGGCCGGTACACAACGGGGCACAGTAAGAAACCTTGCAGTTAGGCCAAAGCCTGGTTTTATTTTAAGCTAAGGTGTCTAAGCCTAAGCCCCACAAACGTTTGTTATTCCTAACCATGATTGTGCAAGAATAATGTGTAGTAGCCCCAACCCAAGTAGGTCAAAAGTCGCTCCACAGATTCCGTTCTCTTGACTCCTCTCGCGTGCTCCTTGGGGACTTACAGTCCCGTACTCTGAAAGAAATGCCCAAGATCTCAAAGAGAGAGGGCGAAATGGATACTAAATCGTCATTGCTATGTGAACACGACGAAAGACTAGTGGTAATGAGGTCTCAAGCTTGTCAGAGAGGAAAGTAAGGATGTGGATCGTACTAAGATAGGATGATGGGACCTCTAAAGTTTTTTTTAAATAGATATGCTCTGGAATAATTGGCTCAATTGTTCTGCTTTCTAGGCGATAATCGATCAACTTTCTCTGTGTAAGATTTTTTTGAAGATCATTATGTAAGATTGACACTCCATTCTGATAACACATGAAAATGCATGCAGAATCCACACGCTTATTATTTGCTTTCCTGTATAAAAACGTGACTGATATTCGTGCAAACGTAGTCAGTTATGCTTTGGACGTTGAGGTCTTGATTAAAAGGGTAATGATGAGGTCTTAGCAAGTCAGCACGATGGGACCTGTCCATTATGCTGCAATTGCCCCAGATAAATGTAAGAGAAAACATGAGACTTCATTGAGACCGAAGATTTCATTTTGAGGACCTTTCATGTGCTGATTTGACTCCGTTGTGATTGACAATATATGAACAAACCAAAGGAGTAGGATGTCTCTTGCTATCAAAAGGTAATGAGGTCTTACAAATTACAATATTGGAATAGCTTATGTTATTTACAGACTTACAGTTGATAGATACTCTAGCTCCTAAATAATCTGCTTGAATATTTTGTTTTCCAAACGCAATGTTCAATAGGATTTCAATTGTGTAAGAGTATATTTTAGCAGGACCGCAACTTCTGAAGAACAATTAACTATGTTTATGAAATGAAAGCGATGATGTATTCCCAACTTATTAGAATGATGAATTTTGTTGAACTAACTATGCCTTTCAAATGAAAGTGGGGATGTTTTTGCAACTTATTAGCGTGATGAAATTTGTTGAATATGCTATGTATGCCTCAAATAAATCATTCAACTTCAAACCTTTTAGAAAAAAATACTTGGTTTCATTTTAATAGGAACAGAATAAACATGAAGAAGTAAGACCATACCATACAATTTATTTAGCATAGTTAAACTTAACAATTTGTTCCACAGTTAGTTATGCCCAGGAATAATTCATTCATATATCTTGAGATTGCACAATTCATCCATTGTGCTCGGTGACTCGGTCTAGGGCATAAACATATGCAAATTAAGGGCATATTTGGATATTTAGAACCAAAAGTTAGCTACCTAAGAGCTATTAGCTACTAATTATTAGCTAGCTAACTATCAGTAGAGGTGTTTGTATCCACCTGCTAATTATTGGTTTTGTACTATTAGCACCTCTTCAACTAAATATTAGCTGGATGGAGTTCTAATAATTAGCGTGACCATTTGGATACCTAGCTACTAATTGAAGTTGCCAACCATTAGTTCTAATGGATTCAAACAGGCCCTAAAAGGTTTGTTTGGATCCATTAGAACTAATAGTAGCATCTAAAATTAGCTCTTAACAAGTTAACTATTTGAACTACAGATCCAGACATGTCCTAATTATACCATGCTTATTATCTGAAATGATTCTGTGTTTTCATCATACACAAAAGGTGGTTAACGTTTCTTGCAACCTGCTAATTGATTGTTTTGGTGGTTGCTGGCATGAAACTGAGATAGGCCACGAATACTCTGCTCATTTTATTTATTTTGTGGATTTCACTTTATTTTTTTGAACCAAATACAAAATGAAGTAGGCCAAATGCACACGTTTATTTGCTGACGAAATATACCATGCTAATACTTTCAATTTTTTCATGAGATTATCAAATATAAATGCTGAAGATTCCTCCGCCGGGCCACATGGGGGTGTGCACGATAGCAACGAGAACAGTAATTTCCCTCGCCATGTGAACAAACCACAGGACAGGTTCAAGTCTTGCTAAATAAAGTCTACTAATGAGGATCCTATAAGCAAAATTGCATGATGAAACTTCTTGATTTGTTTAGGCTACGCAGATATTCCGCAAACAATTCGCTCGAACTGTCCTCCTTTTTATTTTGCAAATGCCCCATGTTTATTTGCCGAAACTAATGTGCCATTCTAACATAAAAAATGTTTTTTTCCCGGCGTGATTCCAATATTCAAGTGTAACTGAAGATTCCTGCAATCGGAGTTGATTTTGCCCCGGCCCAATTGAGGGCACATAGTGTGTTTAAATCTTTACTTCTCATGAACTATTCCCATGAAAGGAAAGCCAATTGAAAAGACCACAGGACTATCACTAAGGGGTTTAGTCAATTGAAGGAATCTAATGAGGGTCCTAGCAAATTAGCACGATAGAACTTCTTAATTTGCTTACGGTACAAATAGATTCCCTCGAATAGTTTATTTATATTTTTATTTCACTTTTTTGTGTTTGACTTTCACTTAGCTATACTGAGATTACAAGCAAGAGTGCACGCCACACATTTATTTGGCAAATGTGTCATCCAAGTACAAATATAAACTTTTTTTTGGTATTCCTATCTTTTCCTTTTGCGTTGTTGCGGAGTTCCAATCTGCAGACGTGATCGAAGATTATATTCCTACATTCCTACAACCAGAGTTGATTCAGCTCAGTCCCATTCCATAAACATGGACTGCGTTTCAGTCTTTACTTCTCTTGAAAAAGAAAGCCAGACTACTAATAAATCACCATTTGTTTGATTACTTTTGCTTTTCAAACCTAACAATTCACTAGACTTCTTGTAAGAGTAAAAGCATCTCCAAAAGCCTTTCAAAATTCTATTCTCTAAATCATCATTTGGAGAGCCATTTAAGTAAAAATCGTTTTCTATATCTTTATACTCTCCAACAACGTTTCTATATGTTGTGTGCAATCTAGAGAGTCATCCTCCTTCTCCATCTTTGGCTAGCGAGAAATCCGGTATAGAGGATATCTATATTTGGATATCCAATTGAAGAGGCTGTTGTAGAGTGTTTTTCCACACCAAAATCTCTATTTCTGTAAGTTAGAAAAGATATAAAGAGTGTCTTGGAGATGCTCTGAGTATTTATCAAGACTGCAATCTCTGAAGCACAAATAACTATGTTTCTCCAAAATGGATAAAAGGAAAATGTGCTTTTGCAAGTTAATTAGCGCAATGAAATTTGTTGACTGTGCTATGTGTGTCTCAAATAATTCACTCAACGTCATTATTTTTTAAGAAAGGATTGACTTCATTATGCTAGTAAACAAATTGCACGTGAACAAGTAAGATGGTCATACAAGTTAATTAGAACGAGGAAACAACACAAGTTGTTTGCAATTAATAAATGTGACTAGTATACCCATGTGATTATATTATGGTGGCTGCAGTTGAAAAAAAAACATGTGATTGTATTACAGCGGTTGCAGTTTGACAGAAAAAAAAAACGTTTGAGAGGTACAACAAATTAGCATGATGAAACTAAGATATACAATGAATAGTGATTCATTCATTTTCTTTTTTTTTTCTGATTGTTTGTGCATTTGATGATCTTATTATTCTCAAACAAAATCATGCAAAAAAGGACATGTACAAAACCCACATGTTTATATGTCGAAATACAATCTACCAATAACTTGCCATCATTTGACTTTCCATCAGTTTGTAGCATATAAACGCGACTGAAGACTTTTCTCACGATATATAGGAAAGACAGTAAAAACGCTAATCGTCGTCGCAATGTGAACAATCACCATGCTACTGCTATTCTGCTAAGGAGGTTTCACTTGTGCCAAACAGAATCTAATGAGGGTCCTAACTAATTTGCTTCATGAAACGTCTTGGTTTATTTAAGCTAAATATATATTACGCAGATAAGTGGCTCATGTCAATTTGACTTCTCGGTTCTAGAAGAACATTACAAAAGGAAATGTGCAGGTGCTGCATGTTTATTTGGCGTAATGTACCTTTCTAGATATAAATATGCTCTTTTCGCACGTGATGCTAACATAACTGAAGATGCCAGGTCCCAGCAATCTGAGTGGATTTTGCTCCAGCCCAATTGGGGGCACAACTCATGAACTTTTCCTATGTGAGGAAAGACAATCCGGAATTCAGGACACATAACCATGAATCATCATTGCAATTTGAATAGACCACAAGATTATATAATCTAGCTTATGGACCAAGGCTATTATGGTAAAAGGTCACCATGGACCATCAAATAAGCTGAAACAATCTACCTATGTACATCTTATTTGAGATTATTTGGTGATCCATGATGGTCTTTTACCATAGTGCCCTTGACTCATAAGCTAGATTATATAATCTAGGCTTAGGCTTGAGTCTACGTAAAGGAATCTAATGATGGTCCTAGCAAATTAGATTTGCTAGATGAAATTGAAACCTCTTGGCTTGTCGATTAACTCTGCATACTATGGGCCTGTTTGGTAGAGCTCTATCTGATTCTGATTCTCTATGGAAGCTGATTCTCCGAGAGAAGTGATTCTATGGCTGAAAGTGATTCTTTTTTATTCTCTAGCAAAAACTCTCAAAATCAGGATGGAGAATCACTTCACAGAATCAGGAGAAACTACTTTTTTCAGCTCCCAGCCCCTTAGTTCATTTCAGAGAATCACTTCACAGAATCAGCTGAGAATCACTTCTCTCTGAAAAACTGTTTGGCAGAGCTCCTGCTGGATTCAGCCCAAAATCAGCTCTGGGAGCTCTGCCAAACGGGGCCTATATATTATTCCGCAAATGATTCCCTCTCGGCTTTCTCTCTCTCTAAAAAAAATGGCTCCCAACTTGCCTTCCTTTTTATTTCGTTAGTTTGACTTCAATCATTCTAGAAGGAGATTACGAAAGAAACATGCAACTGTTGGTGTTATTTTGCTGGATCGTACTTGCTTTATAAAAATGTTCTTTCGCGCGTGATTCTAACGTACAAGTGTGACCGTAAATCCCTGCAGCCGGAACTGATCAAAGCTCCTGCCCAATCCGGACACGTGGAGTTTGTGTTTCAATCTGTGCTCTCATGAAGTTGTCACCAAAGGAAAAAAAAATATAGCCGGTCTACTAAATCACCATGGCGATGTGAACAAGCCACGAGAGTACTAGTACGGCCTCCCTCCTGAAATACAAGAAATTATGAGTTTTTCAAACTTATTCAAAGTTTGACCAAATTTGTAGAAAAAATATTAACATGTACCAAAACAAATAAACATAATATTAAAATATATTTCACGACAATTCTATTGGTGTTCATTGGATGTCATAAATATTTTTTTTATAGATTAGGTCAAAGTTTATCTAGTTTGACTTAGTACAATCTAAATCACCATTGCCATGTGAACAAGCCACGAGAGTACTAGTACGGCCTCCCTCCTGAAATACATGGAATTCTGAGTTTGCCTTAAGTCAAATTTTGAAAAAATTTGACTAAATTTATAGAGAAAAATATTAACATGTGACAAAACAAATAAACACAATATCAAAATATATTAACATGTGTCTATGTAAGAATAGACAGTCGGTCTACTAAATCACCATTGCCATGTGAACAAGCCACGAGAGTACTAGTACGTCCTCCCTACATGGAATTCTGAGTTTGCCTTAAGCCAAATTTTGAAAAAAAAATTTGACTAAATTTGTAGAGAAAAATATTAACATGTGGCAAAACAAATAAACACAATATCAAAATATATTTCACGACAAGTCTATTGGTGTTTATTGGATGTCATAAATATTTTTTTTATAGATTAGGTCAAAGTTTATCTAGTTTGACTTAGTACAATCTGAATGCCTTATACTTCAGGACGGGTACACCTTACCAAGTACTAGGTCCCATTCTCTGCTAAACATTTTTATTTTTTGTTTGAAACTTTCCTGCTAAAGATTAGCACGATGTAACTCTTAAATTTATTTAGGGTACAAATAGATTCCTCGAATGGTCCGTTCAATTCTTTTTAATCCCATCTGGTCATTTTGACTTCGCTGTGCTGGACTGAGATTACGCGGACGAGCCACGCTTATCTGCCGTAAATAATGTGCCATTGTTGCGTACAAACAGTCTGGATTTTTTCAGAGTTCCCGGTCTCCAAACCTGACCAAATATTCCTGCAGCCGGAGCTGATCAGGCACCGTGCCACACGTGCGGCGGCGTGCGGAGTCAGCACGTACACGTACTCGTTCGTTCACGATCTCTTCCCATGTAAGCAAAGACGTACGAGCAGACGAGACAAACGTGCGTGCAAGAGCACAATTGTCACGGCACACGCGTACGTGCTGACGAGCAGGCGCGCGGCCGGGCGAGCTCGGCTCGATCAGTGGAGCCATTCGCTCCGCGCATCACGGGCGCACGCGCCCGCGCCGCGCCGCGGCTTTGTTTGAAAATGACGACCGGGCACGGGGCCCTGGAGGATTCGCTCCCGCAGCTGGTTTCCGAGTGGGATCCAGCAGCGGCGCGGAGCCGAGCCGGCGGCGGTCCCCGGCCGGCCGGTTGGTGCTCGGTCGCGCTCCGGGGCCGTCGAGATCCCGTCCCCGTCGCGAGCGCACAACACGCACGCGGGCGAGGCCGACGCGTCCAGGTGTCGTGGCACCGGCGCTCACGTGTGTGAAGATGCTCCGCGGGCGCCAGCAATTATGGAGAGCCGGATGGTTAGGCGGTTACGCTCTACCGTCACGCCTGATGAGGTCCTAGTGCTTGCGTGGAATCATGGGAGAAGATAAAGAACAGGACCGCCGGGCGGAGCCGGATCTCGTCCTCGCCGGCGCCGGATCGACGGCACGGCACGGCTCGCCGGCCGGTAGATGGTGCAAGGGACGATGGGCATGGAGTGAGTGAGTCGAGTCGGTCGGGCGCCGTGAGACACGCCGGCGGCGGCGAGGTCTCACGTTTCGCGAAACTCGCGTCCGCGCGTACGTACTATTCAGCTCTGCCTCGGCAGCAAATCCTCTGTTTCGACATTTGACTCGCCCTTCCACACTGCAGCCAAAGCCGGTGCGTCATACGTGGACTGGCGGAGTTTGACCCACAACAACCACGCCGGGCCGCCAACTAGTCACGTCACGCCGGCGCGGTTCAGGTGTTTCAACTTTGCCGTGCACAGCGGCCGGCGCCGGCGCGCGACGTGTTACGTTACGCCACGAGGAGCCTCGCCGGCCGGCACGGCGCCAAGAACACAGTCCGCCGGCGGAATCAATGCGGCCTGCCTTCGGCACGCCGACCAATGCAACCTCGGCTGGATCGCCGCACCAAACCGTTTGCCCCTCTCGCGCGCGCCACGTTCCGTCCGTGCCTGCCGGCGAGGGCGACTCCGGGGCCTCCGCGCGCCTCCTCCAATCCACCAACCGTGAGTTTGCCAGCCGATTGGTCAGGCAGTCGCCACGGCGGCCGCCGCCGCCGCCATCCGGCTGGTCTGAGTGTCTGACTGGCCAGCCACGTCGTTGGCGTCGGCGATGTGGTGGCGTCTCGTGGTTTTCGCCGGTTGCGGTTGCAGAGACGGCTCCTGACCTTTCCATTTCCGTCAGGGCCCACTCGTGGATGGTTACCCATCGACAGATTGAACCAGGGCTGGGTCTTTGTGTATGTGTGTTCGCGCGCGTGTGTATGCGGCTGCAGATGTGCTTGATGCCGCCGTTGCTGGTGTTCTTGTCCGTGCTGGCTTCTGGCTTGTGTTAGCATGAGGGGGACGCGGTCCCGGCGTCACGAAAAGGACTTTTGAGGCAGGAATGTGAACGTCCAGAGCGTTGCCGATGCCGTCGCGGTACGTGTTCAGATGGAACGGATCAAAAAAATTGTCTCAAGGAATTTTGCATGCATAGAGTACTAAATAAAGTCTATTTACAAAACCTTTTCACATATGAGTGCAACTTTACGCGACAAATCTAACGAGCCTAATTAATCCATGATTTGCTGCAGTAATGCTACAGTAATCGTCCTCTAATCATGCGTTCAAAGGCCTCATTAGATTCGTCTCGCGAATTTGCCAGGATTGTGGAGGTAGTTTTGTAAACTGACTTATTTAATACCTCTAATTAGTGGTCAAAGGAGGGATCAAAAAATTGATCCCCCCATCCGAACACTGCCTCGCAAGCCCCCGATGTGAATGGTCGCAGATTCCCTGGCAGCAGAACGAACGGGTCGGGAGCTCGCGGATAAGACGCCACGACCGCCGCCGCGCGCGGGAGCTGCGTCACCGTCACCGGCCGGGGGCGGCCGGGCCATGCGTTGGTTAGTTGCTGCTCTCGCCGGGAGGCGTGCCCTGCTTCTGCTCGAGGACGCAACACAGCAGATGATGCGTGGAGTGGAGCTAGGGATCGGAGTGGGGACGAGAGCTGGGATCCTGGGACGAGAAAGTCACCTCGTGTCCGGTATGTCTTGGGGCGCATGAGCATGACTGACAAATGCGGCAGGTTTGGTAGGGGGAACGTGCGGCCGGCCGTTGCTGCCGGAAATGGAGATTCCGTTTACAACCAGTAGTGGGCAGCTACGAGTGCAGGTAAATTCAGGTACCACAGTACAGTAGGTATTCCAGGTAGGGAAGCAACTGGACATTCTTCTTCGGATCAAATAGTCGTACGAACTTTCCGAAAGGCTGTTATGAACTTTAGCAATTCTTGTAGTGACGAGTACCAATGTCCTTTCTCGTGTAACACAGCATCAGAAGTGAAGTCCTAGGCTCTCCTACCTAGAGTATCGAAAGAAAACGACCGCGGCACACACCTCACTTTCACTTCAAATACGTACACAGGCAGGACAGACCGGACACCCCCACTTCACTTTGCACGAGCCAGAGTTACCACACACGTCGCTCACAGAGACGACCACGGCCGAGTCCGCCCGTGCCCAGAACGCGGCACGTGCCGGCCACGGCAGCGGCAAAGTCTGGCGTCTCGACCTCCCGGCCGGCCGGCCTTCTCCGGCGCCGACCGATGATGCCACACTCGGCCGGGCGTACGTCCCGGCGTGATTGACCTTGCCGCCGACGGACGCTCGCTCGTCCATGCCGTGACAGGCGGAGGAAAGGGAAGAAGAGGACAAGGGCTACTACGCTGCGCAACCACCTGGCGTCCGCCGTGTGGCGGAAGGGGCGGCACCTACAGTTTGACACACTGAAAGTCGGATTCTGATGAGACTGACAGAGAGCAATGATCTTTGCCTTGTAGGGTAGTCATCGGTAGGGATTGGACATTGGGGACAGAAAAAAAATCCAAGAAGAGATCGAATTGAGGGGGTGTTTAAATTCGGTGAATTGGTGAAAAGTTTTGACACTGTTGACGTGAAAACGTGCCCCGCGCCAAATACTCGCACACGCAAAAGAGCTCTTCGCAGCACCTCTGACCAGACCGGTCAGACCGGATCCGGTGACCGATCAGACCGGTTCTCGCCGGGAAGCTGGAAGCTCGGCGAGAAACCAACGAACGCTCGTCCGGGAGGGACCCCGTCAGGACGTGCGCACCTTGGGTTGCCCTAGACTCGGCAGGCCAGCTAGGGCGCCTTCAGACGTCGCGGAGACGAAGGAAGAACAACAAGTAGGGGTTGGAAAAGCTAGGGTTTCAGAGGTAAAAAAAAGTAAAGGCAAAAATAGTATATTTGATAAGTTCGATTGGATCTAACTCAATCGGCCGAATCCCTTTATATCCCTTTATATTTATAGGGAGGGTAGGACATTTTCCGCAAGGAATAAACTTTACAACTCATAATTAACCCAAACTAAGAGTCCTAGTCGGATTACAGGAGAAACCGGTCTGACCGGTTCCCCAAACCGGTCAGACCGGTCTGGGCCCAGATTTTGCTAATCTTTGCTCTACTTGCCAATTTTGGTCGCGAACAGACACTGAGAAGCGTATCCTGTGAGAGGGGGTACGGTTGTCAGTGTGAAAAAATTTTGGTGGCTTTGGTGACTTTGAGGATTTAAACACCCCCTGAATGGGCCACCTTTATTTTCTTCAAGTCTTCCAGATATCAAAGTTTATATCCTATAGATCGACATAAAAAGAAAGTGGCAACGACAAACACATCTGAATATTCTCAATATCTTACCCCCTTCGCATCTCGCACATGGCTATCAACTGGACGCTCGCAATTTTACTGCCCATTCTACACGGCCCTGCTTAACTTTTATTGACCGTGAAAAACTTTCACCACACACCATGCATGGCCAATGCCTTTTGCCACATTTCTTTCACCCTTTGTTGCTCAATGCAGGGCATATCTTCCTCCACACCGTTGTGCTCCACCACCCATCCTTCACAACAACTTACGCAGTTGCTCAAAGCCGATGTCAAGAACCACATTTGCTGGATGTTTTTGCTACTCCTGACTATTAGCAAAATACTACGCCCCTCCAGTCACATTTGATGTTTCGGATAAGACCAGGTCATTTTTTTTCCTTTTATGCCATGACATTTTTTTTCTTGTCATGCCATGTCAATTTTTTTTGCATTTTTACACCAATATACTCTCAATATATTTGGACTGGCAATACAAATTTCACATGTGCAGATGTAAAGTGCTTTCCCTATCTCATGGACTTGGCGCATTCTACAATGTATACTTGAAATTCTTTATTTTTTACCAGAGGGAGTAGATAGGTAAATTTATGAGAAAAATAATTGGCCATGTGAAATTATCATGTCATATTCCGTGACAACTGAGCGGCTACGCCATATTGGCCGCGTCCATCTCCCAGGCATCCTTGCCACCGGATCTATGCTCTCAATGTCCACCGCGCTAACCTTGTGCTTTCACTACCGTTGGGCTCTCGTATTAAGTAGCAATCTCGTCGTAAAAGAAGTCATGGCATGATCACACCTTGTCGACCAAAGAAATTAGTAGCAATTTCAGTCATACTTATACATGGTCTTCTTTCGCAAAATAAAAATACTTATGCATGATCTAGTAAGAGTTGTGGGCTGATAAATATTTCTTCGTCCTCTTGCAAATGAAAGAAAATCAACTAGCTTACAAAAGGATTCAATTACAAAAATACACCCCTCCTTGTCCTTGAGCCCAATACCACCATCACCTTTGACTCCAAAGCCCCCTTCCCTCCCTTTGCCTTTTGCCCTCCCCCCTTTTAAATTCCCTCCCTCGCCCAACGCGGCTACTGCGCACAAACACCACACACAACAAAGCGAACCGAACTCAGCGCGAGCTCGCGCGGCGAGAGAAGAGGAGGCGGCCAAACCCAAGCCAAACACAGCCGCGCCACCCACCCGGAGCTCAGGGAAGGGATCAGCAGCAGCCGCGCGCGGCAATGGGCAACAGCATCGGCGGCCGGCGCAAGGGCGCCAAGGTCATGCAGCTGGACGGCACGGCGTTCCGCGTGAAGCCGCCGGCGTTCGCGGGCACGGTGCTGCGCGACCACCCAGGGTTCCAGCTGCTCGAGTCCGAGGAGGTGAAGCTGCTGGGCGTCCGCGCCCGCCCGCTCGCGCACGACGCGCAGCTCCGCCCGGGCCGCCTCTACTTCCTCGTCGCGCTGCCCCGGCCGGCGGTCCCGCCGCGCCGCGCGTGGTCCGGCGCGCTCCACGTCGGCGCGCGCGAGCGGCTCGAGTCGCTCATGCTCACGCGCCGCTCCACCTCCGACCTCTCCCTCCCGGCCTCCTCCACCTCCGCCGCCGGTACGGCGCCGCCGTCGCCGCTCTCCACGGCCTCCGAGGGCGGGCCCGTCCGCCTCCGGATGCGCCTGCCCAAGGCGCAGGTCGAGAAGCTCATGGCCGAGAGCCGCGACGGCGCCGAGGCCGCCGCCAGGATCATGCAGCTCTGCGCCGCCAACGCCGGCAGTGGCGCCGCCACGCCGGAGAGGGGGATACTGCGGACGCCCGAGCGCAGCCCGCGGTTCGTGCCCACGCCGGACTGGGGCGTCGGCGCCGGCGCGTTCGCGCAGACGCCGGAGCGGAGCCCGAGGTTCGCGGCGACGCCCGACTGGGGCACCCAGTTCATGATGCCGTCGGGCGCTGGGACGGCGCCGAGGACGCCGGAGAGATGGCCCACGCTGCCCCGCACGCCGGAGTACGCGTCCCCGGACGTCAAGGGCAGCCGGAAAGAGGTAATGCACGGCACCGATCTCTCCCAGATTATTAATCGCCCAACGATTCATAGCTTTCAAGCTTCTCGCCATGCGTCCTTGCTGTTTGAAGGTTGCACAGCTGTTTACTCCGTGTTTAGATGGAGGGTGAAAATTTTTTCACCCTCCTTTGACCACTAATTAGGGGTATTAAATAAAGTCAGTTTACAAAACTACCTCCACAACCCCTGGTAAATTCGCGAGACGAATCTAATGAGGCCTTTGACCGCACGATTCGAGGATGATTACTGTAGCATTACTGTAGCAAATCATGGATTAATTAGGCTCATTAGATTCGTCTCGAAAAGTTACGCTCATCCGTGAAGAGGTTTTGCAAATAGACTTCATTTAGTACTCCATGCATGTAAGATTCCTTTTTGCAAAATTTTGTGGAGTCCCATCTAAACACGGACACGTCCTTGTGTGAAGCACGTGTTAAAGTTCTACTGCCTTTTGACCAGCAATTTCTTGGAGTATATGCAAATTGCCCGGCTGCACCAAAATGGGAGGAGTGCATTTCTTATTAACAATACTTTCATAATTTCATTTGTAAAAAGGATTAAAAAATACATACAAACCGGTAGGCTGCAACAAATTGGCAGAAGTGAATTTATATTAAAAATACTATCATAACTTCATTTTGTAGAAAAAGATTATTTTTTAAAAAAAATCAGATCAATAGCTGAAGTTATGGTAAGGCCTTGTTTAGATTGGTTAAATTCGATCGAATTCAATGATTGAAAGTGCATTGAGAATTGAAAAAGTAGAGAGTGGGCACGTAGTTCAATACGTTGCTTTTGATTGAATTGGTCCTCTTTGAAGCAAACTAAACAGGGCCTAAATTTTTAGGGAACTCGAGAACTGAATTATTTTTTTTATAACAGACATTAAAACAGAGCACTGCAGTAGTGGAAAACTATTTTTGGTTTACTGGGTAGCAGTCAAATGGTACAGTTTGTCCTGCACATTGCGTGTAAATTCTCCAACTAGAAAACCGGATAATTGAGATGAAAGCGAGTGAGATCTGGGAGCAGTGATAACTTTGTCTGAAACCACTCGGATCCCTTACGTGTCCTCCCGGGCACCGATCTGGAGCTCAATGTTTTCAGGAGTGTGTCCAATACGCTATGCTAACCTGAGCACCACTATTGAACAAGGGGCCCATTCCATGTCACTGCCCGGGCCTACTACTGGATGACAAAGGTTCCAGATCATGCTTACACACAAGAAATCACTAACAATTCTCACAAGAAATCCAAAAGGAACCGAACACCATTTTAGCTCCCTTTTGTGCTCAAATCCAAATGCGGTCTGCGTCGCCTATTGCCGGATTTGGTTCACAGTTTAAAATATTCAGGCTAGCTATCTAATCCTTATCCAGATCGATCAAATAAAACCCAAACCCAGCTTCTTGTGCCGGTAGATAACATTAGATTTCAGAAAAGGGTCATTGTTGATGGGTTAGCTTTTGCAGCCCTTTTTTCCATTGCGTTCTGGGCAATACACAATCTGTATGCATCAAACCATATCTCACGAAAGGAGGTGGTGGTGGTGGTGACCACACTGACAAAGCTTTCCGGGGAAACCTCACGGTCACGGGAAAAAGTGAAAAAGGCGAGGCCGGCCACCATGGATGCCGCTGCGAACTTGCGATCGCCGCGTGAGGGTGAAAGAAAAAGGCGAGGGGCGGCGCCGAGCACTCGAGCAATGTCTGAAGAAGTGAAGGGACACACAGCTTGATGCCGTTGGTGGCACGCCATGGAACGGATTCATTTGCCGCCATGTCAGGCGCCGCATTGTTGGTTACGGCGGCGGTAGCAGGCGGCGGCGTTTGGGGACGGGTACAATGCCTGCTGAGGATTTTTCAAGATTTTGACCGGTGTGAGTAAGCAGAATACGGTTGCTTGTCGCTCTCGTAATCGAGTATTCGACTGTAGCTGAATTCTCTGTTTCAGTTTCTCTCTACGGGTTCTGGGTCGTAGTCGCAGGCGTTAATCTGCAGAAGGATAGGATTTGGTCTTGCCGCTGAAGTTTCAAACAAGGTTTCTTTAGGCTATCGGTGTGGTCGGCAGATATTTCGTAGGACAAAGTATCGTCCTGGTTCCAGCTGAAACTCTTGGTTTTCAGTACTTTTCCGCAGTCATATGCGTCTGCGATTTCCTGTAAAAACTGCACTTCATATGGTGAAAGTGAAACTTGCTCCTGGTTAATTTGTCAGCGGTTATCAGCTCACGTTTTGGTTGGGATGTTCTTTCAGTCTCATCCTAGAGATGATGATGATACGGAGGGTGTTCACTATTCAAACATCTCGAAGTGGCGAAGTCAGATCGGTAGGAGGTCAATGTGTGTTACGTAACCAAAGGTTTTCTCTTTCACCAGGGAAAAGAAAAGAGAAATTCTGGAATTCTCCATTTCTCCTGTGGTGGCAGCACAAAACACGCCGTGAGGGCCAGGTCACTGGGCTTCGACTAGAATTAAGAAACCAACCCGGCCTGAGGAGGCGTTTCACGGATCACAATATTACAAGTTGCTCGTCCTGCACCCATCAGTTCATCCCCCGGCCGATCTTTTCAGTCGCTATCACTGATGCTCATTCACCCCAGCCCGGTTTGTTCTTGGCAGCTAAAAAGTCAAGCTGATAAGAACTCATGCAATTAAACTAGCTTATTAGTAATTAGTAAGCAGCAAGGTCGACCGTTGCATGATCCCATCGTCATTAACCTTATCGCCATCGCAATTCCTTTTCTACAATCTTTAATTTCCTTTTCTTTTTTCCCATCTCAAGATAAAAAGACGTGTTCGATGACCAGCCAGAGCCGACATTCATTCATTCCTCTCGTCATTTTTGAAAACCGAATTATTGGCGAGGCTTCTGTCATACGGTTTACTTTGCTTGCTTTTCCCGGCATAATCTAGTTTCCGCCACATCATTATCGCTTAATGCGTGTGCATATTGGCCAGCTAGCGGTTTGAAGTTTGAACTCAATTACTTCTCGTCGCTTTTGCTGACGGTTTAATCTCTCTGTCTGTGTGTGTGTGGTGTTGCAGAAGCGAACGCGGTTCGTGGCGCTGCCAGACGAGATCATCGCGTGACTTGTTCTACGAAAGATGAAACGAGAGCTGCGGTTGGTTGCTTGCAGCATGGCAACTTGGCAGGCATGGTGGTGACGATCAGAGAGCCAGAAGATGTAGAGTACTGATCCGAAGGGTCCGGTACGGTGGTCGTTTTCGTTGGTCGCGGCGGGCTGGACATGATCAGCGGCCGCCGGTCCACGGCGGCGGCGGCGGCGTCCTGCCTTCGCTTCCGGCGACATGGACTACAGTCTGTCACTTTTTTTTTTGCCCTCTTTCTTCTCTTGCTGTGTGGTGTATGGATTAATGGATGTGGTGCGTGCATCTGTAAGGCTCTCTTGCTCGTCGTCGCTCCCTACTGTCTAGATGTAGGTAGCTGAAGAAGCTTAATTAGAGTACAGAATAGTTCTACATGTATATGAACATATACTGTTGAGGAGATGACAATACCTATGTAGCCAACAGCAGAGCTTCGAGTGTCATCGTCCCGATTATGAATTCAGTTTGTGTAAATATCCCGTCAAAGAAGGAATAAGGAATTGCATGTTTTGGTGGCTCAATTGCTGCGCCTCATCATACATCGGTTCAGTTTTTATTTGTGCATAATTTCCCTTTTGCGAACTCGTTCCTTTCTATTTGTGCTCAGCATAGTGGAGAGCCAGCTTCTTCGGCTTTCTTGGGTCAGGTGGGCCTCTCTGATGTTGGCAGTGATGGATGGTGAATGCATTGTCCAGGACTCCAGGTCCAGTCAAGGCCTCTCTATGATTGGGGCTTGAAGCCTTCAAACCGACTCATGGGCCGTTGAATCCGCCATCCGCGGGCCTTCTTGCTCCCTTGAGCAAGGCCGCTCGCCAGCCCCCGCTGACATAGAGAAATCCCAGGTCCACTCTAGGCCTCTCGATGATTCGGGCTAATGAAGCCTTCAAATAGATCTCGTGGGCCACGGAATCCGCCCTCCGCGGGCCTTCTTGCTCCCTTCCGCAAGGCCGCTCGCCCGCCGCCGCTGACATAGAGAATCCCAGGCCGCTTGTGTGGGCTTTCCATTCCTGGTCCCCGATCCCGATTGGGCTGCCCGCGCTGCCCAGGGATGTGGAAGGCCGCCCTCCTCCTGCAGTTCTCTGCCTGCTGCGCCGAGAGTGCAGCCCGCGTCCCCGTAGCCCGTCGGCCGGCCTGCGCCTGCGTGTTCGGAGGCGGAGCCCACCCCGAACCGACGAACTTGTCTCAAAAAAAAAAAACCCCGAACCGACGAACAGAGGCTGCTGCTTCAACTTGCTCTGCATTTCCATGACGTTTTCCCTTGTACAATGCGGCCCGATAGCACTTCTTCTTTCTTTATCTTAATGACACGATAGCACATTACTACATTAGCACTGATTAGGTAAGCACGCACAAAGGTGATCACGAGCACTCCCGGTTTTCCAACTTTTCTTTTTTTTTTGCCTGAACAGTATTTTTTTTTCCACGCTCGGTCCTGCGAGGATAAAAAGTTGGACAAGTACAAGAGGAGCTTTATCCACTCCCCCACGAGGCGGCGGCGCTCCGCTCCGCTCCCCTTCGTCAACGCCGCCGCGCCGTCCGTCCGTCCCGATCCGAGCCCCGGGACCAGCGGCGACCCCCACCCGATCTGGCGGAATCTTCATGGAACTCAGCTCGTGTACAGCCTCCGCGGCGACCCGATTGGCCCCGTCGACGACGGGGACGCCAGACGGCTCGCTTTACATGTAGGACCCGATCGAGACCAATCGACGGGGAACCGCCGGCCGGCGGCGTCGGAGGTTAGGCGTGGGCGCGGACGCACGCTCGTCGAGTTGACCACTGAACCATCATTCACAATCAGTGGCCATGGAGAGGAGCCCATGTCGGCCGTGTTCAGATGGATTTGTCAAAAAATTGACATCAAGGAATTTTGCATGCATGAAGTATTAAATGAAGTCTATTTACAAAACCCAACCACAGATGAGTACAACTTTGCGCGACGAATCTAACGAGCCTAATTAATCCATGATTTGCTGCAGTAATGCTACAGTAATCATCCTCTAATCGTACGGTCAAAGCCCTCATTAGATTCGTCTCGCGAATTTACCAGAAGATTGTGGAGGTAGTTTTGTAAACCGACTTTATTTAATACCCCTAATTAATGATCAAAGTAGGGTGGCCATGTGTCAGCACCACCATTATTTCTCGCGTCAGGACGGCGGTGCGAGTAGAGCGAACAGTGGTGGGTAGTACGCGCGCATGGGGCCTGGGCCTCTGGCTGCTAGCTCGGTTGGTGCTCTTGCCTTGGTCAAGGCTCGTCCCCGTGCTAACCGAGGCTTTTTCGCACTCCCGATGGACAGCCTACTATTTATTTCAAAAAAAAAGATGGACAGCCTACTAGCGCTCTTTTATGAGCAGCATCCTTGCACGTCAATTCTGTGGAATTCCATGTATTAAAGCTTCAATGTGAGTTCGTAGAACTAGCCAAACTGCCCGTGCAAAAAAAAAAAAATCTTCGGAGGACAGCGGGGACACATAGGTGCGTGCACGGTCATCTCAAGGCAGCTCCAGTCCTACGTCGTTTCTTTCAACAAATTTCGGCGATGTCAAACAATGTTTGATAGCCACCATGTGTGTAGACCCACACACACACCAAAACGCTGGGCGGGAACCGACCATCCCCTTTGAAGAGTTATTTTTATCTGGAGTTCGATTTTTTGATTCTGACACCCAAACATAGGTGTTCACTGCTGGCTTTTTTCTAGTCCCTCATGTAAATGCATGGACGCACACTAGTTGGCTCCCTTGTACAACAATATCAAGATTCTCTAGACAATTTCTTGAATTACTGAATTTTTCTTCCAATTTATAAAACTGTGTTTGCATAGATAATTATTAGGCAATCCATACGTGCAACAAGGTTTCACTAATCCTATATTAAAAATGTGCATTGTATCGCTCAACCATATTTTTAACCGAAAGAACTGATAATGTAGGGGCCGGGGGAAAACAAGGACGGAGAGGACCACAATCATGCATGAGTGCGACTAAATAGAGCTGAGTAGTATCGCACACGTGATCTGGCCGACAATAGTAGTTCACCGTCTGTCATCATGAGTAGTGCTGCCCCTCACTCAGTAATCAGTAATGGATTATGAGGCCACCACTTAGCAACAACCCTGCGGTAGGTAATGAAGCACAACGTGTAACGACTCGGTTCTTGCTGGTTTACTCATGGCAGTCTTTAATTTGATGGGCATTCGAATTATCAGTTCCAGATTGTCGTGGTATTGAAAAAAAAACGCCATAATCCCTCTGATTGAAATATGCCATTAACATGGGCCATCAAAATGTAGTGCGCGTTGTCAATAAGATTCAGATTTCAGAATGAATCCTAATTTCCTCGCAAAAAAATCCTGCTAATTATAAATTAGGAAGATTTAACTATCACGATCTGAAATTTCTTCTAGCTCTTTTTACCCTTTGTTCGCGAATATTGTATGCACAAAGCCATGAACTCACGTGTCCTTGGATGCGATGTCGGCAATCTCTTGCCTGCCCTAGTTTCTTGTCAATTTATTTTGAAATACCACATTTTTAATTAAAATGATGTATACAAAAGATTCATCATTTTGAGAAATCTATCGGTTCTGGAAACTGCAAACCTTTTTTTAATTCGTTTTGGAAAGCGGAACTGAATGGGAAAGAAATGTCCCCATTTTGCTCGACTTCATCGTTCCGGTCATCTCCTCAATGATTGCAAATCAATGTTATATATAAGAAAATGATTGCAAATCACAGGATCTTGAAACCTAAAGTGCACTAATGCTACAATACAACTACAAGCGCCATTAGTCGCAAAAAAAAGATAACTACAAGCGCCATGGGGAAAGAAGAAATGCTATCGAGTGGCGACGATGGAGAAGCTGCAGAGGAGGCACGATCGTTTTCGCAGAATACTCCCTCCATTCTTTTATGATAATCCTATTTTATTTTGGCACAATGATCAAGTAGAAGAAACCTTGCTTATCATCTAATTAATCAGGTCATTAAATACTACTGAAAACTTCTCGGTATTCATGTTTTCATCTACATGCACCAGTGATTTTAGAGGAGTTATTATTCTACACAGAGACCAAAACGACCATTTATGACAAATCTAATGCTACAACTCAAATAAGACTATCAAAAAAGAATTATTTGTTTCTGAAAATGGGATGATAAAAAAGAATGAAGGGAGTATTCGTTCGGCTATCCGAAGCGCCGCCCGGCCTACGGCGGCGTCGCGCATCAGGAGACAGAGTTCGCGGGCGTGCACGTCTCTGGAGCCCGGTGACCTGGCGCCGCCGAAAGGCGAGGGCCGGGACAGGGAACGACTTGGCCGCACGCGTCCGCGTAGGATGGAGGCGACCCGACGCCTAACCGCCGCCGACCAGAGTGCCGTGCGCAGCCGCAGTACGCGATCGAGCAGCGGCTACAGGAGGGTGCAGTGCTCACCCAACGCTCGGAATCTTAGAATAAAATACCAACAAATATAGCAGCAGAGATTATCCCACAGCTGGTAGCGGGTGCATATGTTTAGCTACGAAGACAATGTGGTTGCAAAAAGGTTTTGGCTGGTGACTGCTGAGGATGATCCTCTCAGTCCCAGTCCATTATACATGCATGTCATATTCCCTAAAGTAGCCGTGCCATATATCATATGTTCTGTCTTTCTTTAAATATAGGAGCTCTAGTGTTTAGATTTTGTCGCGAGATAGGACTTCTCGCATTTAAGTTTTGCTTCAAATTAAAATATGAGAACTTGTTCGTTTCAAAAAAAAATTGAGAACTTGTATGTATCCGATTAATCAAGAGCTGACATGGTCGCTAATTAATTGTGCCAATCTAATCGAGATCTAGCCTCCTTTTTAATTAGAGGTGTCGGCTGGGACAAAATTAACCCAAAAGCAAGATTCTAGAAACATGTTTCAAGGGGAAAAAAAATAATGAATATCACAGGACATGATAGCAGCCGCCAGCCGGTACGGGTCTCACTTGGTGCCTGGTCACATTGCCATCGGCAACCAAGAATTCAGTTTGAACGAGAACACAGCACTGCTCCCATATAGTCTAATCTCGAGATGGACGTACTTTTGAGAACCACCGATGATAGGGTTTGCTTCCGGCGCGGTTAATTTCAAACCGTAGTATCGCAAGCAATGATGTGTGTGCTACTGTGCTTCCTATAGTTCCTAGGCATGCGTGTCGCATGGTGATTCGCTGCTGACTTTACTGCAAACAAATTAATCGAGCAATATATAGGCAGGGGACGTGTACAGCATTCAGATATATACATCAGCTGTGTGCAAGTGTTCAGCATGCGTATATACGTGTATTGTGCAAATCGATCACCACTTAATTGTCCGATTTGCCAGAACATGAAGATGTGGTACGCACGCGTAGGCTTTTGTTTTGAATTTTGATACTATGTATCTACGTACAGGGGCTCACGTACACGTACTCCGTACGCATGCGGCGATGGCGACTACAGGAGACAGTTTTGGTGGCAGTGACGCGCCTCGGAGCTGCGTGTCGGTGGGTCATTTGGCGCTGAAGTGCTGATGACCTCGGTAGACATGGTAGCAGGTGTGTTTTGCTCAGTGCAGTTGCAGTGTGGTCATGCATTGTTTGCAGTAGCGGCCGCCGTCACTCATGCCATACATCGGCGACAGCGCTTACCTGCTCTCGCCTAGAGTAAGTACGCGCGAAAGTATACACTAATACACACTAGTACTCCCTCTGTCCTGTAATACAAGGTATTCTAGCAATTTTAAGACAAATTAAGAGATGGACCAAAAGACGCATGTACCCTCCAAGACCTTCCCGCCTAGCAACTGTAATTAAAGTTGTTCCCCTAAATTAAGTAGTGGAGAAGGGAATAGAAAAGGTAAGTATGCAGTGAAGAGACAAGGAAAATTAAATTATTTCCTTAATACTTGTCCGAAAGTTTTAGAATGCCTTGTATTTGAGGACAAAATTTGAATCCTACAATGCCCTATATTCCAAGACGGAGAGAGTACGTAATACTAGCTGTTAAGTTAATACAGGAAAGATGCCATGCTTTGTAAAGTTCAAGCTATAGCTAACTGTCAAAGTGAGACTAGTCAACCGGGACTATTGTAACCCCCTTCCGGTTTTCTTCCAAACTACTCTCTACGCATTAAAATATTTTTCGCTGTTGACTTTGTCTTATTCAAAAATTTTATGCAAATATGCAAAAAAAGTCACACTTAAAGTATATATAATGATAAAACAAATCACAAATAAAATATTTTGAATAAGATGAATGATCAAAGTTGTGATGAAATAAAGTCAGCGGCGACAAATATTTCGATACGGATGGTAGTAGATGTCAAGCCAATTGTGTACAGTTATTCGAGTATGATACTTCATATAGTTCACACCTTCCGGTCACTAAAAACGGTGTTCTCATTGGTACCAGCTATCGATGATGAGGAGTTTTGGGGTTTGTTATTGTCCGTCCTTGGTCAGGCATTGGATCCCAGTGCCGGACAAAAATCTCGTGGCTCGTTAGCTGTCTAGCCGAAAGATGCCATTCTTTGTAAAGTTCAAGCTATAGCTAAAAGTCAAAGTGAGACTAGTCAATGGGGACTATTGTAACCCTCTTCGGTTTTCTTCCAAAACTAGAATATCAAGGAAAATGTATACAATTACTTGAGTAGGATACTAATCTAGTTCACACCTTTTGGTGACTGAAAACGGTGCTCACATTGGTACCGGCTATCGATGATGAGTTTTAGTTTAGGGTTTGTTACTGGCCGTCCTTGGTCAGGCGTTGGATCGCATCATCACCAGTCTCCAAATATGCTCTCCCACGCTCCGAAAAACAAAACAAAATTGATTAGTTACAGTTCGGTCTAGCTTTATTTAAGTTAATAAACTTGTCAAATTTTAACTAAATTTATAAAGAAATTAGAAACATCTACTAAGTAAATGCAGTATGAAACATGTTACGTGTTGGATTCAATGAAGTTGTTTTGATTATGGCGAATTTGGTCAAACTAGAGATGTTAATTTGAAGATTGAGCTAAAATGAAACTATAAATCGCAATGGAGAGAGAACTCAGGTCCAAGACGACATACAAAGTGTCAGATAAATCAGGATCCGGCCCTGGGATGCATCAATTAAGACGTACTTAAGAAAAAACCCAAAAATTAGTCACCTCAACCGTGACATCATCAGTTCTAGTTAATTCGTGTGGAATCGGCGTCGAGTAGGCGTCCTGGATCCCCAGAGGCCGTCCAATCAACGGGCAGGCGTGGGCCCCCCGGTCCCTCACGTCGCAAATTGGAAAGGGGAAAACTATAATTCAGGGCGGGATCGATCGGAATAATGGCTAGGATACATTATTGCTGAGATGATGATAACATAATGCGACGCGGATAAGATAAACAAGGAACGCTTCATGATTGCCTCTTTTAATTCAGTCGCGCGCTGACGCCTTGTTCCTCGCGCGATCGATCGCGTATCCGGCCAGCTCGAGCGCAGCAGTTGCTCAGGCGATCGATGGAGCAGTGTTGTGACTCGATCGTTTGTGAGCTTGTGCGTATCATCACAGCATGCGTACAAAGAAAGCTTTGAAATAGAGGCCAGTCTTCTCCAAATGCTTGTTTACATTATCATTTCAATTAGATGCGTCATTTGTTAATTGATCATGTGTTACATATATTAATTGTACATGTGGATGATATACAGGCAGAGTTTTTTTTCCTTGCATTGTTCACGATATTCAACACATGTGGATGACATTTGGTTATGCATATCATCTCTGTACTAACCCATGTACTTGATAGTACAGGGCTGTTTTACACAAAGTATTTGTGTTGTGCACATTGAATTAAAAAGAAGCTTTTTCAAAAAAATTTTTAAAAAGAAGCAAGAATCCTATACTTTCTCTGTCCAGTACTGTAGGGCCTATTTTCCATATGAGATAGAAGTCAAAAGTGCATCTCGATCTTTGAATTTCTCTTACAAAATTACAATATAGGAATACTATAATAACAAACATATTGAAATTATCTGTAATAGGAATTTAAATTATCAGCAAAACTGCATTTGTTGTTGACCAAAACTTGCAAAGTTTGATTTTTCTTTTTTCTTTAAAAAATTCACAGCACGGCTTAAAAATGGACGAAGGGGGAAAGCACAAGCTCATGTGCTCAGATATGACGGCACGAAAATCCTCTCTCCAAAGCGACTTTTCCCTACGTCTTGTCATTTTCTGCCTTCCGTTTGCGAGTGGAGAGCGTGAACTGTGACCGAGACAGAGCTTTGCTCAAGAATAATCATGTCTTGTGCTAGGCCCATCTGCCTAAAGTCAACAGCAAATTATCCAGCGACACGCACATCACAGACAAATCACTGCTTGCGGCTGCAGCAACTTCCCCTGTCAATTCGCGTAGCAAAATCTCCGACATCATCCCATACTCTATACTGCCTATGGTGTTTTGTCTCATGTTGAAACCACTCCTACTCGACATTAGGCGTCTCTTTGTAGTCTGGATGGAGATGTTTTTTTTTAACCCTAAAACTTGGAGTTAGAACAAGAATGATTTATCTTCCTAGCAAATGTTTAAGGATGGTCACCATGTTTCAATCCTGTGTCTGCTTACTGCCTAGTGCAATAAAATATCTACCTCAGATATTTTTCTTTTAAGGAAGGAGATGATAAAAAACTATTTTCATTTATAGTAACTAGTACGAGTCTATCAACACATGCTCATCAAAATTATTTACCCTGAACTCCCTCCTCTCTTGCGCGTTAAACATTGTAACACGATACTCATATAGATACATTATTGATACATACTTCACTTTATCCGGCTGTGGTAGCCTTAGTTACTAATTACCCAGCCCCTATACACTTTTTCATCCATGTTTGTAGTTTTCTTTCATTTTGTATTGCACCTACATGGATGTCAGTTCTAGGTATGTGTCTAATATGAAAACTGGTGTTCTCATGACTTCCTCCATATATATATACATGGACAACATGGTTATACACGTCATGCAAATATATAAGTTTAAGCTCGTATTTTCCATATGCATTGGCATACATATGTAAATTCAATTTATTATAAAGGTTCCTAAGAAATTCATTACTATAGGAATGTTTCCAATAGAAACGTTTTTCTTTTGCACATTGAAACCAAAAATTAATATCATAGATACGTATAGTTCGGAAGAGGTGAGTGTGATTATACACAACATCCCTTTCTTTTATCGAGAGTTCTAGTGATTGATATCCTAATAATTGAAATGCAAACTCGTGATCTCGATCTTTAATTGTTTCAAACTTCTCAAGTTCTTCTACCGAGCGTTGATTAATAAATCTATAAAATCCCTCAAATTGGACTTAACTAAATCTGTGTGACAATCTCTCATTTCCATTCCGGAGCATTTTAATCTTAAGTTTCTTATTTACTGAAGAAAAATTCCATTATTAGCTCACTCTTCATGAATCCCTACGGATCAATCTAAGCATGGAACCTATATTCTGTTTACTGAATCACATGAAATTCTAGTGAAGTGATAAAGCAGTCTAGCAAAAAAATTGCCACTTAAACTTTATGATATTCTAAAAGATTGGATAGCAAATATTTCTTGTTTATCTCCATTCCGTTGAGTTTTGATTAAAGTTGAGTTTTGATAATAAAATTTCATAAAAAGGAATATGTCATATCTATCTTCATATCTAGTAAAATTAATTGAATATTTGCCAAAATTTTAGGTAGAAAAACAATACACATGTAAAGTCTGGCTAGATCGAGGATGATCTTCCATCTCCCCATCCATGTTGCTTGCATCCCCGCCCCACTATGTACATGCTAGGGGTGAGCCAAAACAAGTGAGACCGCATCCTGATCATGTCCTATGGCTTATCCGTTATGGTTTCTATTGTGGATCTAGGTGGAGGTGGCAGTGTGGAGCTAATGTAGGTCTGTTGTGCGACTGAGTTGGTCAGCGAGGAGATAAGCGGCGTGGAGATGAGATCGATTTGCTCTTTCCAAACTGAAAAACTAAACTTATAGTTTGGACACCCGAACTATTGGTTCTCTATTTTTATTTCGGTTCTTATCCCCTCCCCAAAAAAACTGTCATAAGAAAACAAATGCCCACCTATTACATTCACCTAGCACATAAAGGCCCAAGTCTTGCCGACCCCCAACAATCTTGGTATATAAGTAACTCTCAAACCCTAGCATTACCCGTTGCTCTCAATTCCTCACGGTCTTCCCATAGGGAGGCACCGCCACACCCCTTAATCCCTCTTCATTGGTCAGTGCTGACACACCCCTCCTAGCTCCCTTTAATCCCTCTCCATTGGTCGGTGCTAACACACCCAATAGGTTAGTCATCAGCGCCGCCACCCCCCTCTCCTTCTATTTATCCCCACAGGTTGGCTGCCGGCGCTGCCACAACACTCCCCTCAATCCTTCCCCATAGGTGAGTGACCTCACACTAGGAATCAGGAGCCCTAGCCCACGCCTACGACCGAGATAGGGATAATGGGCGTGGTACGTGGGTAGGGTTTGAGCCATTGAGGTGTTGTATGTATCGCATTTGGTGGGAGTATATGATGGAATGATGCTTTCTTCTCGTGTCTTGTGTGTATTTGACTATTTGCACTATAGTTCATCAGTTGTGGTTGTTGTTCAATTGCGAGTTGAATGACCATATGTCAACTAATAGTGAACATATGATGATTTGTGTTGTGTAGGCAGTAGTAGATATATGTGAATAGATGATATCTCAAGCGGGGATTCCCATGCCTGCAAATGCACTAGATAAATCAAAGATGCACATCCAAATAGTATATTTAGATTTATTTTAAGCAAGCTGTAGTGGAAGACTTGAGTCTAGTTTTAAAAGGTCCTAATTTACTATTGAGCTTTGAGAACATTTTGTGGACCTCGATATGTCAGAATGAATTGCTGAAGGCATTGGGCTTTTTCCTCAATAAAAATGATATAACATAAACCATTGGCAAATATTCACTGGATAGTGATGGATTCAGACAAAAATTAACAAATGATATCTAGTTTCTGTACAGTAGTATTATTGGTTACTACCTCCGTTCATAATTATATGACGTTGTCCAAACGTATTTGACTTGTATTTAGTTATTTTTTGGTGTCTCACATGTCATCTAATTATGAACGGAGGGAATAATTTACAATGTTTTTTTTTGTTTGTTGCTAGGTGCGGGAAAAGAGAAAATGACACCGGAGGACGACTCCATCTTTAGAAATAAAATCAATTTGCTATTGACCAGAATAATTAAACAAAATGTCCAAATTAAATATGTTTGTCAATTCCCTGCTTACAACAATTGACTCTAATTTCGTAATGGCTATACCAACAACAGTATGTAAAGGCACATAGGTTCTCTTAAGCGCACAGAGATGATTTGGTTTCCTTCTCGTCTTGTCTAGTTTTTATTAGATGGTCAAAATTCAGATGCAATGAATAAGAACATAAGAGGAAGCCCGTTATAGATTACTATTTCAAGGGGAAAAATTACATGGAATCATTTTTTCATTAAGAAATAGTCTTTGGCATTGAAAATGGGCCAACCTATAGCTGTTGCTTGCTCCCTTTTTCTATGGCGATCAATGTGTACTGTTCAAGTTGATAAACCATATGCCGGCCAAAACACGTTTTGTAGCTTAGAGCATGCTGAGCTGGAAAAAAAAGTAGTTTATGTTCATATACAGATAACAGCACGTCACAGCACATTTGTACACAGTGCTACCAAAATATAATATAAATATAAACTTTGAATAATGCATAAGATCGTGTAGCATCTTTCAGCCTAGAGAAGTTGCCTCGCAAAAAAATTAAGGCGGCGTCAATATGCTAATTAAGATCATTTTAATAAACATAATTGAGTAATATCTCCCATTTGTAAACGTATGCCATGCATTATACTAATTAGCAATCTGCAACAAAAACCAATTTAATACACCCAATTTATCATGGAGAATCTTATGCGAGATAAAAGTTCGATATCTAGAATCACTTTAGTCAATTCTTCGATCCCGTAATAATTCCACAAAATTTGAGCTTTTTCGAACTTAAGCAATTTGATCCATAAGTTCCCCCAGGTTAATGTCACGCTTGAGGCTTCAGGTGTAACAAGCTACATTTCCGGTGATCGTTAACTGCCTTTTTTTCCTAACTACGCTGGTTGCTGCGTGCCTGCTGCCACTGCAATATCAGGATGTTACTCTGTTCTTTTCATGTGAAGAGATAATATGCGATACGGAATGGACAAATCCCAGTCCTGATCCACCAAGTCACCTTTGCTGCCGCCCCGTTTCTGTCCAATGTCACCTCACCCAATGACCCAAACATCTGACCTAAAAACACTGTCATGTGTCCACAAAACATGTGGGTCCCAACCACTAAATGGAGATTAGACCCTTGACCTCTTTCCACGTCGTGTCCCTAAACCACATTTTCCGGAATTTTATTCAGGTCCGGTGGGCGGGCCTACTGATAAGCCTCGTAAAGCTGAAATGAAATTATTGCTTTGCTTGATATATAGTGTAGTTCTACATGATTTATGGGTGGTTTTTTATATAATTGATCAGAATATGGTTTTGAGAAATTACTCTTCATTATTTCTACTCAATGCACATGAATGAATTATGGATATGATTTCTCATTAATCCGGTTGATACAAAATACGTCTAAAAACACTCCTGACCAATTCGCATAGTAAGATACACACATCCTATGAAATAAAATGTGATATTCCAAACACACTAATGGCCACCAAATCTGTAGACCATACCGCCACACTAATGGACATGTTATGTTATATCTTTATTAGTACCAACAAAATGTTGTTGCAAAGTAAAATAGAAAAAAACATATTGCTCACTAAAATTTCTGCAACAACCCGTGAACTGATATCTTTTAAATCTCTATAGTTCCCTTCCAAATTATACTCTCCTAAAAAATCTGTGCAAATATAGTTAAATTTAGTCATTCTTGATGAACTTTTATTAATAAAGCAGGCCACAACAACAGATGTGATATTTTGCACAATTTTTTGAATAAGACCAGCGATCAAACTTGGGGTCAAAAAAGTCAAACGAATTATAATTTGGAACGGAGGAAGTAGCTAAGCATCTATATTCCTTTCTAATTATTTCTTAATTTTTTTCAAGATTTGGCTTCCCAACCTCTGAGAGGACCCAGAACGATTAAAAAGATCTCAGCAGGTGTGCTGCAACCAATAAGACCTCTACTGCGGTGCTAAGCTCCCTTGATGAACCTATTGTTTATAAAGAGCTGAGCTAGCACATCATCCTTCATGAACCGCAAGCATGATCTGACGCCAATCAAACTTGTCGCTTTCGGACGAGTATAATTCTCGATCGTGTGTCATGTGGCTCAAAGCGACGTTTAAGAGTTTTCATCTTCTTAAACACCTTTTTGCTGATGTTGCTATGTCTGGAAATGGATGAGAGGGGGTACCACTGCGTTGCGTCTATCTTGTACCCTGACATGTTTCGTCTGGCGCGAGGGGATGCTGCAAGAGCAAGAATCTTCAGGTTATTTTTCCGTACTACTGTTCACTGGTATGATTTTAAAAAAATTAACAGAAGGACTGATTTGCGGAGAATGGAGAAAAACAAAAGGATGCCTATGAAACTTTCCAATCAACCAATTCTTTGCGCCATTTATATCACTCAGCGTATGGATAAATTGAATCTGAACTTGCATTGCAATGCTACACATTGGTAGAGTAAATACAGGACCACATTTATAATTGATTGGGAAAGTTTCTGTGATGATTTGGTGATGGAATGGGTTTATTTTCATCTTCCATCCACTTTTTAGATACAGATCCTCTACAATGCGTACATTGTAGCTAGTCTGGAGCTACAGTAACAATTCAGTACTGTAGCGCATGATAGCAAGCCAGTACTGTAGTGTCATGGTAGTAAATCACAGCCTGTTCGGTTGGCTGGTGGCTGGTGGCTGGTGCTGATTTGTTGTGAGAGAAAAGTACTGCTGACTGACTGGTGGCTGGTGCAGATTTGTTGTGAGACTGAAGTACTGCTGGCTGGTGACTGATAAGCCAAGCGCTATTTGCATAGTTTCAATTAGAAATTCTGCAGCTGTTCGTGGTGATCTTCAATTTACGATTTTACAGTAGCTAGTTGACACTCGGCACTATTGAGGATCCAAATGCTAATTTGTTGGTTTCCAACATAGTGCCAACAAGAAATAAATTATTTTTCCAAACAAATAATTTTCTGGTTGCTAGAGGTCGATTCAAGTAAATTTCAAGTGTAGCCAGTTAAGAGCAACTCCAGCAGACCCTTTAAATAAGCCCCTACTCTGAGTTCAGAGGACGAGGATAAAAAAACGGATCCTAGCATGCCCTCTATTTTGGTCCCTAAAATAGGGAGCCCTCCAAATCTACTCCCCCACCCCTAGAGGGTCTCTAGGGGCTATCTATTCCAAAATAATAGAAACTAACAAGTGAGCTACTAAAAAGTAGATGATTATTTAAAGACTATTGCTGGAGTTGGGAGTAAAAATCAAGTCTCTAGGCAATCCCTATTGAAAGAAATAGAGGGCTTGTTTAGAGAACGTTGCTCGAGCTGCACTAATGACACGGTTAAACGGTTAAATGGGGTTTGGGGAGTCGTCCAAATCCACAAAGTTCAGTTAAATATTCAAATTTGCTCAACAACAACCTGTTCCAAACGTTTCCAAGCCGTTGTGTGATCAAGGTTGCTAAAATCATAATTTTGAATTGGATCGGAACTACAATGGTAGAATCACAAATCCTAGGATCATAACTAAAGAATCGTGCAATCGTAGATTCAACATAGTAGAATCGTAGAATCAACCTGATAAATTAAGATCATAAAGTCGTAAAATCGCACAATAGAATGAGATTTTGACAACCATTCGTGTGATTCCACTTTTTAATCACAAAGGCTATACGTCACAATCGGACTGGTGTTTTGCCATTGATTTGTTCTCTTCTTGTTTGTGTGAGTTTTGAAGAGAAAAAACGACTATGGTTACGATTCATTGTATACTATAATGCTGTCAACATTTTTCTTTTCTCAAACCGGCCTAAGATTAGGTACTCATGTTAGTGGCGATATCTTAGGCAGCAAGAGCGAATCTTGTTATACTTTTCTCTGTGGCATGAAAGGAAACTTACCATGGTCTTATTTACTTTTGTATGTGGCATGAGAGGAATCTTACCACGGTCAAGTTATGAAGCAACCAAAGCGTCCAGTGTCGGTTAAACATGAGACATCTCCAAGTGTGGCAACATGTGACTAACTTGCCCACACACGCCTTTGGCAGAATTTTAGTTGCAGACAATAAGTATATCTTTGTATCAAAGTCAAACTTTTTTAGCTTTAATTATCAATAGCAAAAAAAAAATCATAATTGGTCATTTAGGTAGATTAAAAAATCATAATATATAATTCTTTATATACTAAATTATATTTTTATTGATATTATCATTTAAAGTATCATATAAGGATAAGATATATGAATTTATATTTGAGATCATGGATATATAATTCATGGCAGTTCACTTATACTCCATCTGTCCTATAATATAAGTCATTTTAGTAATTCTACAACAAATTATGAGAGAGTAAAAAGATGCATGTACCCTTTGCCAGCTCCTCATAACTCATGTAAGGGGGTGTTTAAATCCGGTGAATTGGTGAAAAGTGGTGACACTGAGAATCGTGTCCTGTGAGAGGGGACACAGTTGTCAGTGTGAAAAACTTTTGGTGACTTTGAGGATTTAAACACCCCTAATTAAAATTGTTTCTAAGATTAATTAAGTAGAGATAAAGGAATAGAAAATGTAAGTATGAGCGGATCCAAGAAAAATAAAATGATATTTTTAATACTTGTCCAACAGTCCTAAAATGTGTTTTGTTTGAGTCAATACCTTATATTGCTGAGTAAGTTAAGATAGAAATAACTAAGAGCATCTCCAACAGACCGAGAAAACCAATCTCCTTTCTCTTTATTTCTGGTTAAAGGGATTGAGATGGAAAACCCTCTCCAACAGATTCCCTTTCTATTCCCCTTTCTCTTTATTTTTTTTTCAATCCCCTTTAACTCCCCTCCTCTCCTCTTTTTAAAGGGAATTTGTCCCTCTCCCCTTTTCTTCTTTTTTTTTCTATTCATCACAGCCGTATGATTTCTTGGCCCTGCACGAATCTTGGAGCACAATTGTCAGATGAGATAGAAAGGGAAAAGGGAAAAGAGGATCTGCTGTAGCCACTCTCCCCAATATCTTGAATTGGTGAAAGGGGATCCCCTGTGGCTAGAAAAAAGAGAAAGAGGAAAATGGAACTGTTGAAGATGCTCTAATATCCCAACTCGTATAGATTGACCACCTATATATATATATATATATATGTATATATATATATATAAAGAAGAAAGGGGGAAATACGGTAAAAAAGATAAACAAACAGAAGACTTTTCGAGGTTTTTTTCCCTTAAAAAACACTAGTCGATTGCCCATTGGGCTTTGACTAATAAAACAAGTAAAAAGGCGAAAGAGAAGAGAAAAAGGAAAAGAAAAAAATTAAAAAGGAAGGAGAAAACGATAAGAAAATCCGCAGCACCCACCAACAATTTTTTTTCCTTCTCCTACCCGCTCACCTTTTCCCCTACTCTATATCTACCTCCATTCTCGCACCAGCAAAAAGCTTTCCTCCTCGCCCCATGGGCACCGCCCCCTCCTCCCCCTCCGCCTTCCCCCACCTCGAGACCTCCTCCTCCTCCTCCGCCTCCGCTGCCGCCGCCTCCAGCCTTGTTCTGCTGCTGCCGGATTGGAGAGGTCTGAGCCATGCTGCCTTCTCGCGCGCCTCGTGCTCGACGGAATTCCTCGGCTGTGCTGGAGACAAGAAACGCTAGAATTAGGCGCCTCCCGGGGTCCCTTTTAGTTCCCCACTAACGAATCGTAGGCTTCCTGTTTGGTGTGGCTGTGTTCTGTGTGATTTGTGGGTGTCCTGGTGTGGAGTCTACATAGAAATCAAGAACTGCCTTTGGGTTTCCAGTAGCCTTTTTTAGCGGTTCTGGTGCTTTTATGGGAGTGCCCGTCGCGCGGAAGTCCGATTCTTGGACTGCTGTGCTCGCGATGGCGGAGTGCGGCGGCCTCGGCGTCCGGCCTATTAACGGAGGCCGAGGGGGTGCCGTGGAGCAGCGTGAATCCGGCGAGAACGGGCCTCCGGTATCCCCACCGGAGCGGGTCTTTACGCCGCCTGCGCCGAGGATGGCTGCGTGGCGGCGCATGTCCTCGCCTGGTCCTCTCCGGTGCTCGACGCCAAGGTGAGCAATTTGACTTTCTTGCGGCCCCTTGGAGGGGATAACTCGTTGATGGTCTTCTCATTGGATGAAATTGGGTGGATGCAGGAGCGTTGGGTACGAAGATGGTGAGGACTCGGACCGGTATTTCTCCCCGCAGAGTGAGTTTTCTCAAGACACTTCTGATACGGATTCAGTGAGCACAAGTATCAGTAGGATGTACACCTTTCGGTTGGGGACTTCGAGCCCATTAGATAGTCCCATCAAACGATTGGGAGTAGGAGACACTAGTCCTCCTTCCAGGAGGGGTGCTCATTCTCCTAGCTATCCTTGGAATTCTGGCCAGGTATCAGATGATGTCGATTCTAGCTTTATGAATTCACCCCCTCGTGATGATGGGCAGAATAAGGATGTTATACAGCCAATTGATTTTGAGAGTGGACACATCTGGTATCCTCCGCCACCCCAGGATGAGGGTGATGATCTTGAAAATGGTTTCTTTAAATATGACGATGATGATGACAATGATGTTTGTGACGGGAAGGTCTTTGGAGATGTTAACCATGGTTATGGCGATGGTGATGATGACGATTTATTAGGGACCAAAGGAAAACATAATATAGTTCATAAAGAGTTCTTGAGGAATGCTTTACATGGACATTTCAGGGCTCTCGTGTCCCAATTGCTCGAAGGACATGGAATTGATCCTGTGGATGGCTGGTCTGACATCGTAGCCTCATTAGCATGGCAGGCAGCAACCTTTGTTAGGCCAGACACGAGCAAAGGTGGTAGCATGGATCCCACAGATTATGTTAAAGTCAAATGTGTAGCATCAGGAAATCCAGATGATAGGTATGTCTTTATTTGAATATTTGTAAATTCTAAGAGTCACGTTACATAATCTCTGTCATGGTGTTCTGGAGCTAAATGATTGTTCATCTGTTCGCAGTGCTTTCATCAGAGGTGTTGTTTGTTCCAAGAATGTAAAACATAAACGCATGGTGTCAAAACATGAGAACCCTAGGTTGCTTCTTTTGGGAGGAGCACTGGAACACCAGAAAGTTACAAACAAACTAGCGTCTATAAACAGCATTCTTGAACAGGTTAAATCATCATTTTCCAATCATGACATGTTCATCCTGATTTCTCTCAATATGTTTTTAATATGGATTTTAAAGTGCGATGTGTAACTGTGTACAGGAGAAGGAGTATCTTAAGAATGCTGTTGCTAAGATAGAAGCCCAACACCCTCATGTCTTGCTAGTGGAGAAAAGTATACCGTTGGATGCTCAACAACTTCTTTCAAAAGATATCTCTTTAGTATTGAATGTCAAGAGATCACTTCTGGAGAGAATATCACGCTGCACAGGTGCTCAAATTGCGTCATCCATTGAAAACGTCACTTCTACAATGGTCGGACATTGCCAAACATTCTGGATTGAGAGAGTCACAGAATGTTTGTCACCAAAGATGTCAAACAAAAAAACAGTCAAGACACTGATGTTTTTTGATGGTTGTCCAAGGCGCTTGGGGTGCACGGTAATGCTCAAACTATCGAATTGTATTTCAAAGATAACTTTTATTCAGTACTACCGTTAATTGAGCAGCCCAAATATAACTGCTTCTGTCATTCTTCTTTTTTGTTCATTATTTTACACTGTCGGCAATGTTTGCATCACAATGAATCTTCTTTGGTGGATATCAAATGCTTTGTTTCAATTCTCATTTAATCCTGTGCTATATTGGAAATTGTTTTTTGATGTCTTTATTTATGTTATGATTACATCATATTCGATAGAAGTAGCATGCTTTCACATTTTTGATGGTCTATTAATCCTGTATTAGTTTTGGTACTATTTTTTGGATTTCTTTCTTTATTTTATGATTACGGCAATTCGATAGAAGTGGCATGTTTTTACACAATGATCTGTGCATTACAATGGATCTGCTTTGGTGGCTGGCAGATGCTTTGTTTCGGTGATGTCTAAAATTTCTGTTTGATACTTATTTTTTGGATGTCTTATTTTATATAGTGATTATGTCATATATGATAAATCTGTTTGTTTTTCCCTAGATTCTTCTAAGAGGCAAATCCTACGAAGAGTTAAAGAAGGTCAAACTTGCTGTACAGTTTGCTTTATTTGCCGCGTACCACTTATCACTTGAAACCTCATATCTTGCTGATGAGGGTGCAACACTTCCAAAAGTCCCTTCAGATCTTCAAATTGAGAAGCAGACCGTGGATGAGAGAACATCTGGAAATGGGTACATCATGCCTTGCTTTGATGGTTCTTCTGCGAGTGAATCACATGCAAGGGCTGACTTAATTCATGTGGGATATGTAGAAACTCATACAACAGAGTCAAGTCAGGAAGATTATACTGGTGGAACCATTGATGTGTACCCTTATTCCACAAAACCTTCATTGTATGACGGCTGCATACCACCTGTGGGCATAACTGTCCAGCCATGTGCCAGAAAAAGGATGTCGGCAGATCATAATGGTCACAGAGATGAAGCGGTTGATCGAATGTTAAAGGTTGAAAGTGACTTGGATAATGGTTGGAATCATATGTCAGATGAAGACCGTGTGGCTATACGTGATTATAATGAGAATCACAGTGAATATTTTCCAACATCTGACAATCCTCAGAGCATCTTGGTTTCCTTGTCAATTGCTTGCCCTCTGAGAGGAATTGTATGCAAGCAATCTCAGCTTTTTCGCATAAAGTTCTATGGTACCTTTGATAAGCCACTTGGAAGATATTTTCGTGAAGATTTATTTGTCCAGGTACTTGTGTTTTCATCCATAATTTGTTAGTATAGGCTTTACAGTCGTTATTGATACATCCAGCCTATATTTTCAGACTTCATGCTGCGAATCTTGCAAGGAGCCTGCGGAATCTCATGTGCGTTGTTATACTCATCAACAAGGTAGTCTCACAATCAGTGTCAGAACTCTAGCATCTGTCAAGTTACCTGGGGAGCATGATGGGAAGGTATGGATGTGGCATAGGTGTCTCAGGTGCAAACCAAAAGATGGAGTCCCTCCAGCCACACAAAGGGTAATCATGTCGGATGCAGCTCGTGGTTTATCTTTTGGGAAATTTCTGGAACTTAGCTTTTCAAATCACACGACGGCCAATCGAATTGCTTCCTGTGGACACTCCCTCCAGAGGGACTGTCTTCGTTTTTATGGGTATGTTATTGCTTCTTATTGTAATCTCTTCAGTTTCATCATCAATGTAACTGTTAGTGTCCTCCATCAACAGGCTTGGAAGCATGGTTGCTGTCTTCCGTTATTCACCGGTAGACATTCTTTCTGTCAACCTACCACCCTCAGTACTTGACTTTGCTTATCCAACAGCTCAAGATTGGGTCATCAAAGAGGCTGCTGATGTATGTTGATGTTAACATTACTTATGCTTGTTTAGATTGGTGCTAAAAGTCCTCCTTTGGCATCATTTTTAGGGGGATGTATTACCCTAGCTAAATGTTTCTGACTTGCAGGTAGCTGCTAGGAAGGAGGACCTTTACAGGGAAATTGAAGCTAAACTTCACTGCATTGAACAGATAATTAAAGCCCAGAATGTTACCATGAAGGCAGGCTTGTATAAACATGTTGCTGATCTTAAGGAGTTAGTTAAAGTTGAGTGGAAGAAGTATGATGTAAGTTCAAATGCTACTTGTTTTATACATTGCTGTTAAACTGTACAATAGGTTCCTACATGTTATTTTGAACTGTCTTTATTTGTGTCATGAGCACCCTTTACTTTCTCAGGTTCTGTCAGGGCTTTCCAACATAGATAGCTTGCAGACATTTGAAACAACTGTAGATGTTCTAGAGCTCAACCGTCTGAGGCGAGAGCTTGTACTTGATATTCACATATGGGACCGACGACTGTACATGATGCACTCTCTCACTAAAGAAAACTGTCGTACTGTGCCAACTGACGCACAATGTTCTGAGAAGCTTACTGAAAGCTTATTGAAAGAACAAAAGGATGTGATATCCGATAAAAATGGGACCATCAAGAATTCTCCAGAACAGACTCAACCAAGTACACTGGAACTGGCCACAGATTCACCAAAGCCATTCCCCATGACGGAACAAAACAACACTAGTGGGTCACATTTGGGATTGAAAACCAACATGGCAACTGATGTATCTCTACATTCTGGCTCAGCTGGTATCAGCTCCCCCTTGGCCCCATGTGAAATACAGAGTGAAGGAATTCTGGCTGATGAACTTAATGCTGAAAAGATGTTGCAGAAGTCAGAATCTTCTGCCTCCAATCTTTCTGACAGAATTGACTTAGCATGGACTGGCTCTGGTCAGTTTGTTATCGATCTATCACAACATAGCACGGAGACGGTTCCAGTTATACCTGCTGCTCTGAAGGATGATCCTGCATACCAGAAAGTTATAGCACCAGTTAGAATCAAATCATTAGATTCTGCTGTTAGTTCCAGAAATAGGTCATTGCCTGTTGATGATTCGAATTCCAGCATTAGAAGATCTTATTCTCAAAGGCCCCCAAAGGCTATTGAGAGAACTGGCAAGGCCCGGTCTCCAACGTTCATGAACAACCTGTCACTTTCTGGTATGGTAGATGGTGAGGGTCGGTTGCTACTGTCTCAAAATGATCCAGATGTTGTTGTTCCAATTTATGATGATGAGCCATCTAGCATGATAGCCCATGCGATGACTGTTCCAGAATATCACAGGTTCTTGTTGCCACTGATGGATGAGAATAATGAATCTAGTGCATTGAATTATGTGGCACATAAGTCTTCTAGGAACTCTTTTGATGGATCAGTGCGGAGCTATGGTTCTGATCAGCCTCAAGCTACAACTGGAACTGATTCTAAGGATAAACATTTGACAGTTTCTTTTGAGGACGAAGACTCATATTCCGTTGATAAAGCAAAATTTTCTGTGACATGTTATTTTGCAAAGCAGTTCGATGCAATCAGAAGAAAGTGCTGCCCTGATGAGTTGGACTATATCCGTTCTTTAAGTCGCTGCAAGAGATGGAGTGCTCAAGGTGGGAAGAGTAATGTCTACTTTGCCAAAACACTAGATGACAGATTTGTCATAAAACAAGTGACTCGGACGGAATTAGATTCATTCGAGGATTATGCAGATGAGTACTTCAAATATTTAACAGAATCTGTATCTTCTGGAAGCCCAACTTGTCTCACTAAAATCCTTGGTCTTTACCAGGTTTATGTTATTCTATTATTTCATGCATTTATTGGGTCCTTTGAGATTGAATCATGGACTTAACTGCACATTAATGCACCAGATCGTTGCCAAGAATTTGAGAGATGGAAAGGAGCTGAAGATGGATGTGATGGTCATGGAAAATCTATTTTTCAAGAGGAAGGTATCAAGAATATATGACCTAAAAGGCTCGTTGCGTTCCCGATATAATCCTGATACATCAGGGAACAATAAGGTTCTCTTAGATCTGAATCTGTTGGAAACACTTCACACAAAGCCCATTTTCCTTGGAAGCAAAGCAAAACGAAGGCTGGAACGTGCTGTCTGGAATGATACTTCTTTTCTGGCAGTAAGCGAACTCGCTTTTTTTTTTTCTTTTCTGGCAGCAAGTAAACTCGCTTTTTGTTCTGTTGTGAAATCGTTGATGAAGGTTAGAACCATACTCCTAGCCTACGGTGCAGTATCATATTAAAGTGACTCTGACTTCTGTTGGCTAGTAATTTTGCATTGTGCCCCCATCTGACCCCATGTGAACTTGTGGTGTCACTCTCAGCAGATTAAAGAGCCACACACCTGTTTTCACTTGTTTACAATGAATGCTAGTAGTTATGTTACATAACATGGAAAGAGTGGTGACAGTATCAATTGGATGTCATTTAGCTCAACTTCCAGTAATGCTAGTCTACATAGCAACTACCGACAGTTAAAATTGTCTACTTGAATATGGCTTTAGCCAAATTTAGTCACCATGGGCTTGGTTATTTGATTAATACCGTTCAACGAGTAAAAATCATGGCTTAGCTAGCCCACACTCATGTCACTACTCAATTGCTGACACTTTTTGTGGGTACCTTTCTAACTGATCTCTACTTGTATCTGATGGTATGGTGGCGCCCATGTTATTGTTCAAGTTAATGAAGTCAGCACATATTAGCAAATATGGATGGTGCTATATATTGCAATATTTCACTGTTTTGTGTGACTGTTCAGACCAGTGGTGTTTGCAGCAAATGTTTGGAAGACCAAATCATGTGAACTTGCATTTCTCATCACTCTTTAAGCTTGATTTAACCCATGCTTTTGTGCATTCCCCTTTTTCTTTCAGTCTGTGGATGTGATGGATTACTCTCTTCTAGTTGGCATCGATGAAGAAAGGAAAGAGCTTGTGATGGGCATCATCGACTATCTTCGGCAGTACACGTGGGACAAACAACTAGAGACTTGGGTGAAGGGGTCAGGTTTCTTGGGTGGATCCAGAGATGTTCTGCCAACGATCATATCCCCGGATCAGTACAAAAAGAGGTTCAGGAAGGCTATGTCGAAGTACTTCTTGACTCTGCCTGATCAATGGTCACCTTGATGCCTCAGATAAGCGTGATGGGAAAGACACTTCCATGTCTTTTCCTTTCCCCCCTTCTGTTTCTGTTAGAACAACCGATCCATCTGTGCCTCTTGTATGTTGTTTTTGTTCACAACAGGCAGGATGAACTCTGGAGTGGAGTGTGGCGATTGATGTCCATCCATACAGAGGTTAGGAGTCAATACGTGTACATAACCTACATTGTAACATGAAACACAAAAAGAAATGAAAAATACACGATCACAAGTTCCGTAATAGTTCTACGATTTGAGTTTTTGTGGATTGGATGCTGTGTGTGTTGTTGCCCTTGAGATCTGATGCTGTTGTTATGGTACGAGCACTACTGATAGTTCTGGCGAGTTTTTTGTGGATTGGATGCTGTGTGCATTGTTGGCCTGTTGCTCTTGAGATCTGATGCTATTCTTACGGTACGAGCACTACTCCCGACAGTTCCGAGGAGTTGTATCACTAGTACTCCGTAGCTCCTCTGTGGTTGTATTTCTTTATAGCTAAGAAATAGCATCTCTAAAAAAATAACTTAAAAGGCACTGAATTTTGGTATGCAGTGAGTCGTGATTTCTGGTATCTCTTTTGGTATCTTTCTGGTAAGGGTAGAAAATGTACAGCTACAGAGCTTTTGACTAATTAAATCGTACTGGTTCATAGAACATCGCGTAGGGAAAACCAGTTACGAGTTCTGTTGTGTTGGAAGATTACGTTGCAGAGGAGACAGATTGAAAGGTCCCAAAAAAAGAGCACACAAAGGCGCAGCAATATTTGAACGGCAGTAAACACCGCAAAAATTTATTAACAGTGGAGCATTTTACAGCAATTTCACAAAACACTGTTACCAAAAGCCTTAATTGTGCCATCCGCATCATGTCCAGGGCTACGCAATGTCCCAAACATTATTACCAATGAAGCAGGATTACGCACAACGACACAATTTCCCCTGAAACACTTAAGCCATTGTCCCAAACTTGTAACAAGCTTTCAGATTACATCGGATCCGACTGGATTTTGCTTCAAGGTACTGCGGCTGAACAGCATTATTACCAAAACGGAGGAAACTGTCATGCCCATGTGTTTTGCCAGCGCCAGTTCTTTGTGTGGGGTCTGCTGCGTTCAGGCTTTCCCAGCTGATCCAAAGAGGTGTATTTTCTCTGCGACGACAGCTTTCATTGCTTCTTTAGCAGATGCCATGACTTGGATGAGGTCCTTTTCTGGCTTTTTAAGGGATTTCAGGTAGCTGTTTCGGACCTCAGTGTTCACGTTGAATTTCCTCACGCCCAAGTTTATGCATTCCTGCTCCAGAAATTAATACATGAATATCGGCACTTGCACAATCAATTCAGCCGTAGCAATAATTCTTGAAATATGAACTCATCAATTGCAAATGGTTCTGTGAGGAATCGCGAATCGGTCTGTACATTTTATCCAGGAACAATAAAAAATGTACTAACCTCAACATTGTATTAGAACTTACATCTACTGATCATGATCTGTTCACAGGTTTGCAATGGAAAAAGATTGCGGTGTTCAGATAATTCAGTTATTTCCATTGTTATTGAACAAACAATTATAGGTTTCAATACCACGCTGAGCCTCATGTAGAAACTAGCTTTGCTGAGTATTGAAAATGGGGAGATGCATTGCCTTCCTTTACCCAACACCTTAACCTTCTCATAGAGTTGTGTTATGGTAGAACTACGGATAGCACAAAGAACCTATTCGCCGCCCTCCCTCTGGAGGCTCTGACTACTTGGGTTTTCTTACTTGATCACAACTGATACAAGGGTGTCCCTTTAATAGACTCGACTGACTTGAACCCTAAGCAAATATCCTAAAAAACCCATCCAGCTTATCTCTCTCCTAACAAACAAACTAATCCAAAGTGAACAGTACACGGAAGGTCTTAGGCTCCTTTACGGTGCAAATTTTTCATACGGCTTTCTGTCCTCAATCGTTGTTGGACTGCTGATAGGTTGTTAAAGATGGGATTGCCACACCCGGCGGCATGGCCACTTTGTGTCAAGCCCCTTAAACCCTTAACCACCTGCTGATTTCATGTGTGGTTGCTAGGTAAGTTTGGCACACTGTTTTTCAGAAAACTGGCCTGCAGGCTCTATCTCCACGATCAGATGTTTCCTTCTCTGGTTGATGGAAAGGGAAATCAAGAGATTGGACAAGGAGAACGTAAAGTCCCCAATACAAGGATCATCTTAGTGTTTGGGAGATTTGGAAACTAAAAAAAAAAGTAATTTTGCAGCCGAAATGGCTGTGTTTTCAACAATGCTAGCCCTAGTGTGTCCTTGTTAGTGCGGACAGTTGGGGAGGAGAGAGCCTTTTCTAGGGTCAGTGTTCCTGTGGTCTGGTCGTTTCCTTGTTCAAGCGTGGCTCATGTATTTGTTGGTCTAGAGTGTTTTAGTCTTGGGTGTGTTGTGTGTGTGGTATTGTACTTTTAGCACTCTTTCTTATTAATGGAATGACATGCAGCTCTCCAGCATCATTCAAGAAAACAACCCCTTAAAGTATGTAACAAACCTTTACGAGCTCATGAGGCAGACCAGATGCTCCATGGAGAACCAAGCTAACTCCTTTCTTTAAGGTTAATGCATGAAGGTCCTGTTTTAATTAAAGAACATGCTGATTCTGTAAGGATTCCTTTTAAATTAGAAAGCAGGCATTAGAACAATATAATTCTCTCCGACAATTTTTTTATAAGACGTCCAACATGTAAGAATTTGTCTGACCTTTAGCAAGTCAAGTCTGAGGTTTGGTCCACTAGGTGGATATTTTCCATGAACATTTCCAATGCAAACTGCTAGAGCATCAATACCTGTCTCATCAATAAATCCCTCAGCCTGGAAATATATAGCTCAAACATTTTAATAAATAGGCACCACAGGTATAGCAATAGAAAGCCATGCAGTCTATATTTTACTGAAGAACTGCACCTGAGCAACATCAGTAAATCTCGCTTCATATTCTTCAATTGTCAAGCCATCTTCAGAGCCTGAGAGTCTACCTAATTCAGCTTCCACAAGTAAACCTTTTGCTTGAGCCAAGGAAGATATGCTCTTTGTGTACAAGATGTTCTCCCCTAAAGTTAGATGGGAACCATCCACCATAACTGAATCAAATCCCTAAAATTTCAAAGGTCACAGCAATTGACCAGGAGAAAACTCAAGATTAAGTGTCATGGTTATGAAACACATGTGCATGTTTTTTTTGGTAATGTATGCTAGAGGAAATGATGAATCTTCTTCACATACCATCTCAAGAGCTTGAAGCAAGTCTGACTTAGAAGCTCCATGATCATAATGAACTGTGATAGGCACCTGCGATAAGGGAATCACAGAATGCTTACCTCTATCCAATTTTTTTTAAAACATTTGGTTATTTAGGAGTGGACATGTACATAGTTGAATTTGTGAAAATGTTCTTTGAAAATTGTAGATTCTCATGTTTCTCTTACACTGGATTGTTCTGCAGCAGCAATGCAGCACGCTACCAATGGGACTCCACCTTGCTTCAGAGCACTGGGATGGATCTAAGTGGCAACCACAATAATCAAGATAAAAGTTAAGAAAATTCATGCCATCTACTATATTTTCACATTCCGCAATGGTGCACACAATCAAAACCTATGTGGTACTGCATCTATTCTCGGGCACTGAAAAATCATATGTGATACTGGTATTGCTTCTATCCATGGGCACCTAACATGTTCAATTATGTTTTCTGCATTGTGTGATTTCTGAAAAATCAGCATACAGAAGTTCCTAACCTGCAGGATAGCAGGGCTCTTTTCAGCCTCTGCTGCTGCAATGACAGCTTCAACTCCCTCAAGGTTATACACATTGAAAGCACCAATGGCGTAACCACCCTTTTCCGCATTCTTCACAGAGAATTTAAATATGGTGAATGAAACAAGAAATTAGCCTTGATAAGATGTTGCAATGGAGAGGATCTTACAAGAAGAAGTTCTTTTGTAGAACTTCTAGATGAGGAAGCCCAATTGTTTACCACTTTAGCAAGAGCACTGTTATCGCCAACATTACCTGTTTGAGGAGCAAGAAAGTACTTTAAGTCAAGAGATTATATTATGTTTATGTGTCAGTATGGAATATGAACTAAAATCTTTATCACCAGGAAAAACAATGTAAGGGACACCGGGGAATCTACTCTCAGGACCAAGCTGCCACAACGGTACACCAGCTAATGCTTGTCCCATTACTTTGGCGCGCCGAGCTTCCAAAGCTTTTGTAGCAATATCAGATGAAGTGATTCCTCCCTATGTGAATGAAATTATAAAAAGTAATTTCAGAAGTCAATTTTATTCACAACATGTGAGCTTGATCTTTTTTCCCCACCTAGCACACTTGTATACATTGTTTTTGCTCCAACAGAAACATGCAAGTGTAATTCTACCCCAAAATTTCATCAAGTACTCAATAGTAAAAGTTAGAGAAAACATAACCAACACATTGTTTTAGCAGCAATCATTCCAGAAATATGCAACAAATTACGAACCAAATAACAACTAACAAGTCAATATGGTTAGAAGGAAAAAAATAGCCATTTAAATTTTACCTTTGCAATGATGTAACGAGGTTTACTATCGATCCTTCTCACAATCTCCACCAGTGCTGAACTCACTTTATAATTAATTGCTAAGCTTTCTTCAGGATCTGCAACACAATAGGTCACTCCTCTTAGCTCTAAGGAGGTCAAACTACATCACGACAAACATCAAAGGAAGAATAAAACATTTCTTCTATTTGGCATAAAAAGGAAATAGGGAAATATCAGTTCCCACTTCCCAGTAATAAGTAGTGTGCTGCTAATGTTATCAGCTCAAAGAGAAAAGAACATTTCTTAGAAATTAATTATAGAGTTATATTTTGAAAAACTTTAGCCTTTTTTTTTCGAATGAACAACTTTGGTTTTTAGACTCCAGCACAGTGTCATATAGAGTTATTTTAGCTAATCTTCTGATGTTACGTAAGGCTATAATGCACACTACTTTCTTTAATTGATTTGAATGATCCACTTGTTTTGGGCTTGCCTGTAAATACAGAACTCCTAAACAAACAAAATTATACAGAACTCCATAGCTTTAGCAGTGGTTGCTATATCTGTGTGATTGACTTGGACATAATTGTTGGTGTATATATGTGGCCCTTATGGCCCATGTGTTAGGCCCATCTATGAGGCTCATGTACAACTACTATATTACCCACCCTTCTAGGGTTTGGAGGAATCAATTGAGGCATTATCCTCTATCCTCTAGCATGGTATCAGCTAGGTCCTTCCTCTCCTCTTCCTAGCCGCCGCCGCCGCCCAGCCAGCAGGCGCCGCCGTCGCCGCCGCCCCTTTCCTCCTTCCCTCCCATCCCCTCCTCCTTCTCTACCCGCGCCGGCCCCTCACCCGCCNCCGCCGCCAGGCGCGCGTGGCCCCGCGCCCGTGGAGCTGCCCCTGGAGGTCCCGCCGAGGTTCCCACCGCCGCCGCCCTTGCAGGATCCTCCCGACGTGGAGCTGCCCCTGGTCCTCCCGAGGTTCCCGCCGCCGCCGCGCCCCTGCAGGACCCTCCCGCCGGCGGTCTGCCTGGGGGGCCTGCCGTGGATCCCACCGAGGCCACTCCTGCAGGCCTCTCCCGACGGGGGTGCGATGACCGATGCCGCTCTGGCTGCCGCCCTCCGCGCGGCGCAGACCGAGGCCGTCGCGGCCCAGGAGCGCGTCCGCCTGGCTGCTCAAGCCTGGGAGCGTGAGCGCACTGCGGCGGATGCTCTTGCTCGCCGAGTCGCCGAGACGGAGCACTACCTCCTCACCGCCTCCGGCCAGCAGCCGCCCGTCGTCCTCTTCACCGACACGGGCGCCTCCTCGTCCTACCAGGCCCCGCCCGCTGGTTCTGGCCCCCATCTCGCCGCGGCCGATCCGATGGTCGCCCACCTCCACCTCCAGGCCGTGGGGGTCCAGAACATCCGGGCCCTGGTCTCCGTCGTCCTCGACCCCACGTCCTCCTCCTACGGACGCTGGCGGGACCAGGTCCTCCTCGCCCTCCGCCGCTACGCCCTCGACGACCACGTCCTCGTCGACACGCCGGTCGCAGCACAGGACGTGCTCTGGCTGCGCCTCGACAGCGTCGCCATGTCCTGGATCTTTGGGACCATATCCCTAGAGCTCCAGGACATCGTCCGAACCCACGGCGGCAACGCGCGCCAGGCCTGGCTGGCTCTCGAGGGCCAGTTCCTTGGCAACGCCGAGGCCCGCGCTCTTCAGCTCGACGCGTCGTTCCGCACGTTCGAGCAGAGGGACCTCTCCGTTGGCGAGTACTGCAGGAAGATGAAGGGCATGGCTGATGCCCTTCACGACCTCGGCTGCCCGGTGAGCGACCGGATCTTGGTGCTCAATGTCCTGCGGGGTCTCAACGGCAACTACGACCTCTTGCGGACATGGATCCCCCGCCAGCGGCCCTTCCCCTCCTTCCTGCAGGTCCGGGACGACCTCGTCCTGGATGAGATCACCCGGGGTCTCATGCCTGGATTGTCCTCCTCGTCCTCCTCCACCACGCTCGTGGCTGCTCCACCCGGCCTCCTCTGCCCCGCCTGCCACCTCTCTCCTTGGCGCTCCTCCCCCCGAGCAGAGCGGGGGTGGAGGGGGCCGTGGCGGACGTCGTCGCCTGGGGGGGTGGTGGTGGCTCTGGTGGGGGCCGCCAGGGCACACCGGCTCCGGCCCCGTCTCCTGCTCCTGGAGGTGCACCCTGGCCATCCTTCAGCAACCCATGGTCAGGGCGCATCTCGATGTGGCCGTTTCAGGCTCAGGGAGGGGGGCCACGTCCTCAGCACCAGCCCGCGGCCATGTTCACTGGCCCTGCTTCCCTGTGCCTGGCGTCCTGGACTTCACCTGCTCAGCCCAGCCAGCCTCCGACCTGGCCTGGGGGATGGACTCCACCCATTCAGCCCAGCCAGCCTCCGATCTGGCCTGGGGGATGTGACCAGGCTGCGCTGGCACAGTCCTTCAGTACCATGGGGCTGACGCCGCCGGTCAGCACCGAGTGGATCGCCGACTCGGGCGCCTCGTTCCACACCACGCCTGATGCTGGTATTCTTTCTTCTGTCCACCCGCCACATCCCTCTTGTCCTTCCTCTATCATGGTTGGCAATGGTTCTTGTCTTCCTGTCACCTCTGTGGGTACTGCTCCTGGATCCTTTCATCTTCCCAATGTCCTTGTTGCCCCACAGATGGTTCATAACCTTTTTTCCATTCGCCAATTTACCGCTGACAATTCCTGTTCTGTCGAATTTGACTCTTCTGGTCTTACTGTGAAGGATTCGGCTTCCCGGCGTCCACTCCTCCGATGTGACAGCACGGGGCCGCTTTACGCTCTTCGCCTTCCTCCTTCCGCTGCTCCGCCTTCGACTTCACCTTCGTCAGCTGCTTTCGCCACCACTTCTTCTTCCACTACTTGGCATCGCCGGCTTGGTCATCCCGGCCGCGACGTTTTGGCTCAGCTCAGTCGTAGTGCAGATCTTCCTTGTACTAGGACCCCTGATGAGCACCTCTGTCATGCGTGCCAGTTGGGTCGTTATGTTAGACTTCCTTTTTTTCTTCTTCTCATGCGAGTCATGTCTTTGATCTTGTTCACTGTGATCTGTGGACATCTCCTGTACTCAGTATTTCTAGCTACAAATATTATCTGGTGGTAGTTGATGATTTTTCTCATTACTCTTGGACTTTTCCTTTGCGCACCAAGTCTGAGACGTTCCCCACACTCCTCCACTTCTTTGCCTGGGTTTCCACTCAGTTCGGCCTCACCATTAAGGCCGTCCAGTGTGACAACGGTCGTGAGTTCGATAACAACACCTCCAGTGCCTTTTTCCTCTCTCGGGGTGTTCAGCTGCGTATGTCATGTCCGTATACTTCTCCTCAGAACGGCAAGGCTGAGCGGATGATTCGCACCACGAACGATGTCATGCGCACCCTTCTACTCCAGGCCTCCCTCCCTCCCCGCTTCTGGGCCGAGGGGCTCCACACTGCCACCTACTTGCTCAACCGTCTTCCTTCCACTGCTTCTCCTGCTCCCACTCCACACCACGCTCTTTTCGGCACACCTCCTCGCTATGATCACCTTCGTGTCTTCGGGTGTGCGTGCTACCCTAACATCTCCGCCACTACTCCTCACAAGTTGGCACCCCGGTCGACTCGTTGTGTGTTTCTTGGCTACTCCCCTGACCACAAGGGGTACCGCTGCTTCGATCTCACCTCTCGCCGTGTCCTCATCTCCCGACACGTTGTGTTTGACGAGTCAGATTTCCCCTATTCCACCTCCCCTACACCTTCTCCCGACCCAGAGCTGGAGTCCATGTTTTCGACTGACCCGGTGGTTCAGCCACCTGTATCTGTCTATCCTTTTCTAGCAGGTTTTCCTGGTACGCCGACACCGCTTCCAGCGGTCTCCGCTGCGCCACGCGCGGCCCCGACACCTTCTGTCGCACCACGCGTGGCCCCGGAGACTATAGTTGCGCCACGCGCGGCCCCGACACCTTCTGTCGCGCCACGCGCGGCCCCGGAGACTACCACTGCGCCACGCGCGGCCCCGACACCTTCTGTCGCGCCATGCGCGGCCTCAGAGACTACTGCTGCGCCACGCGCGGTACCGGTGCCCCCGCCTGCGCTACGCGCGGCCACGGGGTTTCCTGCGCGCTACGCCCAGCCCATGCAGGTCTACCGGCGCCGTTCGGTGCCGGCACCGGAGCCGGCGCCCCGGCCTCTGTCCCCGACTCCACCGGAGCCGTCACCACCGCCGCCTTCACCAGAGCCGTCGGTCCACACTCGGGCCCGCTCTCGTCTTGATCAGGCAGTATACCACCCGCCTGTCATCCATCGGGATCCTGGCCACATTCATCCCATGGTGACACGGCGGGCGGCGGGCGTTCTCCGACCTGCGGCTCTCTCCGCCACCGAGGCTGAGCCGGGGGTCTCTCCGGTACCCTCCTCTGTCCGTGACGCCCTGGCAGATCCTCACTGGCGTCGGGCGATGGAGGAGGAGTACGCGGCCCTTCTTGCCAACCAGACGTGGGACCTCGTGCCGCGTCCGTCTGGTTGCAATGTGGTCACGGGCAAGTGGATCTGGACGCATAAGCGTCGGGCTGATGGTTCTCTGGATCGCTACAAGGCTCGTTGGGTTCTCCGGGGATTCACGCAGCGGCCTGGTGTGGACTATGATGAGACTTTCAATCCGGTGGTGAAGCCTGCCACAGTGCGCACGGTTCTCTCCATTGCTCTCTCTCGCTCCTGGCCCGTGCATCAGCTGGATGTGAAGAATGCGTTTCTCCATGGCACTCTGTCAGAGACAGTCTACTGCAGCCAGCCTGCGGGATTTGTGGATTCCAGTCGTCCGGACCTGGTCTGCCGCCTCAACAAGTCCCTCTATGGTCTGAAGCAGGCTCCTCGGGTTTGGTACTCTCGGTTTGCCACGTTCTTGATCTCGTTGGGATTCACTGAGTGCAAGTCTGACACTTCTCTGTTCGTCTACCGCCGTGGCTCTGAGACTGCATATCTCCTGCTCTATGTTGATGACATTATCCTCGTCGCGTCCAGCTAGGACTTGCTTCAGCGCATCATCAAGTCACTGCAGCCGAAGTTTGCCATGAAAGATCTGGGTGTGCTCCACCACTTTTTGGGTGTCACTGTTGAGCCTCGTCCTTCTGGCCTCTTTCTTCACCAGCGGCAGTATGCACTTGATATTCTGGAGCGGGCCGGGATGACTGACTGCAAGCCGTGTTCCACTCCGGTTGACACTCAGGCCAAGCTCTCTGCGGACATGGGTGATCCTGTTGCTGACCCGACTGCCTACCGGAGTCTTGTTGGTGCCTTTCAGTATCTCACCTTCACCAGGCCGGACATCGTATATACTGTTCAGTAGGTCTGTCTCCATATGCATGATCCTCGGGAGTCATATCTCACTGCTCGTATATACTGTTCAGTAGGTCTGTCTCCATATGCATGATCCTCGGGAGTCATATCTCACTGCTCTGAAGCGTCTCCTACGCTACATCCGTGGCACTGTTGACTACGGCCTGGTCCTTCACCGGTCTCCCGCCACTGAGTTCGTTGTCTACACCGATGCTGACTGGGCTGGCTGTCCTGACACTCGTCGGTCCACTTCCGGCTATGCCGTCTTCCTTGGCGGCAACCTTGTCTCCTGGTCGTCCAAGCGATAGCCGGTTGTCTCCCGCTCCAGTGCCGAGGCGGAGTACCGGGCTGTTGCTAACGGCGTGGCTGAGGCGTCCTGGCTACGACAGCTCTTGGCGGAGCTTCACAGCCCGCTCGTCAAAAGCACTCTCGTCTACTGCGACAACGTCAGCGCCGTGTACCTCTTCAGCATCAGCGGACGAAGCATGTGGAGATCGACCTGCACTTCGTTCGCGACCGGGTTGCTATTGGCCACGTTCGGGTTCTCCATGTCCCGACCACCTCCCAGTTCGCTGACATCTTCACCAAGGGTCTCCCCTCCTCGACCTTCTCGGAGTTTCGCTCCAGTCTCAACATAGCCGGTGGCTAGTTGTGACTGCGGGGGTGTGTGTACTTTCTTTGTGTGTACTTTCTTTCCTGTCCAGTCTTGAACTCCGCTGCGTCGGTAAGTTCAGATTGCAGGTTCCTGTCCAGTCTTGAACTCCGCTGCGCCGGTAGTTCAAACTGCGGGGGGGAGGGGAGGTGTTGGTGTATATATGTGGCCCTTATGGCCCATGTGTTAGGCCCATCTATGAGGCCCATGTACAGCTACTATATTACCCACCCTTCTAGGGTTTGGAGGAATCAATTGAGGCATTATCCTCTATCCTCTAGCAATAATCAGCATTTTCAGCTTATCCATGACAAATTTTGGTTGCCCATAGTGTCTAAATTGATGCCTTAAACTTGGGAGAAGTATCTCCTCAGATGCGAAAAGAAAAAAAATGCAAGGATTTAATGATATTATGCTTCGTTTCTGCACCTTGGATCTTAGTTATAACAGATAAAAGCACTCCATGCATACTCTTCATCAAGATGCTTGAAATGCAAACTGATCTGCTACATTGCACAATTTGCTCACTAATGTGACGAAGTGGGATCTGGCTAAAGGAATTTGAGACATTGAAGAAGCTATTCACTATGTAAAGATTGCCTCAGCGTCTTATCGCAGTTATGCTAACAAATAAACAATATAATTGGATGTAAAGTAATCAGAAAGATGCTAACTTTTTCCAGTAATGAGCTGGCGACTGGTGACAACTAGAGTGTCTTTTCTGGATTGTATATAAGCATTTCCTAGTTCAACGGCTCGGCTGATCTCTCGGTCCCTGTCCTCTGTTGATTTCATTGAAACCATCTCGACAGACACCTATAAGGAGGCAAGAGAGTACACTGGTTATTGGATAGATATGATATCAAATAGAAGTCCAAATTGAAACAGCAAATGTAAATAAACTATTTAGATCTGATCCAGGGAGATGGCAATGTCGCATGCTAAGGCATGATGGAAAAAATATGACTTGCCTCTATTACTCGAAGGGATTGCCCACACTGTGACCGCAGCTCATCAACCTAACAAATGCAAATATACATGAGATAATCCAATGCGAAAAAACAGAGAGAAGCTTAGGACTTCAGAAGTCTGACCTGCTTTGTAGTTTTTGGCACATAGGAACCAACGACTATGAGGCCTCCAGTTAAAGCTCTTTTTAAGCCTAGGTCAATTGGACAGATAGGTGGCTTTGGCTTGATCCCAATCCTTGCACTTACAAAACTTGCAGCTGTGCGGCACAGAAACTTCTTTCCTTTCAATTCAGCCTGTCAAATTAACACATAATAAGAAAAAAGAACAACAACAGATCCAAATAGAGCACTCATGCTAGAATAAGACAATATCGTATATCACTTGATAGGAATTTGATACTATGAGCAAATGGTTTTTGTAAAATGGAGTGACATAACATACCTGGATCATTCCAGAAGCAAAGACGGCCATGTCCTTCTCACTAGCAGCATTGACGATGCACACAGAGCCCTACAACGCACAAACTCCTTGTCATAAAGTTTCAAGGTGAAACAAGAACAAGAAAATTGGGATTATGGTGATATCGTGATTGATAATTGGTTAATGGAAAAGTTCAAGAGTTTCCTAAATTCAAAATGGCAAACGTTAGGGATATGTACAATACTTATTAGCCACTCCGTTCTTTTTTTTTTCTTTTGCCTAATGATACAGGTGCATTCACAATGCAGAGTGAGACTTGATAATTTAGATGGCTACTTTCTGACAAAAAATTCAATAGCGATTTAACTTTCACATGGAAGAACAATTTATGAAATACCTTCTCCAAGCTACAGAGATGCTGACAGACTGCACTTGGTCCTTGTTTACGCAAGAGATTTATGGAAATTGTTGAAACTTGATTCTCAGAAACCCTTCCTCTAGTCTTCTCCTCAACCCACTACACATTCAAGTACAAAGAAAATTTCTTAGGTACTGCTATTCAATTTATCAACAATACCTCCAAAAACTTGCCTGTCTGAGATTGGAAGACTTATAGCCAAAAGCTGCATCCTTGGCGAACTCAGTTTCACCGGCAGGAATTAATCTGGTAGAGAATACTGGGGCCATCAACCTTTTGTGATAATATTTTATTTAAATAGCTTACACAGATTACCTGTTAGAGTCCGCAACATAGTGGATGTCGTTAATAGTGTATCGCCCACCTTGAAGGAAAAATGGACAGATTATCCAAGCATCCATCTCGCCTAACACTGATACAGCAGCATCAGCTTCCTGGAAAGCAGAAGAAGACAATATGACCATGGAAAATGAAAGAGAGAACAAAAAAAAAACATGTACGCCTTTAGATATTAACCTCTGGGAAATGACCACGAAGAGTTGAATCACCTCTCAAGACCACTGTATAACTAACACCAGGGACATTCTTTGCTGCAGTTTCAAGATTTCTGCAGATAGTTTGTACCAGCAACTTGGCCTATTACAGTGAAACAGTTATATTTAAAGGGGCTCCAAATTTAACTAACAAACTGTTTTGAACATCATTCCCTTACGTTATTAGCAGTCATTGAACGAGAGTTTGTCAAAATAAAAAAGCAAGTTGGTAGCTTGAGAAACTGTTCAACAAGGGCTTCAACAGGCCTGCAGTTCAAAATTGCATGCTAGGCTTAAGAAACCACGTACTTGAAGAACAGGAATTAAGCTCATATATAAATTTATGCCAGTGGAAGATATACGTCGACTAAACAAAACATGAACTCCGAGTTTTACCATTCAGTTAAAACTTCTATATCATGAACTGTTTGAGTCCCAGTTGGATCATCATCTAAAACTACAAGAACCTTTTTGCTACTATGAGATGCAATAGAAACAAGATCATCCATTGGATCTTCTGGCCATTCAGCAGGAAGAGAATGAAGAACATCTTCTGTACTAAGCATGGGAGGCTTCCCTTCTACTTTTACACCAGTTAATGTCTCATAGACCTGCAGTCACAACCCTCTTGTCAGACTGATATAAATTTATACAGTAAACTAGGAAATACTAAATGGGTGATCACAATAGGGTCGTCATATTTCAGCATGATCATATTCCAACTTCCTAAAGGACATAACACTCACCTTCACAACAGCAGCATCATCATATCGGCCCCACCCAGAAGCAGATCCTGTTATAAATGCATCAACAAAATTGAATAGTAGTTTATCAATTTGTTATCCAAAGGAAGACATTTCTTGATGTTTAATTTAAAATTTCAGTGAGTGGCGCACATGTACTACTTTGTATGGGCGTGAGTGGGTGTGGGATCCTTGTGACCCCTTCTTTATATTTTATTCTCTCTTCTTAGTGAAATGAAACACAGCTCTCCTGAGTTTCGAGGAAAGAATTCTAGAGTGTGATGGAATGCCATTACTCAGAATATTTTTCATCTAAATGCAAGAATATGACATTGAAGTGATCACCATTTGGAACATATATACAGAATCAAATGAGAGTTCTTTGTTTTCTTTCAGAAAAATAACCTGAAATGAATAGCTGATGAGCAATACTAGAAACATGCACTGGGATCCTCGAATTGGAACTTTCACAAGTTACTATACCCTGTAAAACCGACATACAAGCATTACAATATATTGATCTGTTAAGAACATCAACAAGTTAATAGATTGGTTATGCATACAAGATCCTTGACAAATATATCCACTGCAGAATAAGGTGTATAATCATTATCGAGCATGTGTGGCACGCGATTTCCAAACATCCTGCAGGATGGACATTGATTGTGTCAGCAACCACATTGATATGGCTAGTTTATTGACTGATGAACACCATTAGCAGATGGGTTAACACCCAGCTCGCCCTCCTCGGAGGCTCTGAGCGTAAGGATTAACTTCTGCTTATCCTAACAAACCTGCCGGCCTCTTCCTAAATAGAGTATCCGGCCAACAACTCCCTAACAATAACTCCTATTGTTTCTCTCTTAACAAATATTCAAACAAACTCCAAATGAATCTAATTTATTTAAAGAACTTCCTAGCCACTTGTGGACGCCTGCTGCTCCTTGGCCTTGCGCCTGAATTGCCGGCCAAAGAAGGCGTCCATAACACACATAGCCACCTTAACACATTATAAAGTGTACAAGCATCATATAAAGAGTTATAGAAAACCATTGAATTTGGAATTTAAAGGAGCTGTTAGTTAGCAAAAACTAGTTGCATTGAGTGTTCGCATTTCTTTGCTTATCAGTATGCTAGTCAACCATCATAGAAATTCAAGTTTAAAACAGAAGGATTGAGAAGTGACCACAACTAAAGTGAGGAAGGGCAACTAAAGTGAGGAAGGGCATAATCAAAGAAATATACCATGAATAACCTCTCGCATGTTGCATGATTTCGAAAACTCTTCTTGTTCTCAAATTTAGTCGAGCAGCAAATGCCATGGCTTCAGCTGCTGAGGTTATATGAACCCCAGCAAGAAGTTGATTGACCATCTTAACAGAGCTGGAAAGAATGAGAAAATAGATACCCACTTATGGACAAAATTAATAATGATTTGTTTCAAATGTATATCATGTAAACAATGACTCAGTGCTAATGAAATAACTACAAGATGAGAAGAATCAGAGTTCATAATTATAAGATGTGTATATCACCTTGCAGCTCCACATCCTCCTTTGATGATATACAACTTCTCACTTAGTGCTGTTATGTAAAAATGATAAGCCACTGGATAATCTCTAGATGTTTGTCTAGGAACTAGCATATGATGGTGTTCAGGTAGTTTTCTTTATTACCTGAGAGAACAGCACCCGTGCAATGCAGAGCTTCGTCTGTCCCCGAAGTCATTATCTGTTAAAATAACGAACAATGTTACTTGAATTAGGTCTATAACATCATGTCCATATTGAATCTATGTTTAGTATATCATACAGTTAGTGTCCCATCTGCCGCCCTTTTGACACCACCAGATACTGGAGCATCAATCAACTTTATGTCTCGACATTCGGCTGTATGGAAGTAATAGTCAACGATACTATTTTTTTTTCTCGCAGAAAGCCGTACACAAAAAGTTTAAACTTTGAATCATACAAACACTAAACGACATCATCAACACTTCTAAAATGTATAGCTTCCATAACTGTGACTGTTGGACATACCAAATTATTGCAAATTATTGTCTATTTTTTTAAAAAAAAATAACATGGGGGTTCCTTGGAAAGTAAATGAATAAACCTTGCAACAATTTCAAAAATACTCTAGAACCATATTTTGGGTAAGTAAAACATGCTAAGAGATGTTACCTTCTAATCTTCTGTTGAGACGGATCACAAATCCAGGAGAAACGGTAGAAGATAGGATGACAGATGTTCCAGCTGACAGCACTGAAAACAAGGACATTCGTAGCATTGGAATTAAAGCTCATGAAGTAGTAAACCAACTTGGCAGGTGCGTTTACTTTGCAAAGTAGCAGAACGTAAGGGGCTAGCTTGTACAGATTACCTGGTACAGCACCACCATTGCCATAAAGAACACTATCAGCTTGAAACTCATTTGCGACCATGATAATAAGTATTTCCACATCTGAAAACAGCTTGTGGTTAGTACACCATAAATGCTGTCGCCACCAAGTAATAACTAGTTATCACAAACTTTGTGCAAGGCATCAGTGTCGAACAACTCTTCTAGTTGAACAGATAGGAACAGTTATAACACTCTCAATTACATCAATGATCTTACCCTGTAGATGAGTACTCCCCAAGGATTTAAGTTATATGGTCAAATGGATCAGAAAAAAACTAACGAGATACAGATGATCTATCCTGAAAGATTGAATGATACAGGATTACATTTCTACATGAGATCAGATTTTAGAGAGTTATGTCCAGCCAAATTAATTAACTTGGCCAATATATTAACTTTTGTAACATAGAACTTTATGGGATACAGATTTGTAGAACATATGGAAAAAACTTGCAAGTCACCTTTTGCTACTTCCTCAGGAGAACCTTTTGTTGATCCACCTAAATCCTCAAACCTGACCATTGATGGCTTGTAAACCTAAATGGGAAACGGAGAAAAGCAATTCACTGAGGGCATGCGCACATACAAAAAATGGAGAGCAGGATGTTGTCACAGACATAAATTTGTTACAGCAAAACCTAAATCTAATGCATTCATTGTTAAGTTTAACAAATGTAATAACCAGAAGCCTATGATCAAATGTTTGAATCCAGCAATCATCGTGAGAACTGTTCAGATTTCTGGGATGCGAAAAACATTAAAGCAACACATGTCCAATTGGGAAGGAAAAACTCGTGTCTAGTACCTCCCCCCTCCCCCTATTACAACGCTAGCAAATGGAGTTGGGAAGGATATGGAAGTCAGAAGAGTTCTCACATCATAAGCAACAACATGGAATCCTGATTTCAGCAAATGAGATGCCATTCCAAAGCCCATAGCTCCAAGACCAATGAAGCCAATCCGCTTTGCTGCTTTAGATTCCATAACAAGTTGGTCAGCTAATTTGCTTGCATCATAGATTTGTTGACTGGCAGCATCTACGATGTTTACTCCAAATGATGCTTCCCAAACCTGAAATGTGAAGTTCAAAATTTTAAGACGGGTTTGAAAAAACAATATCTAAAGCAGCTTGAGTGCAAACTAGTTATTCCACACCTTCAGTGGTGAGGCAGATCCATCTCCAATTACTGCTGAAGAACCTGTAATTTTACAGAGAAGAATGCATGAACCAAAATGCATAAGCAAGCATGCAGAGGTTGTAGTTCTGTTATGAAAGCAAGACAAATAGTAAATATGTACTGGCTATCTCAAGCATTTGATTCCAAACATTAAAGAAGCTTTAAGAATACCATGTATCAATTGTTGATACGCAACACCCAGAAGTGGCAGTGGAAACTTTACTTCTTTTGCCATATCCATCACATAGCTCTATGTTTTGTAAAAGTGAAACTGTTAGGAATTCAGAACTGGAAGCATGTCATGCAGTAGTCATAATTCTTTTTCTGTCAGAAATATCATAATGGCATGTATGAAGAATTAAGAGGACCAGGAATATGAAGTGAGCATGGAATCGCCTGCAACTGTCCTAAGAAAAGAAAAAGAACAGGAACTTACCGCATTTTTCTTTGATGAGTTGAGAGAGTCAATAAGCAAAGGATCCTCACTCAGAACTTTTGGAACTAAGTCCACAAATACCCTATAAACAATAATGCCGTAAAATTACTTGAAAATAATGTCAAGTAATATTTGTTTAGATATAACACAGAGAATAAAAAAACTTCCATAACCTTGAACTTCCAGCAGCATTTGATATTATGTCATAGATAATTGATGGATGAATCCCAGCTCGAACACCAAGATACATTGCTTCAACAGATGCAATAAAATGAATGCTCTCCAGCAAATCATTCACTAGCCTAATTTTGCTGCAGATAAAAGGTATAACAGTGAGGAGAGGCATTGAAGTGCCTTGTACATGTTAATTATAGAAGAATGTACGGGGAATGATATATAGTAATAATTGATGTATAGTATTTTCACTAAACTGGTATGAATATATCTTTTGTGGTTGATGTTCTGCTACATATTCTTGAAGCAGAAAAAATATATTTACTATTATCAGAAAGAGAGAGAGCAACCTGCTGGTGCAAAATTCACCTTCAGCAAAGTAAATGGTTTTGTCTAGACCTGAAAAGTTTCAGCACTTAGATTGAAGTTTTAGCTCCCTCTCTCAAAAAAAAAAGATTAAAATTTAGCATTCTTACATCTTGAGCATATCATAAGACAGAAATATTAGTGAACAGTGATACTTGGACTTACCATTGAAAAACTGTCGACCTCTTTCTGCTACATCCTGTCTCCCAGATGCTACAACCTGATATTTTTAAAGCAGATAATGATAAGAGAAATGGAAAACAGACATGCATGCAATTCACGTTCTCATAAGTGCAATGCTTACAACAATATGCTGCTTCAATTCGTCAGAAAGACCACTGAAAATGTATCCATCAAGAAGAAGGACATCCTTCTTTTCATCTGCACAGTAAAGTAAGCAAGATAAGCACCAGCCATTCATCTCCAAAGTAATATCCTCTGTTGATCTCAGTGGGTATACATGCATCCAAAATAAGAGGTATACATGTGGCCTGTGGGTACAGCATTCAAATTTTGAATTGTGCTCCGTTGAAGAATAAAGTGAAATGTAAACTCATTATATGTGAGTATTGGGTTTTAAAATGCACAGCTTCGCTGCACCTAGTTATTAAAGTGCGGTCCTGCAGGTGAGTCAGACAAACAAAACATTTTTACCTGCAAGTTTCTGCTCTAGCTTCTCCAGCTGACTAGGCAGCAGTGTCGACCGAATCAATACAACAGCACCCGCGCACACTCCTAAGATGCTCAAACAAACATCGCATCAATAATCACTAGTACGCAACACGGGCGGCAGGCAAAAGCCAACTGATAGAAGGGATCAGGCACGCACCTTTCGCTATACCCTCAGCTCCGAAGAACAACTCATCGCTCCCATCCGCGTCAGTGAGCACGATCACCAGCTCGGAATCTGCAGTCACCAGTAGGTTGCAATCGATCAGTTGAGCACGACCTCCTCATTGGCATTCCAGCAAACTCCTCGCGCGCGCGGAAGCGTAGCAGCAGCAAGCCGCACGCCCACCAACCCAGGTAGTTGTGACTCATCCACGCCACCCGTATGCATGTATCTCGAATTGAAACGCGACAGAACCGGAGCTCGAGAGTATACAAGCTCACCTCGCGCGGCTTCCGCCGGGCTCGCGCACCGGAGTAGGCCGCTAGGCTCCGCAAGCGCCGCCGATGCCGACTGGTCCGCCTGCGCACGAGTCGGTAACAATTAACCACGCGCGATCGTCTCGGAGAAGTTCCGGCGCGAAACGAGTGGAGGCGGGGAAGAGGGGAAGGCGAAGGCCAGCGATCGCGGGGGAGCAGGGACGACGGACCTCGGGGGCGAAGCAGCGGACGCGGGCGCCGGAGCGGAGGAAGGAGGCGGCGAGCTGGACGCTGAGGTTGTCGGCGCCGACGAAGGCCACGGCGCCCGACATCGCGCCGCGCGGGGCGGGGTGCGCGCTCTGCTCCCGCCGGCGACGACCCGAAGCAGAGCGGAGCGGAGCAGAGAAGCGGATCGAGTGAGCAGAGCGAGGAACGAGGGCCGTCACTGTTGGAGACTTCCCTTTTTCTCAGGCTATCCGTGTCATCGGTAGGTGGGGGGCCCATTTTCCAGGGTGGCAGAAGAAGACAAGAGTGCCGCCCGGATTCTGGAGCGGATCAGGGAATCCTTTTTCGTTTCCGCGCGAGCTGACGCGGATCGCACGTGGCGGTTCCCTGCAAGTGGGCCTGCCTATCTGATCACGGATCACGCGGTGTTTGTTTTTTCTCTCTCTCACCAGTGATCGATCGTGCGGTTGACGAAATCTGAGCCGTTCGCTTCTAACTGAGGGGGTGTTTAGTTCCGGTGTTATGCATAGTGTTTTTGTGTTATGCATAGTGTTTACAGAGAGAAAAAGTGCATAGGGAAGCGCATATTATACAAAACGTTATGCATTCCGGGTGAAGTAAACAGGCCCTGAATGCCCAACGCCGGGATTAAAATATGCAAGTTTGGAGATTAAAACAATGCATATTTTATATGTTTGTGCATCTGTCATCTGTGCACGTGATGTGTATGTTTTTCGATGTAAATCGTATTTTACGGATCCTGTTGAGCGCTTCCATTACCGGCTGAGGAGGAGGCAATCCCACGACCCGAGAAATGGACTTTTGTACCGGACTTCAACTCTAATATTGGATCTATGCCTGGTACTAGAATTTCAATACTAAATATAATTGATATCCGGTACTAAAAGTGTTTCTTGATACTAAATCAATTTATGATAAAAAAAAGATTTAAGTCTGCGTCCCTTCTCCTCCTTCTCTCTCCTCTTTTTTTCCCACTGCGTCTTCTTTTCTGTTCTTCCTTCTCCTTTCTTTTCCATCACGTGAAGAAGAAAGAGGAACAAAGATAGGAAGCAACAATGGAAAAAAAATGAGAGAGAAAGAGGCAAAGGGCTGGAGAACTTCTCCAGATCCTCTCTCACTTAGATTCACATTCAATTAAACCAAACATATTACAAGCACCACAAATTGAATAAAGTTCAACATTCAATTGAATTTTTTTTAAAAAAATTACACATAGAAGCAGCAGCTCGCTGGTAGCTGCCCACCAGCCGCCCGCTAGGATAGTTAATCGTCCGCCCCGGGCCAAGCCGAGCCACGCTGGGTCCGGCCGCCGTGCACGGCCGCACCCGCAATGGACGGCTGCCGCGCCCGTGCCGGACAAGGCCGAACCGCACCGTAACCCTCCTGCGCCCCTCCGTTGCCCGCCTCCTGAGCCCATGCCCGCAATGGCCGCCCCCTCCTCCCCCCTCCCTCCAGTACCGGCCGCCGCGCTGAGTTGCGCCCCCGTCGGACAAGGCCGAGCCGCGTCAAGACCCTTCTGCGCCCCTCCCGCGTCGCCGTGCCCCTCCTCCCCCACGCATCAAGAGGAAGAAGAGAGAAAGGGAGACGAGAAGATAAGATAGACTGTGGCTAGGAAGAGAGAGAGAGAGGAGAGAAAAGAGATAAGAGATAGACTTGTGGCTGAGAGAGTTAAATGGAGAGGAGAAAGAGGGACGAGCCCAGATGATATTAGTACCAGGGTTGCCCTGCTCGGTATTAATGTCCTTTTAATACCGGATAGTGCCACCATCCGGTTTAAAGTATCTGGGCCTTTAGTACCTGGTGGTCACTGCCCGGTACTAAAGAGGGGCCATTAGTGCCGGGTCGAGCTACCGTACGGTACTAAAGGCCCCTCCCAGGCCCTATATGATGGGGTCGGTACTAATGCCCAACATCAATATTGGCCCAAAAAATATTCGGCATTAATATCAAATTAGACTTTGGACCAAAACCAGTATCCAGTACTATTGCTTCTTGTGAAGGATCTGTTGTCCTACCACTGGGGCAAAGACCATGTCCACATGTATCCACTGCTCACCGGTCGAAAGAAATTTACATCATTACATGGTATACCTTTCGTGAAGAAGACGTGGAACAACCAATTGGAAATGCCCCAAATACGGGAAATAGTGCACATACTTGAGGAACAACATAAGGCTAATCCCAATGGCAAGTTTTATTTTGATATTTCCAAGAGTGTTATGTCAACAAATTACAATTAATTGATGAATGAAACACCGTACTACAATGCATAGTTTTATTTTAGTGTTTCATATACATTTAATTCTAAGACACATTGTGTCTTGGAAACAATGTATATAGAGTTTCATCTGGATGAAACTTCTTCCATCTGTCTCTTCTTAAAAACTTTGCCATGTCATCAAAAGTTCTTATGTGGCACGACATTTAATGAAAATGTAACTCCTGTTGGGAGTAGCCTAATACTCTCTCTATTTTTTAATAGATGTCATATTAGGTTTGTTTTAAGTCAAATTTATATAACTTTGATCAAACTAATAGAAAATATAACAATATTTATCATACCAATAATATGTAATATTGAAATATATTCTATGATTTATTCAAAGAAACAAAATTGGTGTTGTACATGTTGTTATATTTTTCTAGAAACTTGGTCAAAATTCAACAACTTTGACTTAGGACAAAGCTAATACGACATGTAAAAAAAGCAGAGTGAGCATATGCTCAGGTGTTCCAAATAACTAGCGAGTTATAGCGGCGAGATGAGTCGAATCTGGCCATTTATGGTGTTGTACCACATTACAGGTGTTGTAGCACATGAGTTTGTTTCTTTTTATATCCTGTTCGCATTTGAGATTCAAATTTTTCAGTGATGTAGAACAAAACATCATCTGTCTTTATGCAAAATTTGAGATAGTAGTCTTTTTTCTAATAAAATTCCACGGTGCATGATTTAGATCTTTCTATGAAAAAAATGGTGCTTCTTGTCAATAGTGACCTATGTTCTAATCTTCTACATGATTCCCAAGAGTGGACATAATGGGCACGTTTGGATGAGAGCCAATACTTGCCCAACCAAAAATTGGTCATTGACTGGATTCGGTGATTCTGTTTGGATGAAAGCCGATGTTTGGCGCGCCAACGTAATTCCGCACGCTAGTTCACATCCGCGCCCACAGAAAGGCAAAACAATGGCGACAAAATCTGTCACCAAATAATTGGCGCGCCGACGCAAGGGTCAGGCGGACAGGGGCATAAACCAAACGCCCCCAGTCTATGTGGCTGGCAGTTCTGTTTGGATAATTCCGCACGCTAGTTCACATCCGCGCCCACAGAAAGGCAAAACAATGGCGACAAAATCTGTCACCAAATAATTGGCGCGCCGACGCAAGGGTCAGGCGGACAGGGGCATAAACCAAACGCCCCCAGTCTATGTGGCTGGCAGTTCTGTTTGGATAAGCCCTTGCTATCCAAAGGCGCATTGGGGGTGCTTTTTTTTGGTTGCGCATAGGATTTGGATGCAATTCAAACAAGAAAACAAAAAAACATGGAGGTTCGTAAATTTTCTAATCATTGGTTTGCAAAAATTGTTCTGAAATTCAAATTGGAGCTATTATAACACACGCGTCCAAAATCTGCTTACGACTCAGCTCGCACATGAAATGAACCCATGTATATGCATAACATATCTCTTACATTTTTGTTCCGCTTGATGTGAAAGTGTTAACCGGAGGTACTATATTTTAAGTAACAAGGATTATAAATTGGTCCAAACTTAAATCTAAGCGGCCCACTACAACAGAATACTTGGTAAACAATAATAAAACCAGAAGGCTAGTATCTCTACTTGTAGTCTAGGGGGTTGTCTTTAAAATATGTGACGCTGGCTATCAAGATAAGTTTGTTTGTTACTTCTATCCAGGCCGTGCCAACAGAGACCTTATTAGCCTACCCTCTGTAATTAATGGAGCAAACTTTGGCCAGTAAAAGTTCTTTTTCTTGATGGATGGAGACACTATTTTTGCTTGCTTTTCTATATTATGTGCCCTTGCTGAATACAAACAGATACTATATGTAGCTAGCTAACAGTTTTACAAAAAAAATTGTTCTCTTTCCGCAAAGATTTGTATCATTCTTTGGATTTTTCTATCACAGTATTTTTACCGAGATTATCAATTACACGAACAAATAAAATTTCGGCTCACTCGCTAAAAAAAAATAATATGTTCATAACTTACTTCATGTACACCACTGACTTCTCCTGGGATTACGAATTGAAAGCATTCCACCATTCCATATTTACAAAAGGAAATGATCCGCGCATGACTATTTAATATAGCCACACATTTAAACAATCCGATATACTCCTTATTTATAAGCTTACATCTAAGTGATTTGAATAGATCGTGCCTTGTACTCAAATGATTATACGTGTGTGTGAGTGCTCCTTTATAAACAACATTTTTTTGAATCGTGGTTGTAGGTTGGACCACATATGCACATTTATTTTTATTTTAAAATTTATTGCTTATTAAGGATTCCTATAGAAACGCATTGTGCATCCCACTAGTTGATTGTATAACTGATCACAATATGTCCCAAAAATATAGGAAGCGTAGAAATTGTAACAAGCAACAAGAGCACCACAAATGTGGCATTGATAAGTCTATATAGACAACTGGAATGGATCTAGCCACCAACATGATCTCGATGATGAGCTGCCCTGCTCCGTTGTGTCCCGGCGGCCAGTGGTGGACCTGGCACAGAATATGAGTGGTGTCCTGCTATTTGCTGAGCCTAGGAGCTACAGGGAAAACCCCATTTTCACTACGGGAAACCCGGCATTTGCCGAGTGCCTGAAGCTTCGCCGAGTGCGAAATTTCGGGCACTCGGCAAACATGGGATATGCCGGGTGTAGGAAATAACACACTCGGCGAAAAATGGACACTCGGCAAACCCATTCTTTGCCGAGTGTCCACCCCAGAGCACACGGCAAAGAAGGCTTTGCCGAGTGTCCACCCCAGAGCACTCGGCAAAGTGCAACCTGGCCCCACCTGCCAGGCCAGCGCCGTCGCGCGGTCCGCACGGCCGTTGCGGGCGGCTAACGGTCCACTTGTTTGCCGAGTGCCAGCCCTAGGGCACTCGGCAAACATCGACCCGGGCCCACTTGTCAGACCGCCGCCGTCACGCTGTCTGGACGGCGGCTAACGGTCGGGACTTTGCCGAGTGCCCCAGTGTTAGCACTCGGCAAAGAGCCTGTTTGCCGAGTGTACCTGCTGGCACTCGGCAAACATTGGCTCCATATTTCATGTAAATGCTTCCAAACCTTTTTTGTTGATTCAAGTATGATACAGTGTACTCTATGTTGCAATTTAGGTTTTTTTCGGCTCGTTTACTATATTCAATGATTTTGTTTCATTAAATTGAATTTTTTGTTTAATTCAAAATTTGAACTACAGGTGTTTGAAATCTTGGAACAGAGTTATTGTAAAAATGATATTCATGTTAATAACTCCTTATTTAGACAACATCAATGAGAAATAAGTCATTTTGGCAAATGATATTTGCGAAACACGACGATGTACGTGTGGTAGGATTGTTTTTTAATTATAAAAAATTCTAATGAACTCCGAAAATCCTGAGATTTGTCGAGAGCTCATGATATCTTATGTGGAGGCTGTGGTAAAAAATTTAGAAGCTTCTGCAAAAGTTTTCACATACGATGCTTGTAACCGGAACATCTCCGAAGAAGTTTCGTTGAGTTCTAATAGATCGTTCATGATTTGGACACAGAGTGACATGACAATTCGAGTTTGACTTCCAAACTTTTTCTAATGGCAATATACTACCTAAAATGTATCGTGTCAAGTTTTGGTAATTTTTCGGATCCATTTCAGATTTTATAATTTTTTTGTTACGTATATTCAAATTCAAATGGTATACTTCAATTTTTTTGAATAAGCACATAAAATAATGGTTCTTTTGTTCTAAAATGATGAGATATGCATTGTACAGTGGAGTTGACATGTTTTTTTCAAAATTCGTTGCACCAAAAATCGAAATTTGCTATATTTTCAAATTTTCATTGCCTGTTTACCGAGTGCCTGTGGTTAGCACTCGGCAAAGAGCCTGTTTGCCGAGTGTCTGCCACCTGGCACTCGGCAAAGGCCCGGTGGCCCACCTGGCAGGTCCATACGCAGCGGTTAAAAAATTTGTTAAAAATTGAAAAAAAAATGCTTTGCCGAGTGTCCCAGATCTGACACTCGGCAAAGGGGCTGTTTGCCGAGTGTCCAATCTGTTAGGATTAATTAGTATTAATTAATTAGTGATCAATTAGGATAATTATCGTCATTAGTAACTGCTAGTTACAGTAACCGTACAGGCCAAGACACCCTTTCGGTCTATAGGCACATGCCTGTTCACATTGTATATATATGTAGATCCTTCATTCAATCAACAACTGATCGTCATTTTTCATCCAGTCACGATTTCATTTCATCGGTTCTTCACACGTTATCGGCACTCGCTCTACCAGTCTCGCCGGAGAAGGAACATCGCCGGTTTTTCCTGCACGAAGAGTAAGTATGACATCTCCTGTTGTTCCTTCCATGAACGCCATGGTCGACTCCATCACGGACGCAGTGGAGTCTGCCATTCACCGAGGCCACGCCGCCGGCGGACTTCGCCGCCACATGCTTCAGGGCGCCGTCCGCCGTGCACTTCGGGAAATCGCCGAACGTCGCATCCCTCTTCGTCGCTCCCCTGGCATCTGCGCTGGTGGCCCGCCCATGGCGGGTAGGAACACTAGAGCGCCGTCGTTGCCGAGAGGACCGTCGATCCTTCCTCCGCCTCCGCCAATACTGCTGCGGCCGCCGCCGGTACTGCACCGAGAATCCACGCGCGGCGGCCCATCCTCGACCCCAACTCAACGCTCGAGTTCGGAGCAGTGGCCGCCAGGCTTCGCCTACGACGTTGACGTCATTCTGCCGCCGCCTCCTCCACCGCGCGAATACGCCGCCGTCACGGCCGCTTCACCGCGCCGGACTGGACTGCCGACCGCGGCCGTCCTTGGGGCCGGGTTCGTCTCCCCCATGACTCCGGGGGAGATGGCCACCCTTCGCTGAACTCCGACCCCATGGCCGGCGGGATGACCTCGCCGGCCGCCCTCCATGGCCGAATCGAGGCGGCCTTGCGAGGACGACGTACCGGGGCTCGAACGGTGGAGACGGACGACGGACGACGAAGCAGGCGGCGGCGGTCGGCACTCCAGGCGGACGGCGGCGGCACTCC
>CM014273.1:51794252-51807692 GCA_004135705.1 Alloteropsis semialata
AAAGTTTTGTGACAAAATCAAATTCGAATTTCATCGTGCTTACAAACCTATCCATATCCCCTCTCTTATCTATGAAACTTCATCGGGAAAGGTTCAGTTTGTAAGCATCGTACGTAACAACGTGTGCGAAACCTACTCAACTTTTTACCACAGACTTCGCATATGATAGCATGAGATATTGACGAATCTCATGATTTTCAGACATCAAATGAATTTTATTTAATTTAAATACTATTAGCCCTCACGTTCCTGGTAATGTCACGTGAATCCGACTTTCAATTTTTTATTTCAGCAACTAGATTTGTCCTTACACTAGACTCAATATCAAGAATATCATTTTTTCGTTCAATTTATTCTATTATTTCATGTACTTGCAGTTCAAATTTGACTTATATAAAAATAATCCTGTGAATGAAATAAATTCTTTTTATATAGCAAATAGATTGAGAAATTCACCAAACTCAAACATGGAGAACCAAACAATGCATGTGAAGAGGAGAAAAAGTTAGGAGGTAAAATGAGGTTTTTTTTGTTGTATTTGCCGTGTGCCAACCAAAGGCACACGGCAAAGGGACCTATTTGCCGTGCGCCAAACCAAGGCACACGGCAAATGGGCCTATTTTCCGTGTGCCTCCCCAAGGCACACGGCAAATCCATTTGCCGTGTGCCACACCAAGGCACACGGCAAACACTGACGGCCGTCAATCGCCGTCCGCGGATGTTCGCGGGACCGGACACGTACAGGTTCTTTGCCGTGTGCCTTGCCCAGGGCTCACGGCAAAGAGTGGTTTTCCGTGTGCCTTCCCCGGGGCACACGGCGAAGATGAACTTTGCCGTGTGTTCTTATTTTGCCGTGCGTCGATCCTCTGGCACACGGCAAAGAGTGAGTTTGCCGTGTGCCCGATAAACAGCTCACGGCAAACTCCAGGGCACACGGCACACTTGCGTTTTCCGGTAGTGACTATTGCACTCATTTATTTTACTTATGTATAGATGTGATGTTGATATGTACCATGAGTGTATAGTATTAGCCATTGCCCCATTGATAATGGAACTAATACCGTACCGAAAAAGGAGTTTCGAGTCTAATACTTTCAGATGTAAAGTGTTACACAAGTAAAAATACATGCACCGCTAGCTATGTACCACTTCAGTATGTTCACTACAACTCATTGGGTAATACACTACAACTTGCAAAGACCAAGCTAGGACTCTATTTCTGGTGGCACAACTAGGATTGGACAGAGGTCAACATCCCTCTTTGGGCGAACATCCACGCCAAATTTCTCAACCATGTCTACCTCCTCGGGTGTGACTCCAGGTTGAAGCTGCCAGTCAAAGTGATACAGAAGCGTTGCGAGTGCCAACTCAATGTTTGCATGTGCAAGCGTCATGCCTGGGCACATCCTTCTTCCACCCCCGAATGGCAAGAATTGGAAGTCCGTGCCTCTAAAATCAACCGTATTTCCTTCAAAGCGCTCTGGCTTGAAAACTTCAGCGTCGTCCCAGTACTTTGGGTCCCTATTAATTGCCCACACATTCATGACCATAAGCATGCCCTTTGGCACATCGTACCCAAGGATCTTACATGATTCCTGGCTCGCCTTTGGGAAGAGCACACATGTTGCTGGGTGCAACCTTAGTGTTTCTTTGATGACTAGCTTTAGGTACTTAAAGTTGATCAAGTCATCCTCTGTTACCAGTGACTTGCATCCCAAGGCATCACGTATCTCTAGTTGCACTTTCCGCATCACTTTCGGATTCTTCATGAGCTCTAACACGGCCCATTGGATCGTCGTTGATGTTGTACTGCTTCCAGTTCCAAAGATGTCCTGCAAAGATGTTTCATGAGGTCAAGTAAGAATTTTCCTCATGTTTTTGAAGGTCACTAATTGACACCTTTAGTTCTACATGCACCTAATTTCTAGTTCTTTTTTTTAGAAAAAAAATAGAAATGTTCCTGGCCACTGCGCTTGCATGCAGTTTTTCATGCTGTACAAGGATCAGAGTAACAAATCACTAATCAGTAGTATTATATTTTGTTCGAAACAAAAAATTGAAAGAAGTTAGAGATGGTACGTACAAGGATGACAGCCTTCATGGTCGCCTTTGTGAGAGGGCAATCTTGATCGTCATCGTGTTCCTGCAACGTCAGAAGCACATCGAGCAAGTCGCGTGCATCGTCGGCGCCGTCCATGGCAGCCGCTCCAGCCTTCCTCTCGCGGCGCTGGTCGATGGCGCGATCCACCAGCTCGAACAGCTTGGCGTTCAGCGCCTTGGACTCCCTCACCGTGCCGTTAATGGCGCGGAGGAGCCTCGACGATGGGAACAGGTCCTCGGCGCTGAACTCGGCGCCCCTCGTCATCGCCTTGGCCAGCGTCGCCATGAACTCGTCCCGCCACCTGAAGCGCTCGCCCATGATTGCACGCAGAACCGTGTCGAACACAAACCGAGACACCAGCTCGCTGACGTTGATCGACTGACGATCGCCGGCCCGCGCGCCGACGGCGATGGCGCGGGCGAGGTGCGCGGCCTCATCCTCGCGGATGGAGCGGAAGGACCGGACACGCCTCGCGCTGAGGAGCTCGGTGGTGCAGATCCTGCGGAGCCTCCGCCACATGGCGCCGTGGGGCGACAGGACGAGCCCCACTTTGTCGCCGATGGTGGCTCGGACGGTCGCGGTCATGGCCCGGGTGGCGAAGTTGGCGTCGTGCTCCCTGATAACCTCGCGCGCGGCGTCGGCCGACGAGACGACGGTGGCGTGCAGCTCCCCTAGCTGGAGGTACATGACGGGGGCGTCCCAGTGGCGTGCGAGGGCGGCCAGGGAACGGTGCACGAGCCGTGGGTCGTTCATGGCGAGTAGGTGGTGGAGGCTGCCGATTACCGGCAGTCGCCATGGTCCAGGCGGCAACCTTGTCCCTGCCGCAGAAGCTCGACGAGTCCGTCGACAACGCTGCTCGAGGAGTACTAGAGCAGGAAGGACGATGATGAGTAGCAGCATGTACGAGCACCAAGGGAATAGCTCCATGGCTTTGCGGACTGTGATGTTAACATGAACTTGAGGAACTGGCTTAATGTGATGGGTGTGTGTAAATTGAGCCTCATCAGGTAGGGTATTTGTAGGCACAAATTCTCCTAAATTGCTCTTGTATGGTGACTCAAATCCTATATGAATTAGAATTCATAATAGGTGTGTGCTACTAGGACTTTCTCTTCGTCCCAAGAAAGAAGATATCCAATGATTTGAAATTTGTTCCAAACATGAGTCATTCTACCTAATTTGGTATATGCATGTGTGCATGTGGAAATGCAACAGTCAATTAGCACTAAATATAACTAATAAACTGGGGTAAACATGGTCATTTTATATTCTTATTAGTATGTCCTAAAAATAAGGGTGGCTAAAAAGCTCGGGCTCGTGAGCTCGGCTCGGGCTCGCCTAGCTCGGCTCGGCTCGAATTCCAAACGAGCCAAGCCTGAGCCAATGTTTTGGCTCGTTATTGAACTGAGCCGAGCCCGAGCCGGCTCGTGAGCAGCTCGCAAGCTCAACAAGCCTGGTGTTAGGACTCTAAATATTGTTTTTTATACTATATTTTTTAAGATTACACTAAAATTATTTACTTTTAGATGATGTATATAGGCATATCGATAGTTGAATAGTTGTGACTTGCCAATTAGGAGTAGATATTAAAAAATTGAAGGTGATATTATCTTCTGGAATATGTAATGACTTGCTATCTTACTTTTATTTTGCAAATTGGGGTTGTTCCTATCATAAAGTAGTAATATTTTTATAATTTATGCTCTTAAAATTGACTATCATGTTTTATATTAATATTTGTATATTATCACATTGTCTAGTTACTCCTCTTCTCTTAGAGGCTTTTTAGCATGCGGGATCACAAGCCGGCTCGAGCTTGTAAACGAGCCGAGCCGAGCCTCAAGATTAGCTCTTTTTTGGACCAAACCGAGCCGAGCCTACTTTGGACCAAGCTTTCACGAGCCAAGCCGAGCCAGGCTCGGCTCGGCTCGTTTCCACCCCTACCTAAAATTCATATAATGCCTTTTTTTTATGGAGGAAGTATAGTTCAATACTATGACTTGAGCGTTAAATCCTACTAGGTGTATGACTCTTTGCGTGTATGAGGACTTTAGAGGGGACTATATAAACTCATCGGAAGTTGATGGTGCAAGAGCACAACATGTAAAGTAGGGCAACCCTCACCCATCAATCCATCAGGCTAGTTTTTTGGATTGAGTTAGGTCCAAGACATTAGTTGCTCGGCCAGATAGGAGCGTCGGATCATGTGTATATTAAGAGCATCTCCAGCAGCCCCCCAATAAACATTTCCCAATAATCACCTAATGGGGATGTCCCAATATCTTTTTCATGATTATTGGGAGAGTTGTTTTGCAGTTTTCCAATAACCTTATCCCAATCCAACTACCGTATTGGGAGAGTCACAATTCCCCCTCTATTTGGGGAGAGTTGCGGTGGATTATTGGTTTGTCCCAATAATTATTAAGAAAAAGGAAAGACAAAGGGGATCTGCTGGAGCACTAATTTCCGAATAACTCTCCTAATATGGTAGTTGGATTGGGGAATGGGAGACTGCTGGAGATGCTCTAAGCCGGCTAGAATCTGCTGTGTGTTCTAACAAGTGCCATTGCACATGTTTTGCATCTGAATTGGGCACTGTCCATGCTGCTGTTAGTAACAAACTGATGGCAAATTTTGGATTGCAATGCAAATCATTCCAATGTCAAATTTTGGATCGACCAAGCTGTAACACTTGGAGAAAAGATGCCACATCAATTTCCTATCCTGGATACAGAAGCTTCCATTACCATGAAACACAAGCTAACATGCAATGTGCAAGAGGTTACGTGGACAAAGTGGATAGGTGAAGGAAGTAAAATACATGTTTTCCGCTCTAGTATATCTCTGCCACCTCTAAGTGGACAAAGTTGGTATTTAGCACCTGTTGGTAACTCTGGATTAGTACTTGAAAAGTGGTTGGTATTGCGTGTCTAATATAAAAAAATGGTGTCTTTTAGTACCGCTTGGTAATACCAAGTATTATAAGCAGCGAAGAGCTGGCTAAATCCGACGTGGGAGAGAGAGAAAGCAGGAGAGAGAAGGAAGCGAGCGAGTCATGAAACGTCGGCTCAAGCTGGCGACGTGCCCCACCGCTCGCACGGCTCTTATTGGCTGCTGTCCATGGTGAGCTGGCAGGTCCACCACCCCTGCTCCTCCCATTTGCATGAGCTGGCCTTTTCTTACAACCGGCAGCCAGCGTGGTTATTATCCTTGCTCTAATACCAGCCATTACTAAAGCTGCCAAGTGCACTAAACGGGATAAAATTTTTCTTTTCTTTTTTTCCTTTTTTTATTTCGTATTTATATTCCAGAGTCTAAGCCAGCACTATACCACTATACATTTATATATAGATTTTATAATTGCATTAAATAAACTAAAAAAATATATTTATAATATACATACATTTCTATTATTAACTTTATGAAATAACAATCTATTTCAACTATTACATATTTTATATGTATACATTTTATATTACTAAGTCTGAGTCTTTCTCTACACTTAGATTTGAGTAATAAAATTATTTCTTGGGATCCGTGGTCTACTTCAAAAAAAATCCACAACATTGTTCTTGGATTGCCCTTATTCGTTCCATTTCGAGGAGTCCTTGCTTGAGCTTCACGATGATATATCACATGCAGAAAAAATTGTTATGAAAGTTATACTAAATCAATGGTTTTACACAACTCGAAACAATAATTTGTTATGAATTGAGTTTACGTACTTCCAACTCGTGTTGCGACACGAGGTTGCCACCTATCTGCCTGTTCGCTTGGCTTATCAGCCACCAGCCAGCAGTAGCCAGCCAGCAGTACTTTTCTCTCACAACAAATCAGCACCAGCCAACCGAACAGGCTAATGTTACGGATGTTCTCAAGTACGTAGTGTCAGCATAAATTGATTTTTCCTCTTGTCGCATACAATTTTAGGGAAAATAAAGTTATGAAACATCTGTGGTATACAAAAATGACACTAGATGTGTAGTTCAGTATGTACCGAAAGGCCAGTCTTGATATAAAGTTCTTTCTTAAATAATCCTCCTTGATGATTTTGACAATGGCTCGAGGAAGGCCTTTTAGGCGGATGTAGTCCCACCAGGTATTAAAAAAGCCTCCACCGGAGTCTGTGAACCATCATAACTTGATTTGTATATCTACCATAGGGAGCCTGGCACCCTCTGGTGCATAGCCATGGACACCGAGCATCAGCCGCTGTGCTCACCATTGATGCCACTATTCAGAGAACATGGCATTCATCTGTGGCAAAAAACGCATTACTCTACCGATTGGAGAAATATCCGGTCCTAATGCCCCGGGTCCAACAATGTGGTTTTATTGTTTTTTTTTTGCCTTATTCACCCGTGGCTAAAGATGGAGACCATGCATCCAAGTTATATTCTTTTGTAGATGCCATGGGAGTTCCAGAGGGATAGCTATGGTTGTCACGGACACAGATTAAAGACAAAACAGAAGTGTTGCTGATGTAAAGTGGTAGTGATTTCTGTGATATTTAGGCAACATAGAACAAGGGGTGCATTTTATATATATCGTCATGGTTGATTTAGCTGAAGTAGCTGCACTGTTTGGTTAGGGGATCCAGGGATAGCTCATACTACATGAGATGATGCATTATAAGTGCATCTATAATTTTTGTCGGACGACTCTGTCTTTCATATTTACAATAATGGGGATAATCTTCAAGGAAAAGTTGGAGCTACAAGAACAAGGTAGTAGCTGACCAGGTGGCTACTGGTGCGAGTGTACAGCCACTAGCGTTCCGGCTAGCGCCATTGTTGGATGCCGATAGTGACATTGTTGAAGCCGACGCCGGCAGCAAGAGACTGTTGGCAGCTCTTTCCGGATATAAAAAAATTATGAAACAGATGTCATACCGCTAGTTGTGACTTGCGAGCCATATGCCTGTGTCTCCCTCTGTGATAGAAGTGATAAGCTAGCGTAGGCCCATCACCAAACTAACGAAAATTAAGATATGAGCGCAAGTTAAGATAGGTTTATTTGTTGTTATTTTTCTTTTGTTGGCATATGCATCGAACTTAAAGCCAGGCAATCGAACAATATTTGTTATTAGAGTATAAAATCTTTTGATACTCCCCTCTGTCTCCTTTGCATTCTGTCGATACCGTCGAACTGGATGTCCATGTCTCTGAAATCAAAGCACTCTGGCATGGAAACAATGGCACCGTCCCAAAAGTTTCGGTCCCTAGCTAGCTATAGCTTAGACTTGTCAACATGGACGGCGGTAAAAAATGAGAAGTGCTTCACGTACGACACAGTCTTCCTTCCGACTCAGGTAAAAAAAGAGAATGGCAAACAGAAAAAACAGAGGTAGCATATCGCAGACGCAAACTCCGGAGGTATCGGAATCTGCATACATACCACCTCATAAAGAACAGGCTTCACGTGAATTGTGTACTAAGGGCATGTTTAATTCGTGTGAAAGAGTGAAAAGTGTATGCATTGGGTTGCGTGCACAGAGAGAAGAAATGAACTGACACGGTTCTCGATGTAGAAAGAGAATGGAAAGTGACGTGAATTGAACACGCCCTAAGGGCCTGTTTAGTTTGGAAAGAAAGTTTGCGAAAGAAAGTTTCCAATTCTAAATCGAAGATTAGGAGGACTAAACATGATCTAATTATAAAACTAAATACACGGTTGGACGGAAAATCGCGAGATGAATCTATTAAGGCCCTGTTTGGATCCAGCAGTTATAAAATTTAGTAGTACTGTTTATAACTTTGACCACTAATTAGGGGTATTAAATAAAGACAGTTTATAAAACTACCTCCACAACCCCTGTGCTAATTCGCGAGACGAATCTAATGAGGCCTTTGACCGCACGATTAGAGGATGGTTACTGTAGCATTACTGTAGCTAATCATGGATTAATTAGGCTCATTAGATTCGTCTCGAAAAGTTACACCCATCTGTGAAGAGGTTTTGCAAATAGACTTTATTTGGTACTCCATGCATGCAAGATTCCCTTTAGCGCTTTTAGAGTTATAAAGATCCAAACATGGCCTAAGTCTAATTAATCCATCATTAGAGATTGTTTACTGTAGCACGATGTTGTCTAATCATGGCCAAATTAGGCTCATTAGATTCGTCTCAAAAAGTTACCGGGGGTTATGGAATGAGTTTTGTCATTAACACACGTTTAATACTCCATGCATGTAAGATTCCCTTCGATGAATAGTAAAGTTTCAAAGTTTCAAAAGTTTCACCCTAATCTAAACAGGCTCTAAGTACCAGTGGCACCTCCGTACTCCATGGCCTAATATTCTGGGTTGCGTGGCACTGTATATTTTTTTCCGCACTCGTTGGACTGTATATGGCATACGTACGAGGTGAAATAATTGGTAACACTACTAGAAAAACCTCCATCGGTACCGATTGATAACCCTCATAGGTACCGGTTCTGCACCCGATACCAGGCCTCGGTCTTTGGTACTGGGTGCAGAACCGGTACCTGTTACCAGGCCTCGGTTTTTGGTATCGGGTGCAGAACCGGTACCTATGAGAGCCATTGGTACAGGTTGGTGTTACCACCCGGTACCAAAGGGTGTTTTTTTAATGTTTGATGTTTTTGTTTATTAGATGCAATTGTCTACGTGTGTACATACGCGTCATATGTAAGTACGTGTGTAGTACGCGTCATATATCTTACACAATCTTTCACGCAATTGAAATTATCACAGCTATATATATTACAGAAGTTACATATGCACAAGTTGTTTACAATTGACGAGCAGAACTGGAAGAAGGGACGGAAAGGGAGCGATTTGAGAGATATCGCGTCCGTCATGGTGGTACTCTCCGTTTGGATTTATAACTTGGTCCATAATGAATCCAAATAGTTGATCCACAATAGCTTTTGCTTTTTCTCTCATTGGGAGCTCTTCATGGTAAAATTAATATCCTCTGCATTAATCACAAATGACAACATTTTAATCTCATTATCCATTGGATAACACTAGATCATACACATTACAGAACAAGTCATATGTAAGTATGAATTGTTTGATTTCATACCATGAGTTCTTCGTTAGTCGTTTTTTTGGAGAAATAAAGGTGTGGATCCACTGGCAGACGTAATATCCGCATAGATTCGTCTCTTGTTCCTGTCTGGCACACCAAAAGTGGAGAAGAATAAAGTTAGACGTGACAACTATATATTAATGTGACATTAGGAGATATGCGGGTACTCCAGCTATATACCGGAAAGTCCGTCTTCACATCCAATTTTTCTTTGAAATTTCCTCGAACATTTGCACGGAAACGTGTCCATGCCATGCCAATCAGGTCTAAAACTGGTTGGTAATCCTCTTGTGGTTTCCGCATTGAGTCCAAGACAAAAATACGATCGGTGTTTATGATGATCACAAGGAGTATCCAGTGGAACCTGTAGATATATATATAAATACATGCACAAGTATTGAGAACAAAGTTTTAAAGTTATACATATATAGAGAGAAGTACTCACGTGAAATTGTATGGCAGAAGAATGTAATTCTTGCTTCTTTGTCTCTCCAGGTATAAGTATACGTTGTCCACTGTCTGTAGTGGCTTACCAGATACAAGTGCGGCATTTATCATCAATGGATCCATGAAGCCGACATCATTGTATGATTTTTCACGGCATGTATGGATCTCCATCCTACATAACAAAAATAGATTGTTATTGTTACAAATTGTAATTAAGGCTGCAAGTATTGCGAGAATAGATCAGTGAAACAAACTTACACAACCCAGCAGCTCATCAATGAGAGGTCTATGGCATCTTGATGGTACAACATATACACATCCTTGAAATCCAAAATTAAGAGACCCAGCCCACGGAAGTAATCATGGTCTTGTATCAAAACATTGAGCATCAGTCTACCCTATTTGGACACCTTCATGTGCCACGTATGGAATCGATATGCTTGAGTGGTAAGTAGCTTCACAGAAAATGGGGGCACCATTGGTTCGCCGTATCGAAATTCCCAATGTGTCACTGTTGCCTTAGGAATTTCGCCCTCTAGAAATCTGACGGTGAGTGGCCCGTTGCCGCGACCATCTTAGCAAGTGCTTCGTCGTCAACATTTTGCTGCGCTTGAGTCCTCCTAGCAGAGCTCTGACCGACTTGTTTCTTCTTAGAAGTGGCCGCCTTCTTCCCCAAGGCTCCACTGCTGGCTTGTTTCTGCTGACCAGCGACCGTTTTGTTACTAGATCCTTTACTGACTTGTTGCTGATAAGACTTTGCAAGCTGGCGGTCGTAGTCAGATACTAAGAATCTCTTTTGATTCGCCGCACTCATTGATCTGAAAAAGTTCTTCGCTTTCGGATCTATTTTTACCGGCTTCTCTGGCTCATCTGTTTTAAAATGTTCTTTGACCTGGGCTTTGACCGCCAAAGAAGTTTCCTAGTCAGTTTGATCGTAAGGTAACTTCTTCTTTATGGCGGCCATCCTTTCTTCTTCGGTAGGCTCTTTTTTTGACCGTTTGATGTAACTTTTTCTGGCGAGTAGTCCGCTGTGGGGGCGCAGCTTGGCGCTTTGGGGCATGCCGTACTGGTGGAGGAGGATACATGTGTGAGCCGGCATCATCCCTACTTGGAGGTGGTAGCTCTTGCTCATCCTCGTCCCTTCTTGAAGGTGACGGTGGCTGCGGAGGATCCCTGGGTGGAGTAGATGATGGCCCTTGACTGGCAAATTTAACGTAATGCTTCTTCCATAGAATGATACTGCCGTGGGCAGCATCCGCTAATGTCCTTTCTCCGTCGCCACCTTCGATGTCGAGCTCCAAGTCATCATATCCTTCACAAATTTGCTCCACCCCCACCTTGCAGTAGCCACTTGGAATTTGTGCCCCATGAATGGTCTTCCTTTGCTCCACCGAATAAGCCTTACCATAAGCCACCTTAGTGGATAAGTTCCTGCATGGTATATGTAGCTCACATGGCGTACGCAAAGTGATTTCGTCCACTGGATAGCTTGCACTCTCGTCACCGGCATCGGCAGGTGGGAGCTCCGTGGAAGCAACACTGCTTCGACGTTGGGAGGGCAGGCTAACACCAACTGAACCACCAACTCCGGTGGGTAGAAGTATTCCTCCCGGCACCGGTTGCCCTTGGCTCAACAATGTCTGTATTTGTCTAGACACTTCATCTGCGATGCCGACCTTTATCTGCTGAACCTCTCTTTCCAAGTTCTCAAATCTTCTCTCCTGTGCGGCCTTGGTGTGCGTACAACTTTTGTAGGTGTCACTGTCCGCTAAAAATGCAACCTTCCACGGGACCATGCCAACACCTCTAGGTCGTCCAGGATGTTCGGAATTCTCCAGAGCCCTTGTTAGCTCGTCGTTTTCTCTGTCGGGAATGAATCTCCCATCGGCTTTCTCTTTAAGTGCTACAACCAGCGGTCGCCTCTTTTATCTCATCGTTGTATATAAGTGACCCATCATTGAGATCTAGAGTGCCCCATAAGCATAATACCAATGTCTCGATCGCTCTGGCCAATTGATTGTCGCCGGCGTGATTCCTCTGGCAAGCAAATCTTCTTCCATCTTGTCCCAGATTGGAATTTTCTTCTTGTAGCTAGTTGGTCCAAGAGAGTGAAAGTATCGTTTCTTCGCGGCATTGATCCTTGCTTGACGAGAGTTCTTTTCACATAACTCCGACCGCCTATGCTGCACGAACGAATCCCTATGATCCTTGAGCTGTGGGTAATTGCTGAAGTTGGGTGTCAGGTTCTTCTCGCCATATTTTCTGTACAAGTTCTTCTTCCATGTTTGAAATGAAGTAGCCATCGTCTTTAGAGCCCAATTTTTCACTCTCTCCTCTGAACCTTCAGGCACTGTGAAGCGCTCTTTCAAACTTGCCCATAGCATTTCTTTCTCTGATTGCAGCATGTAAGTTGCTTCATTGCTGAATTTTTACCTCTGCAAGCTGATGGGCACGTGGTCTCTAACTAGAACACCACACTGATTTACCATCTTAGTAGCAGCTTGTTCTGGCGCAACTGGCCGACCATCTTCTGCCACATCTGTGATTATAAGTCTGCCCTCTAACTTTTTGGTCGGGCCATGTTTCGTCCTCTTCGATGACGACGACCCAGAAGGTTGTGAGGCTGAGGGATATTGACAATATATATATACCTCCTCCGTCCGAACATTTTCAGCAGGTTCTTCAATGCCATCGCCTGACATATTTAGGTATTGGCTGCCATCGTCACCACCTGCCTCCTCCTCGGCGTCGAGGATATTAGTGGCATGTGCACTGCCTTGTGCAATAGCATTCATCATAATGAGTTCATTCATTTCGTCTTCCGTCATCATGTTGGCACCTAAAATTGTCTGAAATTACACTAATGATAAGACAATTACTAACATGAAATAACACTTAACAAGTATACATGAATTTCTATGAATTTCTATAAATTCCTATGAATTTCTATTAATTTGTATGAATTTCTATAAATTTGTATGAATTTCTATGACTTTTTATAAATTTGTATGAATTTGTATGAATTTCTATAAATTCCTATAAATTTCTGTAAGTACTTATATCATTTCCTAAACCATTTTTTTATATATCATCTCCTAAAACAATTCTAGGAAAAACCTATAAGTACTTATATCATTTCCTATAAGATGACACATTCCATTTCCTAAAATCAAATCCTAAACAAAAATCCTAGGAAATAAATGACGAGGAGATAACACATTTCAATTCCTGCAAGCTTATACATTTTCTAAACAATTTTCTATAACTTTATATACTATCATTTCCTAAATCATTTACAATTAATTTCCTATATTATTTTCTATATAGCATTTCTTATAATAATAATAATATGCATAAAAAATACACAACACACACACCCCACACGCACACACAGCACACAACATACAACACACAGGACCCACACGCACACGCACGTACACTGCCGGGGACAGGGACGGCGTCGGGGCGCGACAAACGGCGGCCGGGGACGGCGTGCGTGGGGACGGCGTCAGGGACGCGGCCGACCATGGGGCCGAACGGCGCGGGGACGCAGCCGACCAAGGGGCCAGACGGTACGTGCGGATGGCGGCATCGGGGGCATGGCGGACGGCGCGACAACGGATGGCGGTGACAGGGTGGAGGACATCGGGACGGCGTCGGGGTCGGGGACGCGGGTGCGGTGGACTGCAGGGGCACGGTGGACGGCGACGGTGTCGGGGTGGAGGACGAGCTTGCGGGGAGGACGTTGCGGACGGACGAGCTCGAGGCGGCGGACGGCGACGGCGTCGGGGTGGAGGACGAGGCGGCCGGGCGGGGTCGGAGCACGACGAGGCGGC
>CM014273.1:51808692-51848690 GCA_004135705.1 Alloteropsis semialata
AATCCGTTTTGGGCGATTTTCACGTTCACGCGATCGTCTCTGCGTAACCTTTAGTTCTAGGTGTTTGTTTTGTGCTTTTGGTACTGTTTGTTGTACTATTTTATTTATTTTATTGTATGCTTGTGTGATCGTGTAGACGCTTCGTTCGAGGAAGGCCAAGAGTAGCAGTTCGAGGAGGAACAGCAGTTTGTAGAGGAAGGCAAGTGGCCTCCTTATTCATATTCTTCAACCCAGTAACAGCATTCTAATCACATTTACTTTTATGTATTGCATAAACTTGATGGGATACCTATTTTAGGATATACCTAGTTTTTATTCCCTCAACCTTGATACACCGGGTTTAATCATCCTTGATGGGTAGAAATGCTTAGTTGCTTAATCTTGGGATGGTAATATCAAACTTTTGAATATGATAAACATGGTTTTATTTGTTGCTATACATGGTTAATTATAAGATTATCTTGATTAAATGGAACATGGAGAACCACCCAAGAAAACAGTGCAACCACAGTGTCATATGACTCTGATCTTAGCTGATTAATTAGACTTGGGGTTGGCTAGTGGTCTTACCGAAAGGGCAAGGAGGGGGCCGGTGAAGGGGTCATAGCTCGGTCCTCTTGGAGAAGTAGCCTTTGCTAAGGTACGGCCTCATTAGGGAGGGTTATGGACCTCACCGCTGCCGAAACTCTAGCGGGCTGCTAGTTTGGCTTTGAGTCTTTGTAAAGGCTTCGTAGTGAACCCTCGCCACTCACCAAAGCAAGTGTTTAAGGGCCTTGCAAACCCAGGCGACAAGGGGAACACGAGCTGTGGGAAAAGTGTACAACCTCTGCAGAGTGTAAAACTGATATATCAGCCGTGCTCACGGTTAAGAGCGGCTTGGACCCTCACATGATAATTGAACCTTAATATGATATTAAATTTTGGTTCCTGGCTTTTGAATAATTTGTGGGTTCTCTCCTTCTTAATTGGGTTGGTATAAACTTATACATAGTAATTAGGTGCTCGCTAATAAAATATGACCAACTAAAAGTGCTAACCGCTGTAAGCCTTTAAACCTCTCTTTGATGGCCTTGCATCTCCTCCGCTTGCTGAGTACCAACCATAAGCGTACTCACCCTTGCCAAAACTGCTGTTCAGAAGCAAATGATGATGTGGAGTACTTCAGCGACTTCGAGGAGTTCCAAGGCTTGCGTCAACCAGTCAATAGCCTGTGGAAGAAGTCGTGAAGCTGTTTCGTGTTAAGTTGTCGGTGAAACGATTAAGACCTTCGTGTCTATTATCGCTGAGTGTAATAAAGTTATGTACTCTCTTTTGTATGTTTTGAACACTGCCTTTTGATATTTTCACTGATGATGTCAACATATGTGTGAGAACGGATCCTGGCACACATATGCTATGCATTCGGTTTTGTCCTCAAAATCGGGTGTGACAATTGGCCAACAGGATGCTTGTGTCAACCTCCACACTGAACAGAGAGACCTCGTCACACCTATTATAATCATCTTCATCTCTGACGTCCTCGACACCCATGATTTTTCTTTTCCCCGTGAGAACTATGTGGCGTTTTGGCTCAAGTTCGGAGTTATTTGTTTGCAGAGCACCCGTCTTGGGTTTGCTAGACATGTCCTTCACATAAAACACTTGATGCATGTCCTTGGCGAGCACGAATGGTTCATCTATATACCCAATTTTGCTGAGGTCCACAGTTGTCATGCCGTACCGGTCTATATTTACTCCTCCGCTGGTAAGCTTCACTCATTTGCACCGAAAAAGAGGTATTTTCAAAGGTCCACACTAGAGTTCCCAGATCTCCTCTACCTGACCATAATATGAGTCCCTGTTCCCTTTGTTGTCATAGGCATCTATACAGACACCACTGTTTTTGTTGGTGCTTTTGTTGTCTTGGGCTCTCGTATAAAATGTATACCCATTTATGTCATAGCCTTGGAGTGTCAAGAATGAGGTTGATGGTCCCCTTGCCAAATACGCCAGTTGTGTATGTATTGTCTCATTACCCATGAGTTTTTGCCGCAACCAACCAGCAAAAGTTTCTATGTGATGGCGTGTAATCCAGGTGTCAGACTTCCTTGGATTTTGGGAGCATATTATAGTCTTGTGCTCCTCGATGTAAGGAGCCACCATGGTTGATGACTGCAATACAGAGTAATGGGCTTTCATGAATAAATCATAGTCTCCACACCTTATTTGTTTCTTTCCTAATGTGCCCTTTCCAAGTAGTCTCTCCTCATGGCGTGACTTAGGTAGGCCAATCGGTTTCAGTTCGGGGATATAGTCAACACAAAACTCAATGACCTCCTCTGTTCTGCATCCCTTGGCGGTGCATCCTTCTGGAAGAGAACGGTTACGAACATAGTTTTTTAGAATAGCCATGAGCCTCTCAAAAGGATATATATTGTGTAGGAATACAGTACCAAGAATACCAATTTCTTTAACAACATGGACCAGGAGATGCGTCATAATATTAAAGAAAGATAGAGGAAATATCATCTCAAGGCTGACAAGGCTTTGGGTCACATCATCTTGCAACCTTGCTAGATTACTGGGATCAATTGGCTTCTGGTCGATTGCATTGAGGAAGGCACATGACTTCACAATAGTTGTTCGGACATTAACAGGTAGAATTCCCCTCAACGCCACTGGAAGCAATTGTGTCAACAGCACATGGCAGTCATGAGACTTGAGGTGTACGAATTTCTTCTCTTTTATTTTTATTAGACTCTTTACATTCGATGAGTAGCCGGACGGGACCTTAATACTATTCAAGCAATCAAACATGCTGGTCTTCTCCTCCTTGCTTAGAGTGTAGCTAGCAGGGCGTAAGTTCCAACGCCCTTTCTCTCTCTTCTCAGGATGCAGGGGATCTCGTTGTTTTATATGTTTCAGGTCCTGTCGTGCTTCTAGTGTATCATTCGACTTTCTGTATGTATCAAGAAACCCTAGCACATTTACGCAAAGATATTTGGTTAGGTGCATCATATCAATTGCGTGGCGGACATCTAAGACCTCCCAATATGATAGGTCCCAGAATATTGACTTTTTCTTCCACGTGGGTGCCTTTCCATTTTCATTTACAACTGGCTAGCTGCCAGGTCCCTTCCTAAAGACCACCTTCACATATTTTACCATAGCAAATACATATTTTCCATCCCGATGCCTTGGTTTTTACGAGTTTCTGCCTCAAAATGTTTTCCTTTCTTTCTTAGTGGATGTTTCTCAGAAAGAAATTGACGATGGCCCACATACACACACTTTCTACAATGTTTCAGATAGATGCAGTCTGTGTGTTCTAGACAATGTGTGCATGCTTTATATCCCTTGTTTCACTGTCCCGACAAGTTACCAAGTGCAGGCCAATCATTGATGGTCACAAACAGTAATGCTCGTAGGTTAAATTTCCCTTGCTTGTACTCATCCCACTCCTTTACTCCATCTTTGCCCCATAGCAACAATAGATCTTCAACCACTGACCTTAGATACACATCAATGTTGTTGCCAGGCTGCTTTGGCCCTTGGATTAGCACTGGCATCATAAGGAACTTCTGCTTCATGCACATCCATGGAGGAAGGTTGTACATACATAGAGTCACGGGCCAAGTGCTGTCGCTACTGCTCATATCACCGAAAGGATTCATACCATCCGTACTCAAACCAAATCTTATGTTACTTGCATCTTCTGCAAAGTCTGGGAATGCTCTATCGATTTTTCTCCATTGAGACCCATCAGCGGGGTGTCTCAACATATTGTCTTTCCTATGATCCTCTTTGTGCCACCGCATCAATTTAGCATGCTCTTTGTTTCTGAACAAACGCTTCAGACGCGGTATTATAGGGAAATACCACATCACCTTGGCAGGGACTCTTTTCTTGGGAGGCTCTCCCTCAACTTCACCAGAGTCGTCTCGCCTAATTTTATACCGCGAACAGTTGCAAACCGGATAGGCATCCAAAGATTCGTACACCTTGCCGCGATAAAGGATACAATCATTGGGGCATGCGTGTATCTTTTCTACTTCCAGTCCTAGAGGGCAAACAATTTTTTTGCCTCGTATGTTGTTTCAGGCAAGGTGTTGCCCTCTGGAATCATCTTCTTTATCATTTTCAATAACTCTCCGAAACCCTAGTCAGACAAGCCATTAGTTGCCTTTCACTACAACAGTTCCAGTGTGGTACCCAACTTTTTTCTGGTCCTCGTTGCAATCTGGGTACAACAATGTTTTGTAGTCCTCCAACAAACGCTTGATCTTCTCCCGCTTTTTCGTACTTTCGCAGTCTTTCTCTTTATCACGAATCATGCCACCTAAGGCATCATCATCCTCATCTTCTGCAACTGCTTCATCCTCGCCCATTGCAATATCATCTGCAAAGACACCGTATTGTGCAAAGTCCGAGATGTTGTCATCACCGTCTTCTAATAGGATCCCCTCTTTGTCATGTTTGATCCAACAGATACAGCCAGGCATGAAACCATTCCTTAGCAAGTGCGTGTGAACTACCTTTTTTGAGATGTGATAATTAATCTTTGTTGTTCTCACATACTTTGCATGGACAGCATATAAAACCCGAGGTCGAGTTAGCCTCTGCCACGTCGAGAAATTTATGAACGCCATTAATGAAGTCAGATGAGCGTCTATCCGCGTTGTACATCCATTGTCGATTCATCTATTCACAAAATATAACGAAAAATTCAGCCCCAATATGAATATCATTTATAGTCTCTAAAAATCTAAAATTCATAATAACCCTAAATATGATCATTTGAAGCCTCTAAAAAGATCTAATTTTAAAGTTTATAATTAATAAGCCTAAATATGAATATCGTCTATAATCTCTAAAATTTATAATAAGCATAAATATGAATATCAATTATAGACTCTAAAAATCTAAAATTCATAATAACCCTAAATATGAACATCATTTGAAGCATCTAAAAAGATGTAATTCTAAAGTTCATAATTAATAAGCCTAAATATGAATATCATCTATAATCTCTAAAATTCATAATAAGCATAAATATGAATATCATATATAGACTCTAAAAATCTAAAATCCGTAATAACCCTAAATATAAACATCATTTCAAGCCTCTAAAAAGATGTAATTCTAAAGTTCCCGATAAGCCTTTACAATTAATATCATTTAAAATATGTAAAAAATCATAATTAGCCTAAATATGATAATCATTTAAAGTTTCTACAAATAATCAGAAAAATCTAAACAATGCCAAAAAACTTTGAGCATCATCTCTACACATGCAACAACTATCTATATGGTTCACCTCTACCACAAAATCATAATAAAATTGATCTATAATTCTAAAATCTCCTATTCCTATCCATTACACAAAACACTCAATTACTCCAAACATAGAGCATGAAATAGACCATACTAACGGTTAAAAGAGAGAGGATGAAGTTGCTTACCTTCTAGCGGACTTGGATTGCAAAATCTCCAAAAGTTATGAAACAATCGGGCATGACCCCCCCCAACCCGAGCTCAATGGAGGATGAAGAAATGAGCCATGGCTCGGACAGGGGGAGGAAGAAGGGGCCATATACGCAGAGCCCCTTTGGTGCCAGTTGGTGGCACCAACCTGTACCGGTTGGTGCCACTAACCGGTACCAAAAGCTCCCCGGCTCATAGGTACTGGTTGGTGGCACCAATCGGTACCTATGTGAGCCCATTGGTACCGGTTGGTTCCACCAACCGGTATCTATGTGCCCGCAAAATTTCTAGCTGTTGGACCGGTACCTATGAGGGGTGACCGATAGAGCGTTTCCTGGTAGTGTAATACCTAGAGATAGGTTATCTGAGGTCTCGAATTATAAGTCATAGGCTTAGTCTATAAATAATACTACTCATTTTATTTGTCGTTTTGGACTAGAAAGAAAACCAAGCGTAGGCAAAAACTCCAGTCCGTGACGTCAGGTAAAACGAGCCCGAGGTTGTAATAGAAGTGTAAGACGATTTTTGGGACATGCTGAGCAGAACCGGGCATTCGGTCTAACCGAACCGATTGGTTCGGTTCCTTGGTTTTTAACAACATTCGATCTTTAGAAAATAGGGGCCGATCGGTCTTTAGAAAAACTCAAGACCAAAACATTTGAGACATTTCAGTCTCGGTAAGTTCGGTTCGCTCTCAGGTATGACCGAACTATCAGTCACTAGAGGAACTGTGTAAGAGGCAAGTAATAACATAGTTGATTGAAATTTCAGCAGCATTACTCCTCTTCCAAGGCACAAATCACAAGCAATACTTTAAAGATAATGGTTCAACAATCAACATGACCGAGTTGCGATGGTTCGACAATCAACCATGCCATTGGCTGATTTTGAGCTACCTGCTGAGCCTAGCTAATGTATACTTCGGTCACTTTGGTTAACCGAGCCTAATACTACTGGGAAAACACCCTTCGATACCGGCTTGTAAGGCTGAGAAAACACCCTATAGTACTGAGACTAAAAGTCTCGGTCTTTGGTACCGGTTATTCACACGGTACGGGCTCTTCGGTACCAAGTTTGAGTCAAAAAATATTTTAAATCCCGGATCACAAGTCACATAATTTTTCACACGAAAATACACATGTGCAGTGCACGGGGTTCAAACTCAAGACCTCTTGCTTCACGCGTTGTTTCCATACCATCTCGCCTATACACCACAACTAACCAAATTTCAAAGTGCTTTCCTTTGAAATTAACCAGTGGAGGACCCTTTAGTACCGGATCATAACACAAACCGGTACTAAAGGGTGACTTTTAGTACCGAGTCGTGCTACAAACTGATACCAAATTCATGAAAGGCATTAGTACCGGGTGGTAACACCACTCATACTCGGTAAAAAAGTCACCCTTTAGTACCGGGTGCTGTTACAATCCAGTACTAAAGGGTCCTCAGGGCATACTAAATTTAGACCCGGTACCTAGCATTTGTACTGGATCTTTAAAAAGGGTACGAATGTAGAGGATGGAAAGTGGTTTTTCACTAGTGCAAAGACCGAACTAACTATAGAAACTTTGGTTATATGAAGGCCAGGACCAAAACTTATGACCGAACTTTTTGACTTCGGCGGTTTTTTTTGGTTTGGTCCTCGGTTAATTATGCCTGGTCCTATATCTGCGGTGACGAATTGAACTAAGTACTTCTCCAGTTAAGTAGTTTGCTGTAATTTATGTTTATGTCATCCTTGCCGGCCGACGCTGTTCGGTTTCGGAGGTTGTTTGTAACAATGCTTTCCTCTTAATGAAATACGCGTTCAGGCGCGTTCTCGAAAAAAAAAATTTCTTGCGCTTGCGCACTTTCTTACCGAACCTATCTGCTTGGCTATCAGTACTTGGTTCTTCCTTGCGCACGCTCCTGACACATGGAACCTCCATATCACATTGTCACCTCGACAAAAACAAGATGGACGTAGTCGTGGACTAGTACCTGTGGCAGTTCGTACTCCCCACAAAAATATTCCTTATGGATTGTGAACCGTCTGTGGCCGGGTCCAATTTTTTTAGAAAATGTTTAGGACACTACAACAGTTTACATAGCTGTTGATACACACAAACAGCTAAGTTGACAACTTTACAAAAAATTATGTGAAATTTAATATGTCTTCTGGTTGGTTTTGTTTTGCCTAGGAGTATGGCCAGAGTAGACGATTTAATGAAAACCACACCAACACAATTTGCTTACGTGGATACATACGGCTATTGTCTAACGGTTATAGGTGCCCTTATTGGCTGGTTGAGCTTCAGCACGACTGTCAAAATTATTATATTTTTTGAAATGGCAATAAATGTGTTAACACAAAATTTATTAGGAGAAGAGAAAAGAAATCAAGTGCTGGCCTGTTTTTCTAATGGAAAACCAGGCCCAAAAATTCTTACAATCAGGCCCAAGTAGTTTGTTGCCCAAAGTTTCAACTAAAATCTAAACATCAAACTAATCACCGGTTTATTGGTTCAACAACCGGTGAACCGTACCGGTTTTGTTTTTTCACACAGGTCCAATTGCACTTGGCTAAAAAGAACTCAGTGGAGTTTAATGATCCACCTCTATAAATACAGGTAAATTAGGGAGAACACCAGTTACACCAGCATTCAGCAACAAACAGTCTCACAACGCAGCGGCTGGCACCAGAGCGCGCAGAAGGCAGAAGCTACAGAAATGGCCAACGACGACATGCACGGCAGCATCCCCAGGATCGACTTCGCCGGCATCGACCCAGCCGCAGCAGGCACCCCCGACGCCAAGTGGGCCGCAGTGCGCACGGCCGTGATGGACGCGCTCTGCGAGCACGGCTGCTTCGAGGCCGTCATGGACGGCCTCATCGCCTCGGAGCTCAGCGCCGCCGTGCTCGGCCCGGGTGGAGCGGTGGAGTCCCTCCTCTCGCTGCCTGTGAGCGCCAAAGCGCGCAACACCAGCGAGAAGCCGTACCGCGGCTACGTCGGCTCCATCCCCGGCTTGCCCTATGAGAGTTTGGCCATCATGGACCCGCTCTCCCCCGACGCCGTCCGCGCCTTTGCCGACCTCATGTGGCCCGACGCCGGCAACACTGCCTTCTGGTGAACACTGATGTCTTCTTCGTCCGATCCTCAGCTTACGATCTAGAGCTGAACATGTTAACGCGAGACGTGAAAGCCTCACACAGTAGAACGCTCTGGCCATGATTTGACGCAGCAAGACGATGCACGGCTACGCGGAGAGAGTGGCGGTGCTGGAGGCCATGGTGCGGCGGATGGTTCTGGAGAGCGTGGGGGCGACCGCCGAGTACATCGAGGAGAACGCAAGGCGACGGCGTTCAAGCTCCGGCTGACGGAGTACGCGGCGCCCGGCACGGCGGAGGGGAGGGTCGGCCTCCCCGCGCACCGGGACACGAGCTTCCTCGCCGTGCTCACGCAGAACGACATCGACGGCGTCGAGGTGGAGTGTGGCCGCGGCGGCGAGGGCGGCTGCTGGGCTCGCCCGGCGCTGGCCCCCGGCTCCTTCCTCATCTTCGCCGGCGACACGTTCAAGGTACGCGCAGCACACCACCGCACGCCTGATCGACTACCTACGGCCTCGCCGTGATTGAACACTGGATAATCCTTGGCTTTGCTGCGTGCTTTCATTCGGTGGCAGGCTCTGACGAACGGCCGGGTGTTCAACCCGCTGCATCGCGTGGTGATGACCGGCGACAAGACCCGGTACTCCTCCATCCTCTTCTCCTCCCCAGAAGACGAGGACATTGTTCGTGCGATCGACGAGGCAGTGGACGCCGAACATCCCGCCGTCTACAGGCCCTTCGAGTACGGCGAGTACGTCGTTTTCTGCTACAAGCCGGGCATGGGTCAGCAACCCAAGAAACTGGAGGCCTTCGCGTCTGTGAGCGTCAAGCCCTCAGAAGTTTGATGTGGCGATTGTTTTGTGGATCATGGGGAAAACAGATCACGAGGCACACGAATAAAATATATAGCGATATGAAATGATGGATTGAGAATTATGTTAACAAAATAGCACATCTGTGGTCCAGTGTACACAGGTTTCACGTTACATCTGAATATGAATACGAGTATAATCTAATAAGACATTCAGCTGCAGTTTGTCTTTTCCATAAATTCGTATGTAACAAGTTCTCCATGACAACGCAACTTCTATGAAAATTTTCACAAATTTTGCACTTATACGTCGGCAGATCGAACTTTGTCCAACAGTGGTTAAATTTGCTGTGGTGTTGAATTTATCCAATGCTTAGCCAAGAGATGCCTTGCTAAAAGATTGGAGTGTTCCATGTAGATATCAACAAGAACATAGTTAGATTTATTGTGGTGGAAACTGTCCACATGAATTCAACATACTTTTAGTTTTATGGTCAATCTTAAAATCTTCGTATTTAATCTCTCGGAGCCGTATGAGAGTATATGTGAATGCATGCATTTATAAGGTACAAGGTTGGGTTAATTGTAGGACGTACGCAACCACACAACCCTCCCAAACTCTTCACGCTGGTTGGAACAGTGAAGCGGAGAGAGAGTCGGATAAATGGGAAAAAAATATAGAGATGCCTAACTAAAAGTTGAGAACATGCCATTCAGGATACCCACCAGGTAACAAGAAGGGGGCGTTTTTTTTTTGGGCCTTTTCCAATGCTTTGCTACGAACAACAGGGCACTAAATTTGCCGGTGCTAGCGCGGGCTGGGCCAGCCCAACGACGCGCGGTCGCGCGCGACCGGTCTGTTTATAAACTTAAGGAATTAGTCTATTTTACCTCCCTCAACTATGAGCAAAATCTAGCTTTTCTCCTTAAACTCAAAAATCGGGTAACATGCCTCCCTCAACGATCAAAACCGTTCACTTAAACTCCCTGCCCCGATTATAAGCAGTTTTCAAAGGCGGTTTTTTCTTTTTCAATTAAAACAAATCTAGTAAATACCTAATGAGGTTATTAAACTACAAAAAAAACCTAAACTTCTAGAAATTCTTTGAAAAATCATAGAGATAGTTTGAGATATGATAAACCTAAAAACAATTTAGATCTCGTTAAAGTACATATTGAATCTTCCAAAAAATAGATTTAGTTCAAGTAAAATAAGAAAATATCCAAAAAATGGAAAACTACCACAATATTCTAATTCATGCCTAAAATACTTAGGATCTTTTCATAATATAAATATGACATGTAACCATCATAACTGAATGTTAATATATGGGGACCCCGTCCCGTTGCGCTGACAAATACATTCAGCATAAATGCATTCAATGTTAATATATGTTACATTTATGACAATTACATCCCATATTTATATTATGAAAAGTTCCTAAATTTTTTTAGACAAGAATTATAATATTGTGGTAGTTTTCAAAAAAAACTTTTGGATATTTTCTTATTTTACTTGAGCTATTATAATTTTTTGAAAGATTCTATATATATGTTCATGAGATCTAAATATGTTATTTGGGTTAACATGTCTCAATATATCTCTATGATTTTTCTCAGAATTTCTAGAAGTTTAGGGATATTTTTAGTGGTTCAATAACCTTATTAGGTATTTACTAGATTTATTTTTAATTGAAAAAACAATACCGTCTCTGGAAACTGCTTATAACCGGGGCAGGAGGTTAAATGAACGGTTTTGAAAGTTAAGGGAGGTGGGTTACCTAGTTTTGGAGGTTAGAAAGGAAGTCTAGACTTTAGACATAGTTAAGGGAGGTAAAATGGACTTTTTCCTAAACTTAATTGGCTAAATACTCCAACTCGCTATTTATTCAGGCCTATCGGTGGCACTTGATATTTACTCTCATGGGCTTGGGCCAGTTAGGCTAGCTGCTAGCAAAGGGGCAAAGGGCCGGAAAGGCAAATTATTTCGTTAGTTCTTCTTGGCTCATTTTGGTGGAGATTTGCTAAAGAAAATTCATTTTGGTGGAGATCCCGGCCCACTTCATCCGTCCAAAAAAAATATCCTATAAATTTATAGACAGATTAATAAAAATATAAAATGATCATGTTTACTTTTTTTTATTAGCTATATTTAGTGCTAATTGACTACTGCAATAAGATAGAGTGACTTGTTCTTTGAGGCAAATTTTGAATGGATGCCTTTTTTGGACGGAAGGAGTATACTTCTAATAATGGGCCTTGCTAAGGTACTCCTTCTTACCTCCTAGAAGTAAGAGGTTGAATAAATTTGAACCATTGAATTTTGAAACAGCAAAACCATTTAATTCAAGATAAAAAGGAAAATCACCCGCTATTTTGGTTTGCATGCGACCATGCAGATCAAATCAGGCATGCGGCTGGCTTTCCACCGAGATTGTTCATCATCGTGCATGCAGCCATGCAAATAGAATCTAATCTTACTGTTCATACTACGGATATTGTTACCTTTATTTGCATTTTGTTAGAATAAAAAAAACATGTCATGTTTGTTAGAATAAAAAAAACACAAACATGTCATGTTTCATTTAGATATAGTCTTGCTTAGAAGAAATCGGATAGACTGATTATTCCACTTTATGTGCATCTTTCAAAAGGAAATAAATCATGTATGTCATTCAAAACAATTGTAATGTAGGATGTCACATTAGAATAAAAGGTCATCTACCATGCATTTCACCATGTCACACGTCTTTTTAAATTTTATTCGGTGGCTCTACCATGACAAGCAAAACTGTCACATGAGAAAAAGGGAACGAAGAAAAAAAAAAGAACGCGAATCTCTTACCCTTCACGAGAGAAAAAAAAGAATAGATAGTCATTTAAAAAATGGTACATGGATGTGCACATATATCGCAAAAAAAAAAGAACAGACCATTGTCACATTTACACACGGAAAAATAATAGGCAGAAAAACAGGCAAAAGTTTGTTCCGCGTTTTAGAAGTACAGAGTAAGAAAAAATAGAGATATATTTTTTATTTTAGAATTTTACATATAGATAAACCTTTAATATACTATTACCTCCTATAACCTAACCACTTAGATCTACTTAAATGAAGGGTCCACAATGATTTCGAGGTACCGTAGCAAAGCCCATAATGCCCTCTAATAATAGATAAATTAAATAAATGTTCCAAGCCATACACAGTAGGTATGGAGCAGAAGGCATGAGCGCAAAATGAGAGTAGCAATTCACTCGCTCGGACAGGAGTAAAGTTTGCTCGGTCCTTTCTGAAATCTCTAGTGTTTGAGTTTAAGGAAAAAATATTCCAATAGTACAGAAAATTGTTCAATACGGCATGCCATAAAAATAAAGGAGGACAGTGCCAGCTGCCTTACCTATCGCTGCCACTACCGATGAGAGCATCGTTAATAATACAGCCGGTAGCGGGCTGTATGTTTTTGCCACATCACATATAGTTCGCTAATAGCCCGCTCGTATAATAGACTCAAACTAAATAATTAATGCTTGGCATATCTTACTCTCTCATAAGTTTTTGGAATCTTTACATAAGCCGGTTGTAAGCTAACAGCCGACCTCTCTTCCTTCTCCTCTTCTCTCTTCTCCAACTCATCACAAATCTAATGTGGCAGCTCTTACAACCCGCTTACATCATCTTATAATACTTGCTCTAAAGCATACCATTGCAAGGATCGATACTAATTAATGTCAAGCTCAACCGGGTCACATCTGCTTGACGGCTTGTCGAGAGCGAGACGGCTGCAGTAACTTTATTAATCTCAATATCAGAACAACCAATCTAGTATTTCGAATATGCTCATAGAGATACAGTTTACATTAATAGATTCATAGAGTGTGTGAGCGTCTACAAGCAGGTACCGATCATCTACGCGTGGCGGCCCATCTAGCTACCACCGGCGGCTCTCACATCCACCGTGGGCGCGCCCACTAGCACCGTCGTCGCCGTCAGCGGCGGTGAGGCTGCGCGACAGCTACCGCTTAGGCTTTAGTTCTCACCCCAAACTTCACTATTTATCAAACTTCACTATTCATCAAAGGGAATCTTACATGCATGGAGTATTAAACGTGTGTTAATGACAAAACCCATTCCATAACCCTCGGTAACTTTGCGAGACGAATCTAATGAGCCTAATTTGGCCATGATTAGACAACGTCGTGCTACAGTAAACAATCTCTAATGACGGATTAATTAGGCTTAATAGAATCGTCTCGCGATTTCCCGTCCATCCGTGTAATTAGTTTTATAATTAGATCATGTTTAGTCCTCCTAACCTTAGGTTTAGAATTGCTACAGTAAAGTTCGCAAACTTTTTTCTCAAACTAAACAGGCCCTTAATTACATTGACCGGGCCTTCTCCTGCCATCCATCACACACTTGTCAATCCCTGGCCTCGAATATTCTGGCCACCGAGATCACGACGTGCGACGCCGCGACGGGGACAGCACGAGGGAACATTCGATCTGCATCCACGGACCCTTTTTCCCATCACCACCACCTTTGCTTCAGCTGCACAAGTGACCTTTTTGGTAGTGTTGTACGTGCATGGCTGGCAGCCAAGGTATCTAGCAAGTACACGGAATGTAATAGAGCAAAGTGATGCGAGAATGTGGTAGAGATTGGGCAGATCGAGAATATGTGAAGACGCGGTCCCAAAAAAAAAAAGAGAATAAGTGAAGATAAGGTGGAAGCATATTTCCAACAATGGTGGGATTGGGAAGATCGCGATCGATGTGCTTCGTTTTCGTCTAATCGGTGATCCGTTTCGTGTAGTTACGGATTGACGTATGTGCCTATGGTAACGTAGGTTAGGCGTGCTTTACGGATTTGGCAAAGTTGGGCGGTATCCATTTCGAGCATCAGCTGGACGATCTCATTCCCATCCATGCACGTCTCGAGTGCGCCATGATTATATTCCCCCTGTTCTCTCCAGCTAGCTTTTGTACAGGTGGTACGCATGGTGCGCGGGGTTTCGGCGGCCTACACCGACGACGATACCGTGAAAAAGGTCCGGCCTGGATGTCCAAGTTTTCCTTTCTTGTTGTTTCCAAATTTTTCAATCATTTTTTTCTTTTCTATAATGCTTGTTGAGGCAACAGAGCACCCAATATTTTTTTGAGTAAAATTAAAACTCACTCAGGCCTTTCAACCTTTCTTGAAGCCAAACAATTTTTTTCCCGATGGAAGGTTTGAGCAACTCGAGCAAACCCTCTAAATACGTCCATACTTTGAATTTAGAGAGCACGGGATAAAAAAGCGAAGACCAGCGGACCCTCTATTTAGAGCATCTCCAAGAGATGCGCCATCTCGCTCGCCAAATCGAAAAAATGTGCCCCAAACAGCCTCGCCATCTTCCTCGCCTTCCCATCCGGCTCGGAAAACCTCTCCCTCCGCTAGCCAAACCTGGAGAGTGCCGTTGCCTCGCCAAAACGCTGGCCAAACGCGCTCGCCCTCCTGCCCCCGCCAACCCTGTCGCCCCTGCCAGCCCCTGCGCCCAGCGCCACCACCTCCACCACGGCCACCTCCTCTGTGCCGGGGCCGCCTCCCCTCGTCGAACGTCGCCGCCACCTCCCCTGCGTCGGGGCTGGGCGTGGGAGTCCGGCGGGACCTTCGAGCGCCAGCCATTGGAGGAGGGGCGCGGCCGCCAGGGCCGAGAGAGGGGGAGAGGGGCGAAACCTTTGTGTTGCTTGTGCGAGCTCTGTGTCGCCTTTCTCCAGGTGCTCGCTGCAAACCCCCCGCTCCCCTCACGCTCCCCACACACCACCCTCTTCTCCTCGATGCCATGCCGAGGGGCCTAACCCTGGCCTGAGCGCGAGCCCGATCCCCCATTCCGCCATGGATCGCCCGCCGCATCTCGACATCGACCTCAACGAGGCGCCGTCCCCGCCGCCGTTCGAGCCCTCGCCCGCGCCGGCTCCAGAGCCGCCGCGGGAGCTCGCCCCGCCCGTCTATGCCCTACCCCCGCCGCCGCCGCCATAGCTTCCTTCTCCGTTGCTACCAGTCACGCCCGCCCAGCAGCTGCGGCTCCAGCAGGAGGTGCTCGAGGTGGTGCTCCAGCTCCACCGGCCGCCTGAGCTGAGGCCCATAGGGAGCGTGCCCGCTGGGCTGCTCCCTGGCTTGGGTCTGCCGCCGCCGCCGCCCCTGTAGCCGCCTGCGCCCGCCAAGAGAAGCTGGGCGAAACCTTTGTGTTGCTGAGGAAGGTGGAGGCAGAGGAGGAGGGAGAGAAGGAGAGTCTAGGGATGGAGGGCCGATGCTACCGGGGAAGGAGGGGGCGGAGGAGGAGGCGCCGGAGCCGAGGCCGGCGGGGGCGAAGGAGGTGCGCCGGAGCCGACGAGCTCGGCCGGGGAGGAGGAGATGCAGCGGCACCTGCTGGGCCGGAGGAGAGGAGAGGTAGGTGTGCGACGTGCGAACGATAGGATAGATAGGAGGGGAAAGAATGGGATGACACGTGGGACCCATATGTCATTAGGTGCGGAGAAGGAGATGTTGAAGGTAGCCGTTGGGACTTGTTCAGTGAGAAATGGAGAGTTGTTGGAGTGAGAAAGTCAATATAGAGAGGAATTTTTTTAGAGAGTCCAATAGAGAGTAAAAAATAAAGAGTCTGTTGGAGATACTCTTAAGCCCCTAAAATAGAGAGCCCTCCAAATCCCCTCCCTCACCCCCTAGGCCTAGGGGTCTCTAGGGGGCCCTCTATTCCAAAATACAAACTAACAAGTGAGCCACTAAAAATGTAGAGGGTTGTTTATAGGGTATTCCTAGAGAATAGAGACAGCCCTACTGAAAGAAATAATGGGCTTTGTCGGATACCAATATCCGGGACGTCTTACCCAACGGGGTTAGGACCTATATTTGAGAGTCGCTCGCTCAAAATGGGTCATAAGGCATGTGGCCCTCTACTCACGATGCCCCTTTCATGAGCGGTCCAACTACGGCCCAGCTGTAGTCAGGCACGCCGCGCTCCGCGTCACCCGACCCCGGGAGGAGGTCGGAAGAAAGGTACCCGGACTGACGAAACACTACGCTTGCCTGACCCGGCGAAGGGGTCGTGAGGAGGAATCACAATATATGGAAGCCTCTGCCTCGCTCGATCCCTGCGTCGGGATGAGGGACCCACAGACCCATCCTCAGTCTTGCCCGACCTCCCCCGGGTCAAAGGGCCATCATGACCTGATTCACAGGGGCCAGCCCCGTCAGGCGGGGGTGGCCCGCGACGTGAACGGACGCTGTGAGCATTAATTGCTAGGATGGTCGCTGTACACCTAATATGGCGATCTACCCCGTCCTAAACGAATGACGGGGCACTGCCATGCTCAGCGCCTACCCCGTCCTAAACGAATGACGGGGCGTTGCCATGCTCAGCGACCACTCCGCCCTTTCGAATGATGGAACATTGCCATGCTCGGCCATCATTCCGTCCTTACAAATGATGGAGCGCTGGCATGCGGCATGGATATGTCAAATACCACTGTTTGACACGACCGCAAGGTACTCATCATGGGCGTCGTCTACAGTTCCCCGTGAGGGGCCCAGGAGCAAGCGAAGACCGAAGGCTTGGATGTCCACCTTCCTCTAGAAGCCTCCCCTTTCTAACCCTTGGTTTCCCTTTTTTCTCTCCCTCATGTAAATGGCCCGGCCCATTCCCTTGGACTATAAAAGGGAAGAGGGGCCTTCCTTAGCAGAGGTTGACGATTCACCCGACTCACACCTCATATGCATACATTCACAGAGACTTGGGAGCTCGTTCCCTCTCTTGACCGCTTGTAACCCCTACTACGAGCAACGCGAGTAACATGAGAAGCCTCGAACTGGACGTAGGGCGTTCATGCCTGAACCAGTATAAACCCATGTGTCCTCTCACGAACCATCCGAGCCTAAACACGCAATCCACTAAATTCATTCGTCGGTGATTTCTTGCATCGACAGTTGGCACGCCAGGTAGGGGCCTTTGCGTGTTCGGCGATCTCCATCAGGCTTCGGATGGCCAGTGACGTTCGAGCTGGGCTGCCGGGACGCACGTGCATTTGGAAGTCTGGACTTCATCACTACCGACGGCAGGGAGCTGGAGCGAGTCACCACCGCCACCCCGACCATCGACGCCGATGCCGATGTCGCGACGGTCACCGAGGCCCTCGCGAACATTCAGTTTGATGCCCCTGAAGCCCGCGACCTCCTCGCGGACTCTAACGGAGGAGACCTCTGGAGGCAGCTCAACACATTCCTGGGACTGCGACCGTCCCGGGAAGACACGCGCTGCATCGTGTTCGCTTTGGCGAATGTCATGACCTAGCTTGCGGGCGGCGCTCCTATCTCCCCAGACGCGCCAATCCCCATTCCACCCTACACGGCACCTTTCGGCATACGCAACGTGGGTGAAAGGGTAACGCGCCGTGCCATCCCCCCGCGGACGATGAGTTCGTTGGGATGATCGACCATGTCTCGGAGTCGGTTATCGACCTGCTCAACGATGGCTCATCGGAAGCGTCCGAAACGAAGCTGGCCGCAGAGAGCCACCACCCCTCCCGTGAGTGTATCATGGTAGACACTCCGGACGGGGCGCTGGGGGAGGCGAGCGACGATGACTCTGGGCTCGCGACACCGTGGCCGACGCCGTCGCAGCCATCGCCGTCATGGCCAACGCTGCCGCGCCATGCGGCGGGAGGGCCGCGACCGAGCCACCTCAGCACCCGCGCCCTGACCAGGGGCGGGCCCGGTGGCAGGAGCTCCAAGAGGCCCGACGCCGGCAGGAGCAAGAGCGTGCGCGTGTAGAGCAGGAACGGCTTCGTGTGGAGCAGATGTGTGATGGAACAGTCCTACTTAAACAGACTCAGGTGTGATCTGTAGTGTAAAACACTAACACGTCACACACCTGGGTCAGCATAAGTCCGGAGTTCCATCGAGTGTCTCCGAGACAACCCGAATCATTCACCATCAGCTGTCTCATCACAAATATTCAGGATCCCAACACCAGAGGAAACATCACAGATATTGCACAAGGCAAATATATACAACACAGATAGGTAAGAGTTATACAAACTAGGGCAGCTCAAATTTAAACAACATGACACAAGTTCTAAGTTCAGCAACAGGTTCACAAGGTAATTAAACAAACAGATCATGTCGTGCCTTGACATGTCTGAGTCCTCGGTCCACCATGGCGCCAGCGACAAGAGCTACTCCTCGGGCTCAACTGCAACAAGGGTCAAAGAACCCTGAGTACAAAAGTACTCAGCGAGACTTACCCGACAAACTATTCTAAGGGGAGATCAAGGGCATGCAAGGCTTTGATGTTAAAGAGAAACCAACGAACCTCTGCAAGGCATAGCTTACTAAGTTACTACTCTAATTGCCAAATTTTAGACTACCTAGAGATTACCCTATGCAGCTAGGTGAGCCAACCAAACTTGCCAAACAATAGGATTAGCGAAAGTAAAACAAGTAGGAGAACTTAACATTACATAAACACACAACAAGTATCTGTCAGGATCAAGCATGTACCAAAACTGTGACACTCGGCGATTCGAATCGATTTCAAACCCTGCAGGGGAAAACCTGGGACACACGCCACGTGCGCGCTCCCGGTAGGCCACACGAAGCTACTTTTCCCGCTGCGGCCACCATTGCCTGAACTGTGCCCACATAGCCCCGGGTCGCATCCTCAATCCCTACACAGTGCCCGGGCAAAGGCATGTGGGTTACTGACTACGACCCCGCCCACATTCCTCGCCAGACATGGTGAGTCACAGTTCAACCGTTAGTACCACAGAAGTACATCAGCGGCTCTCTATACCGGTATGTGCCCAGTACGTTCAAAGCTTGACCACAGGCAGACCACAGCAAAACATACACTCACCAAGTGGGCAGGACCAGCTCATACTAACCAAAGCGTCTAACATATTCCATTATTAACCACCATAGGTCCTGCCCAACACTTTCAAAGACTGATTAAACCAATTTTAGCTCTCTAAAGCAAGCACTACCTAATGTGCAGGTGATCGGGATAACACCTGACTCCTACTACTGTGAACAGGTCTAAGCAACTCTACTCTATCTTTTTGAAAAGGTGGCAGAGATGCTCTAAACAAGGATAGATTATGCATCAAAATAGGATTCACTCAACTCCTAATCTAATGCACAAACATAGGCTTAATCATAACCATAGTAGTCAAGTTAGTACGGGGACAAGTATGCTTCGGGGCTTGCCTGGCTCACTGATCTCTAGCTCGGCAGCTACTGGGGCTTCTGGAGCTTGCGGAACTGCCTCAGCCTCCGCCTCGAACACCACCTCGTCTCCCTCTTAGACGTCGTTAGGGACCTCCACCAGCTCCGGCTGCAACGAATCTTGGTCTACACGATATGATGCAAAAACATGGAAACTTTAAATTAGAGACCCTTAACCACCCTAAACCTTTATAAAACACTTAATCAGCAAAAAGGAATTAATTAACTTAATCAAGGATTATAAATAAGAGGATATCTAATAAAAACCTATTTTTCTAATTAAACAAGCCCTTAAACCCATTCTAATAAACAAGGGTAATAATATAAAACATCTAATATACTATATAATAACCTAGATGCATAAAAAATGCAACTACTGCAACAAAATTTATTTCATTAATTTTAGAGCTTTCTACAAAAAGATATGCAATTCTAAGTGTTAATCCTATTGAAATGCATTTCTAAAAACCTAAAAACCTAAAACTTCCCGATTTTTTAGAAAACCCCCCGACTTTTCCTTTATTCAAACCCGCAATCCTCTCTTCTCCTCTCCTCACTAGCCTGTGGGCCTGGCCCACTCGTCTTTTCTCCTTTTTCTTTTTCTTTCTTTCTCCAGTGCTGTCCGAAAACAGGGCCCGGCCCATCTCCTTCGGCTTCTCGCGGCCGGGCCCACTCCCTTCTCTCCGTTTTCCCTTTGGCCGGCTCCCGGCCCAGCCCAGCTGCCCCTCTCTCCCTCTCAGGCCGGCCAATAGGGCCCGGCCCAGCCGCTCTTCCTTTCTCTCCTCTCTTTTCTTCCTCCTCGCGCAGACACAAGCACACACGCGCTGGGCCTGCAGGACCGACCGCGGCGGCGCTGCTCCACGGCGACCACGCCGGCAGCATGGCCTCGGCCCCCAAGAACCACCTGCCCGGACGTTCCAGAGCCACGCACACACGCCCCCGGCCAAACCCCTGACCAGAAGGCACCGGGGTGACGAGGAGCACAACCACGGCGGACGCAGCTCACGACCAAGACGGTGGCGCTCCGCACACACCTCAAGGACATCCTCCCCGGGACAACAAATGGCACCTCAAGCTTCTACACCACCTAGGACACCCCCCTGCTCTTGCTATCTCAAGCTCTAAAGGACGGGCCCCTCGATTTCCCTAGCGGCGGCGGTGAACCGCCCGGCGGCCATGGCGGCGCAGCCGCGCTCTGGCCAAACTAGCTTAGAAACGGCAACATGCCCCATGGTGAGCATCACGGGGACCTCAGGAACACGACTACGGGGTTGATAGGTGACAAAGGCGATCGGAAGATGGAGCTCACCGTGAGCTTGAACGGCAGCGGCGATTGCAGAGCAAAGAACGGCAGCGACGGTGACTGCTGCATGTCGGCGTCGGCAAGAAAAGGGCGGGGTGATAGGTGGATGGACTAGGGCACGCGCGGGCGATAGAGATTGAGCAGGAAGGCAGTGGTGGCGGTGAAATCCGGTGGCGACGGCGGACGGCGATGAACGGCAAATCGGAAGAACGAGGGAAAAAGAAACGCTCGGCTTGATCGGGCCTTATCCCGTCCGCGCGCGCAGCGACCACGGCCAGCAGTAGCTTGCCGCCCTCGCGTTGTCCCTCGCCTGCACTGGCGCGTGGCGTGCGCGAGAGTTGGCGCACGTCCATGAGCGATGGGGCGGCAGTGGCGGCGATGGCGAAGCTCTGTCGAGCTCAAGCTGAAAACCGGCCTAAAACCGCCCCCAAAGTCAGTCCCAATCTCCCCATTTCGTATGCCGTCCAAACTATGGCCCAAAACAAAACTTGTAGAGGGCACATCCATCTTCAAAACTCATTATTGGACTTCGATCCAAAACTCCACAGATCAAAAGATTTGAAGCTCTGAATCTCAGCTTGAAAACAGAATTATAACTGAACTCGTTCTTTGTTTCTGAAACTCATCCAGGCCAGTAACTAAACATGGCTTTTTCTTCAAATTGTGTATGTAAACTCTTCGAGCTCAAATAACGAAAGTTGTAGCCCAAACATTGAAATTCATTTGCCTTAATATAACCTTGATCTATATCTCAACAAATTTTGAGATATCGGCCACTGAATATCCTGTCCTCCAAACTCGGCATTTCTGAATCCCGTGCAAACTAGCAGATTCAGATCGATTTTCCTCTATATTGTAAATGTAAACTCTCAAAACTCCAAATACAAAAGTTGTAGCCTGTATATAGAGCTACATCTTCTTCAATATGACCTTGATCTAAATCTATTTATATCGCAAGATATGCTGCTCTGAACTTCGATCCTTGCAATCACCTATTCCCTGAAAAATTCAGTTAACTCTCTTTTTAAACCTGCCATCTTTAGGCCACTTTTTCTTCATATTTCACATGTAAACTATCAGAACTCCAAATGTAACTTTTGTTGCTGGTACCTAAGGCTCCATGTTCTCTTATACACTTATTTGCTGATTTGGCTTAGATGGGAAACTACAAGACCTTAAACTTGACCAAAAATCCAACGCAAACACTTTTTCCTGTAACCCCGTTTCCATCTTTTGCTTATCTTTAGTAATCCATGATTACTTCCTAATGACCATGAAAGGTTTCCAAAACAGCATTTAGAAGTTTTATTAACACAGGAGTGTTACAAGGAGCGCGTACGCATGGAGCAGGAACAGGCGCGCATTGAGCGTGAGCTTTGGCAATAAGACGCCGGAGCACCGGTGCGCGAACGAGCGCGCGACGTTCAACGGCGGATCGTTGGCGACGGCGGGGCGCCCCCATGCTTCGCGAGAGCGAGCCAGAACATTGCGGCGGCTGCAGTGCTCTTACGGGGGCTTCCCGACCCTGTCACGTCGGAAGCCCATAGGGCTTAACGCGAGGTGGGCGAGCTCCTTGAGCGAGCGGCGGCGCAACAGGCCGAGAGCTCACAGTCTCGACGACGCAGCTCTAAGGCCAGTCAGCGTCACGCCTCAAGGCCGCCTCTGCAAGACTGCGGCGACCACAACCCACCGGACGTCTTGGTCCACAAGCCGCGTCCTGGGCCCGACGGGCAACCAGGAGCCCCAATCCAGGGACGCCTCGGCCCGGTCTGCGACGCGCGCAACATCGTCGTCAGCCAGCCGAGGGCGATCGGGGGCCCCAGCGTGGACGCGCCCCTCATCGGGGCGGTCGTTACGACGACCACGACATGGAGCATAGTCCGAGTCCGGACGCACTAGGGCCACGGGCCTTCAGCTCCCGCATCAAGACCCCGACGTGCCCGCAACGATTTCGCCCCCCGACGAACTTACTGAAGTACACCGGGGAGACGAATCCTGAGCTCTGGCTCGAGGATTACCGGCTCGCCTGTCGAGCTGGTGTGAGCGGATGATGACAACTTCGTCATCCGTCACTTGCCGTTGTACCTGGCCAACTCGTCTAGAGCATGGCTCGAACACCTCCCTGCTGGCTAGATCCAGAACTAGGCCGACCTCAGGGAGATTTTCGTCCAGAATTTCTAGGCGACCTACACTCGTCCGGGGAACCCATGGGACCTCAAGAATTACCACTAGAAGCAAGGGGATACTCTCTGAGAGTACATCCGGTGCTTTTCCCAGCAGTGCAATGAGTTGCCCAACATCGCTGATGCCAACGTCATCGGCGCGTTCCTATCGAGAACGACCTGCAAGTCCCTTGTTCATAAGCTAGTGCGGAAAATCCCTCGCACGGCGAAGGATCTCTTCGACATAGCAATGAGCCACGCCTCCGGTGAGGAGGCGGTCGGGGCGATCTTTTACCACCCTTCTGAGGGAAAGGGCAAGCGGGACGAGGAGGCCGACGAGGGCCCCTCCGACCACCCAAACAAGAAGAAGAAGAAGAAGAACAAGGCGCGGCGTCAGGACACCGACGCCGCCATGGTAGCCGCGGCCAAGCGGAAGCCCGGTGCCAAACCTTCGATAGGAGAGGCGACCGACCACTTCAAGAAGATGTGGAACGGTCCTTGTCCCAACCACGAGTATGCCGTGAGGTACCTCTACACGGATTGTTCTCTCATGAAGAAATTCATGTTGGGGGACACTTGGAAAGGGGAGCCGCGGAGACGGAAGCCCGATCCGACCCTCAAGGGCCCCGAGGCGGGTGAGGATATGGCGACCGACCCTTACCCAGAGCCCGATGGATGTTTGATGATCTTCGGCGGCACCGAGGCCTCGGTCAACAAGGGTCGGGCCAAGGTGGAACATCGTGAAGTATTTGCTGCCAAACCAGCCACGCTGCCTTTCTCCAATGGTCAGAGGCAGCAATAACCTTCGATCGCGAAGACCACCCGCAATTTGTCCCCCGACCAGGCAAATACCCACTCGTGGTTGATCCGATTGTCGGTCGGAAGCGACTTACCAAGGTACTGATGGACGGCGGGAACGGGCTCAATATCCTCTACGCCGATACGCTTGATGCAATGGGCATCGATCGGGTGCGTATCCGCCCGACTGGGGCGCCCTTCCACGGAGTTGTCTCTAGGAAGCAGGATGTCCCCCTCGGGCAGATTGACCTACCCGTCACGTTTGGGACCCCGTCCAATTTCAGGACGGAAACTCTCACATTCGAGGTGATGGGATTCCATGGATCCTACCACGCCATTTTGGGTCGACCATGCTACGCGAAGTTCATGGCCGTCCCCAACTACACCTACCTAAAGCTCAAGATGCCGGGGCCAAAGGGGGTGATCACCATAGGCTCGTTCTTTCAATGAACCTATCAGTGCGAAGCCGAGAGCTGCAAGCTGGCCTCGGCGACCGCCGCTTCCACGGAGGAGCTCGCGCCGATCCGGGCCCGACTGGTGGAGGAGGCTCCGGACTCCAATCATAGTGCAACCTCCTTCCAGCTGACGGAAGACACCAAGGAGGTGTAGCTCGACCCGGACAACGCCAAGAAAAGGTGGCTCGAATCGAGACCAAGTTGTCCCCCAAATAGGAAAGCGCGCTCGATGACTTTGTCTGCGCAAACATCGACGTCTTCGCGTGGAAACCCTCGGACATGCCTGGCATCTCGAGGGAAGTCACCGAGCACTCCTTGGACATTCAGCCTGGTTCCAAACCGGTGAAACAACGCCTGCGCCGCTTCGACGACGAGAAGCGTATGGCCATCGGTTAGGAGATCGCGAAGCTTTTGGCGGCCGGATTCATCAAGGAGGTGTGTCATCTCGAGTGGTTAGCCAATCCTGTTCTTGTACGGAAAAAGAATGGGAAAGGATTCGTTTCATTTACCGCGCATAGATCAAATAGTCGATTCGACCTCGGGGTGCGAAACCCTCTGCTTCCTTGATGCGTATTCCGGATACCATCAGATCGTGATGAAAGAGTTCGACCAGCTCGCGACTTCTTTCATCATCCCATTCGGTTCATACTGCTACATGACGATGCCTTTCGGGCTTAAAAATGCGGGAGCTACATATCAACGATGTATGCTCAAATACTTCAACGAACTCATCGGACAAACCATAGAGGCATACGTGGACGACATCATAGTCAAGTCCAAGCATGCCGACCAACTCGTGGCCGACCTGCAAAAAAAATTTTGATAAGCTCCGGGCGAACGGTGTCAAACTCAACCCCACCTCGAGAAATGCATATTCGGGGTGTCGAGAGGGATGTTGCTTGGCTTCATTGTATCCCAATGAGGGATTGAGGCCAACCCAGAAAAAATCGAGGCCATCGACACGATGGGCTCAATCCAGAATCTTAAGGGAGTACAACGAGTCACGGGATGCCTGGCCGTGTTGAGCTGGTTCATCTTAAGACTCGGAGAGCGAGTCCTCCCCCTATACCGCCTTTTGAAAAAATCTGAGCGATTCACTTGGACTCAGGAGGCCCAAGAGGCCCATGACTAGATCAAGGCCATGTTGATGAAGGCGCCCATCCTGGTCCCCTCGACCCTGGGCGAACCCCTCTTGCTCTACATCGCGGCGACAACACTGGTCATCGGCGCAGCGCTCGTGGTAGAGCAAGAGGAAGAAGGACACACCCTCAAGGTTCAGCGTCCGGTGTACTTCATCGGTGAGGTACTCAACGACACGAAGACGCGGTACCCGTAGATCCAGAAGCTGTTGTATGCTGTCTTGATCGCCAAAAGGAAGCTGTGCCATTACTTTGACTCACATCTAGTCACCGTCATGAGTTCGTTCCCTCTCAGCGAGGTCATCAATAATCCCAACTCCACTGGTCAGATCACGAAATGGGCGCTCGAACTGATGGGTCAAGGGATCGTGTATGCCTCCCGGGTGGCGATCAAGTCCCAAGTCCTCACCGACTTCATCGCCGAGTGGACCGAGACCCAAATGCCGCCGGTGCCAGTCGACCAAGAGTACTGGATTATGTACTTCAACAGGTCGCTGGTCAGAACGGGTGCAGGGGTCGCACTAGTCTTTGTATCCCCATGTAGGGAGCGAATGAAGTACATAGTTCGCCTGCATTTCCTGGCATCGAATAATGCGGCCGAGTACATCAACGGCCTAAAAATCAAGATTGAGCTGGGAATTCGATGCCTCAAAATCAGAGGCGATTCTCAACTCGTGGTCGATTAGGTCATTAAAGAGTCAAGCTACAAAAGCAAAACCATGGCCACGTACTGTCGAGAAGTTCGGAAGCTCGAGGACAAATTCGATGGCCTCGAACTCAAGCACATCAAGCGACGATTCAACGAAGCCGCTGATGAACTAGCCAAGAAAGCATCCGGCCGCGAACCAGCTCCGACCGGCATCTTCGCCAGCGATCAACAAAGCCCATCGATCAGCATCCCGAGCCCAGAGCCAACAAACGCGGCAGAGCCCTCCCAGGACTCGGCAAACACGCCCACCCAGGGATTGGGGGCTGACGACGCCCCGACCCCGACCACGACCGAGGTCATGGAAGTCAAGAACCCGGCGGCCGAGAGCGACCCGGCTAACTAGGCCTTGATCGACCAGGCCACGCTTACCCGGGGTGAAACTGCCGAGGCCGACCCCAACGACTGGTGATGGCCCTTGCTCGACTGCCTCCTAAAGGATAAGCTGCCTGAGAATAAGGATGAGGCTCGACGCATCTCGCGTCACGCCAAATCATATGTGATCGTGGGAGGGGAGCTCTATAGACGGAGTCGCACCAACGTCCTCCAGCATTGCATTCCCATCGAACAGGGAAGACAATTACTGAGTGACATACACGGAGGAAAAAATGCGGCCATCATGCCGCCCCTCGGAACCTTGTTGGAAACGCGTTCCGACAAGGTTTCTATTGGCCAACAGCAGTAAGGGATGCCGTAGAAATTGTGCGCACCTGCGAAGGGTGCCAATTCTACGCTAGGCAAACCCACCTACCTGCCCAAGCCCTCCAAACCGTCCCCATCACCTGGCCCTTCGCGGTCTGGGGGCTGGACATGGTCGGGCCCCTCAAGAAGGTGCCCGGGGGCTTCACCCATCCATTAGTCGCCATCGACAAATTCAGCAAATGGATTGAAGTTCACCCCATCACAACGATTCGATCCGAGGAGGTAGTGAAATTCTTCTTCGACATCATCCACCGCTTCGAGATCCCAAATTCCATCATAACGGACAATGGTACACAGTTCACCGGGAAGAAATTCCTACACTTCTGCGACGAACACCATATTCATGTGGACTGGGCAGCTGTAGCACAACCTTGGACGAACGGGCAGGTCGAACGCGTGAACGATATGATCCTCCAAGGCCTGAAGCCTCGAATCTTCGCATGATTGAAGAAATTCGGTGGCCGATGGGTCGAGGAGCTCCCTGCGGTGATTTGGAGCCTAAGAACGATAGCCAGCTGGGCAACCGGGTTTACACCGTTCTTCATGGTGTATGGGTCAGAAGCCATCCTACCAGCCGACCTTGAATACGGATCCCCGCGAGTCCGCGCTTACAACGAAGCTGGCAACTAAACCTCCTTGGAGGACGCCGCCGACCAACTGGAAGAAGCCCGAGAGGTCGCACTGGCACACTCGGCCAAATATCAGCAGGCACTACGGCGGTATCACAGCCACCGAGTGCGGGAATGCGCATTCCAGGTCGATGATCTTGTCCTACGCCTGGTCCAAAACAATAAGGACCGGCACAAGCTCTCATCCCCCTGGGAAGGCCCATACATCATCTTCCAGGTCCTTCGACCCGACTTGTACAAGCTATAGAATGCCGACGGCGAGGAATTCACCAACGCTTGGAACATCGAATAGCTATGTCGCTTTTACCCTTAAAATCCTTGTCAATTTTGTACATACTTTGACATGCTCCCCTGACCGCTTACAAGCAACCCCCGACCCCGTTACACGGGGTCGGAGGTCGCTCGGGGGCTAACCAGGGTCCCCCTGGACACTGAACTCGGCCAACGTCTGACTTCTTTCACGCCACGAGCAATGGTAGGGGTATGCTACAACGGGGTTGTGGCGGAACGGTCCTACTTAAACTGACTCAGATGTGATCTGTAGTATTAAATACTAAACACGTCACACCCATGGGTCAGCATAAGTCCGGAGTTCCGTCGAGTGTCCCCAGGACTACCCGAATTATCCACTTTCAACTTTCTCATCACACACACTCGGGATCCCAACACCAGAGGATACATCACAGTAATGCACAAACACTTATATACAACACGGATAAGTAAGAGTTACACAACCAAAGTAGCCAGTTTTAATTTACAAACTAGTTAATACCAGGTTCAGCAAGTGGCTCTTAAGTCATAATTAAATAAACTAACTAAGTAAATCATGTCGTGCCCTGACATGATCTACGTCTTCCAGATCACCTCTTCTCCAGAAGCTGCATCTACTCTTCAGGATCAGCTGCAACAAGGGTCAAACAACCCTGAGTACAAAGGTACTCAGCGAGACTTACCCGACTGACTATACTAAAGGGATTATCAAGGGCATGCAAGGCTTTGCGGTTTAAAGATAAATAAACGGACTCTTGCAACATATAGCTCATTAAGCTACTACTCTAATTGCCAAACAATAGGAAATGCTGATGTAAAACAGGTATTAGAGCTAAACAGTCAATAAACATACATTAAATATCTGTCAGGATCAAGCATGTATCAAAACCGTGACACTCGGCGATTCGAATCGATTTCAACCCTGCAGGGGACAACCTGGAACAGACGCCGCGTGCGCGCCCCCGGAAGGCCACACGAAGCTACTTTTCTCACTGCGGCCACCATTGCCTGAACTGTGCCCACATAGCCCGGGGTCGCATCCCCAATCCCTACACAGTGCCCGGGCAAAGGCATGTGGGTTTACCGACTACGACCCCACCCACGTTCCTCGCCAGACATGGTGAGTCACAGTTCAACCGTTGGTACCACAGCAGTACATTAGTTTCCCGGCTCCCCATACCGGTATGTGCCCAGTACGTTCAAAGCTTGACCACAGGCAGACCACACAAAACCTACATTTTTTCCAAGTGGGCAGGACCAGCCTATACTCACTCAAGCATCCAACACAAGCCATTATCCAAAACCAACTGTCCTGCCTAACTCTTTCAAAGACTTACTAAACAAGTTTTTATTTCTTAAGCCAGCACTACCAATTGTGCAGGTGATTGGGATAGCACCTGACTTCTACTACTGTGTAAAAATCTAAACAATCTACTCTATCTTTTTGAAAAGGTAGCAGTGACACTCTAATCAAGAATTGGAATATGCATCAAAATAGGATTCACTCAACTCCTAAATTCATGCACAATCATAGGCTCAAACATCACAATACTAAACAAGTTAAACTGGGACGGGTATGCTCCGGGGCTTGCCTGGCTCGCTGATCATTGGCTCGGTGGCTTGAGAGGCTTGTGGAGCGGCTTCTTCTTCGGACTCGAAAACCACCTCGTCCCCTTCCTGGACGTCGTCAGGAACTTCTACCAGCTCTGGTTGCAACGTATCTTGATCTACACGCCATGATGCAAGAACATGCAAAATTTAGATTAGAGACCCTTAAACCCAAGTTAACTTTTGGAAAACTACTAACAAAGCAAAAATCCTAAACTAAACTAATGCTACCTAATTACTAAAACTATGCAAAACCTAGATTACTAATTATAAATGCATAAACAAAATTGCAACTAATCCTCCAAAATTTATTTCATAAATTTTGGAGATTCCTACAAAAAGATATGAATTTATAACCTATTAATGCATTAAATAAAACCCTCAAAAACCTAAAAACCTAACCAACTTTGCAAAACGCCCCCTGGCTTCTCCCTTATTCCACCCGTGCTCCCTCTCCCTCCTGCACAGACCGACAGGTGGGGCCCGGCCCATAACACTCTCTCCCTCTCTTCTCTGGCTGACGAGCGGGCCCGGCCCACCCCTGTTCCCCCTTCTTCCTCACGGAGCCGCCCGCGCGCGCGGCGAACAGAGCCGGCCCGGCGGCTCTGGCCACAACGGCAAGCGCCGACAGCGGGGCCCGGTATTCCAAAAACACCACGGCAGCACGTTCCCCACCCCCGCGCACCCAACCTCCCACCCAGGGCCCAACATTGGTGACCTTAGGCGGGGATTCAGAGGCGGCGGCGGCGCTACACCAAGAGCATGGCGGCGGCGCTCGGAGAACCACCCGGACACCCACTCTCCACGGCAACAAATGGCACCAAGGGCTCCTAGAAACACCGGGACACACGCCGCTCTCCCTAACTCGAACTCCCATGGTCCGGCTAGCTCCCTCTTCCCCAAAGCCGACGGCGAACCGATGAGCTCCCCAGGGCGGCGCAGCGGCGTCCCGGCCAGCTCGGCCACGGTTTTGGGCAACAAATGCCACGGTGAGCAGCGCACTAACCCCCTGAGCACGGACCTACACTTAGATGACGACGAAACGGCCCGGAACAAGGTGCTCACCGTGCGACCGGAGAAAAACGGCGGTGACGGCGGCCCGATTCGGGGAAAATGCCGGAGTACGGCTGGAAGGAATGGGTGGAGGGTGCCTGGGACTTGAGCGGAGGGTCAAGGGAAGGCTCTGGCTGCAGGGAAGATGGATGGCAAGGGTGAGACGGCGAGACGGCGGCGAAAACCGAGGACAGCGGGCTACGACGGTGAGCAAGACGAGAAAAGGCAAGGCCGGACTCGACGTTTTAACCGGTCGAGTGACCACCTCCAGCCGGCCCTGGCCTGCGCTGGCATCCGCTTGCCCGGCGCGTGGTCTCGGGGCTTGCCCTCGGCGGCGAGCAGGTGCGTGGCACCGCCGCGCCGAGCGGCGCCCCGGCCTGCTCCACCGCCCTGCCCTGCCCCTTAACTCCCACACTATCCTTTTCCTTTTTCTTTTATTTTTCTTCAAACCTAAATTACCAAAATGCCCTTGTTACATCCAAAATTCAAATTCAAATCCTTGCTCCAAACTTTTGAATGGCATTTGGTTCAAATGTGCAAATTCAAACTTGAATAATGGCACAAGACTCAACCTTAAAACTTAAGCATAGAAACCACCATTTCTCTTTTAATTTCTTCTTTCTTTTCCTTAATCCTTATTAGTGTCCACTTGATGCTTAAATGACCAAATAACATAACCAAAGCAAGGATTAAGAACTTAATTAACACTGGAGTGTTACAGCTTCCCTCCCTTAAAGAAATCTCGTCCCGAGATTTAACAGGGTTAAAAGCAAGTACTGAAACAGCGGCAAGGAAAATGTGTCATATTCTTAACTTGCCTTATATCTTACAAAAGAACAGAAAGCAACCACACTACAACTTATTTTTTTCAAACAACTCTGGATATTTAGACACTAGATACTCCTCTTGCTCCCATGTGGCTTCATTTTCAGTATGGTTACTCCATTGGACTTTATAGAATTTGATACTCCTCCTTCTGGTTTCTCTTTCTTTCTGATCCAATATTTTGATCGGACGTTCTTCATACGTCAAATCAGGCTTAAGTTGCAATTCTATTTCTTTGATGGCTTCTTCAGGTACCCGAAGGCATTTCTTGAGCTAAGAGACACGAAACACGTTATGCACCCCTGCTAAGCTCTCTGGTAAGACAATACGGTAGGCCATTGGACCTTGAAGCTCCACAATTTGAAAGGGTCCGATATACCTGGGTGCTAGCTTTCCCTTTACTCCAAAACGATGCACTCCTTTCATTGGGGAGACCTTGAGATAAACAAAATCTCCCTTCGGAAAGGATAATGGTCGTCTTCTTTTATCTGAGTAACTTTTCTGTCGGGACTGGGCTGTCTTCAAATTAGCTTGGATTTGACGAACTATCTCTTCAGCTTCCATAACTAAATCAGGTCCAAATATAGTTCTTTCTCTAGACTCAGACCAGTTCACTGGTGTTCTGCACCTTCTTCCATATAATGCCTCAAATGGTGCCATCTTGATGCTTTCTTGATAACTGTTGTTATAGGCAAACTCTGCCAAAGGCAAGCATTCATCCCACTTTTTGGAGTTAGTGAGAACATAAGCCCGAAGCATATCTTCTAGTATCTGATTAACTCTCTTGGTCTGTCCTCCAGTCTGGGGGTGGTAGGCAGAACTCCTGATCAAGGTAGTACCCAACAACTTATGCAATTGTTTCCAAAATCTTGAGACAAACTGAGAGCCTCTGTCAGATACAATAGTCTTAGGAATCCCATGCAAAGAGACTATACGGGATAAATACAACTCTGCATACTTCCAAACTGCATATGCCACCTTTACTGGAATGAAGTGAGCTGTCTTGGTAAGCCGATCGACAATCACCCAAATGGAGTTATAACCTTTGGAGGTAGTGGGTAATCCTACGATGAAATCCATAGATATGTCCTCCCATTTCCATCCCGGTATAGCTAATGGCTGCAAAGATCCTGCAGACCTCAGATGGTCGGCTTTTACCTTACGGCAGACATCACATACAGAGACATACTTGGCAATCTCTCTTTTCATTCTGGTCCACCAAAATCTCTGCTTCAATTCCTGATACATCTTATTGCTTCCAGGGTGCAGAGTCAAACATGATGTATGAGCTTCATCTAAAATTTGCTTCCTTAACTGTGGTACTTTAGGTACCACCAATCTCCCATTAAACCACAAAGTTCCCTCTAAGTCTTGTGTAAAGCACTGGGCTTGGCCTAGTTGTAACTTCTCTCTAATGCATTTCATACCTCTATTTTCCTTCTGAGCTTTCTTGATTTGGTCAATCAGAGTGGATGTAACATTAAGGTTATGCACACATCCTTCTGGTACTATACTGAGATTCAACTTCTCCATCTCCAAGCATAGAGTATTATCTAGATGCTTAGTAGTTATGCACATACATTGTGCCTTTCTACTCAAAGCATCGGCCACAACATTAGCCTTACTCGGATGATAATGGATCTTCAAGTCATAATCCTTTATCAACTCTAACCATCTTCTCTGCCTCATATTCAAATCTGACTAGGTAAAAATATACTTTAAAGTCTTATGGTCTGTATAAATATGACACACACTACCAAGAAGATAATGGCGCCATATTTTCAGAGCATGGACCACTACTGCTAACTCCAAATCATGAGTTGGGTAATTCTCTTCATGCTTCTTGAGTTGTCTTGAGGCATATGCAATAACTCTCCCTTCTTGCATTAGCACACAGCCCAACCCAATCCTGGATGCATCACAATACACATCAAATGGTTCTTCCAAATCCGGCTGGGCTAAGACAGGAGCTGTGGTTAGAAGTTCTCTCAGGGTTTTGAAAGCTTCTGTGCATTCTGGGGTCCATTTGAACTTATTTTGCTTCTTCAATAGCTCCGTCATTGGCTTTGCTATCTTGGAGAAATTAGGAATAAACCTTCGATAGTACCCAGCCAATCCTAGAAAACTTCGGACCTGGAAGACGGACTTTGGAATCTTCCAGTCCAGAACTTCCTTAACCTTACCAGGGTTCACTGCAACACCTTCTGATGATAAAACATGACCCAGAAATGGAACTTCTTTCAACCAAAATGCACATTTGCTGAGCTTAGCATACAACTGGTGTTCTCTCAATCTATTAAGAACAATCCGCAAATGCTCAGCATGCTCTTCTTCATTCTTGGAATATACCAATATATCATCAATGGACACCACTACAAATTTGTCTAACTCTGGCATGAACACTGAATTCATCAAATACATAAAATATGCTGGAGCATTTGTCAATCCAAAAGACAAAAGTGCAAAACTTCGACTGATAAAGGAATGCGATGCTCCAGAATCAAACAAAACAAATGCTGGATGGTGTTTGACAGTGAACATACCAGCTAACACCGGCTCCTCCTCGGGAATCTCCTCAACATTGAGATAATTCACCCGTCCAGTGCGTGTGTTCAAGAACTTCTTTTTAACAAAGCGAGAGCCCGATCCCTGAGCTGGAGTGGTTGCTGCAGCTGCTGGTGCTGGTGGAGCTGGAAGTGCTGGCACTGCCTGATTGGCCTTGGGAAGCCGACACTCCCGAGCAAAGTGCCCGAGCTGACCACAATTGTAGTAGGGTTGCTGTCCAGCAGAAGCACAGTTGTTAAAACCCGACCCAGCTAATCGAGGAACATTAGCTGGAGCCCTCACTACCCACTGCCTGTTCCTAGGTTGCTGGTACTGTTGTTGCTGAGGAGCACGATACCCTGATCGTGCCGGTACACGGAACACCGTCCGCATATGCTGCTGGGGTGGAGCCAGGGAGGATCCACCAGGAGCTGCCTTTCTCTTCTTCTCCACATGATAAGCCTTCATCTGGTCCTCAGCCTGAATAGCTTGACTGACCAAGCTATTGAAATCCGAAAACGTGCAGGTGGACAACTTATGTTGCATTTTTAAATTTAAACCCCGATAAAAACAATCCCGCTTCTTCTCATCGGTATCAACATAGGGGCGAGCATACTGAGCCAGGAAATTAAAATCATTGGTGTATTCCAACACTGACTTGCTGCCCTGCTGCAGCCTCAAGAATTCTTCTAACTTCATCTTGAGCAACCCACTAGGAATGTGGTATCCACGGAAAGCAGTGCGGAAATCATCCCATGTCACCATGTTTCCGGCCGGTTGGGTTGCCAAGAAATTTTCCCACCAGGTACTGGCAGGACCATGAAGTTGCTGAGATCCATACTCAACTTTTTGTGCATCCGTGATGCGAGGAATTAAGCGAAACTTCTGCTCCATGGTTCTGAGCCACTCATCAGCTTCTAGAGGGTGTTCTGGCCTAGAGAAGATTGGGGAATGAACATCCATAAACCTCTGATAATCCACCCCTTCCATGGCATCCTGCTGTCGACGGGCAGAAGATCCCGCAATACTCTGAGTCAACTTATTCATCAGCCGGGTTAGCTCATCATTGTTGCTGACAAGATGAGCCATAACATCAGCAATAGTCAATGGAGTGGGTGGTTGTGGAGGTCCCGACCCTTCTGGCGGGGTATTTCCAGCCCCTCCAGATCCATTTCCGCTGCGCTGAGGTTCCGACATTCTATAAAGAAAGAAAAACTCCCAATTAACACTTAACTCAAATTGTTGTTGCTTTACAAAGTAAGGCACAACATTTGGTAAAGGCAAGGAAAACATTGAAGTTACACAAGCTTGTCTTATTCACAACATCAATACAGAAATGCACTTCAAAACAGTACATGTATAATACAACAGCATATTACACACTTAATTATACATGAAAAGGTACACAAGAAAACTCCAAAAGACAACCCATGAGCGTACACTCCGCTCACTTATTCCTTACAGTTTTTATAACAACCACCCTCACTCAACACATCTTCAAGGAGCATCATTATCATTATGACCCAGTCGCCGAAGCATCTCACAAATTTCATCTTGATTATCTCTAACCAGGCCAAAAAGATCGTCATACCCCAGGTTAAAACCACCCGAGGTTCCACAATCTCCCTTGTATTCTCCGAAGGAAGCAACGGAGTCCTCAAGGTATGGCGCTGAAGACTAATTTTCCACACTAATCGGCTCACTGGGTTCTTCTGGGTCTTCTTCCTCCTCTTCCTCATCAGAATCATCAACTTCAAACCAATCACCCACCATCATAGGTACCTCCTCCTCATCACCCTCTGGCATTGCAGGCTCTTCACCAAACTCCGCAAAATTATCTCCTCCTTGCTCCTCACCATCCTCTGGCATTGCAGGCTCCTCACCTTGATTAGGTTCCTGGTGTTCACTTGAGCTTCCTCCAGGACAACCCTTAAAGCCTCTATTTCAGCGAGGTTCTGCAACCTTTCTTGTTGGAGGTTATTGATATTATTATTCCACATTTGAGCTTGCATCTCATACTCTAAATTACGATTATGAATATATTCTTGTTGATGCTGGATTTGGCCTTGGAGATCATTAATGCGCTTCTCATAGGAATCCCGAAGGATCCCTACTGTGACATTTCTCACGTCTGCCTCATCTTGGTAATGTTTCATTTGTGCTTCAAATTCAGCCTCTCTCTGGGCAGATTGCTCCACTTCCTTTCTATTTTGACTATATATCCTCTCTTGCTCTTGGTTCATATTAAACAGGGCCTGCATATAACTACTTTGGGCACTCATGAATTCATGGTATTGTGCCTTGGAGGTCTCACTCACCTTTCTTATCCTGGATCCCCACAGGTCATACTCTCTCACTTCGGATGGAAAGTATTTGGCATTGGTTTGACCTACTTCAACAGAGTGCTCATGACACAGCTCTGTCAAAGCCTTGTGTGCAACTAAAGCAATTTTGTCATCCTGCTCAATGCCTTGAGTATACACAGTCCTGGTGGGCCACTCTGGGTACTTAGGATTTGGTGGAAAGTGGTGGTATATCTCACACAGACAATGGTTTTCAGTGATGGTCTCTTTGGCCACATACTCCGGATGCTCCTCATACCCCAACTTCAGCATTGTTTCCCATAAGATTTGAGGGAAACCAGACTCATTGGCACAAAACCCATGAGTCCACCCTTCTTCATCAATCCAGTTACCAGCCATCTGAACAACGAAAACAGAAACTTAAGCCAAGGAGGAAAACTAAGGCCTTAAAAGCTACCCAAAACCCATGCAACTGGTATGATATGCACATGCTCGAATCCTACATCCCGACCGGATCAAACAAATTCTCAACTAAAATTGGTGGCATTTTCATATGACTCTCAACCTATAATAGATCTATCGAATCTATATGTTACGATCGCGGTTAGTGTACCTGCGGAAAAACACACATTACCATTCACTATAGGAATGGCACCCATGCGTTCAACACTGCATGGACAGTGCTTCATACGTTTACACGTATTCACTTGTCCCATACTCACCACCGTATGGTCGGCGTTTGCATGTCCCATATCATTGCCATATGGGATGCCCCTGAGTAGGCCACTCTCCAGGGTTAAGCGACCGTGATTAATAAGATCACATGGCAGGAACTCCGCACTCCACATCAGGCGGCAGATGTCGACAAGCCTCAAAGACAAGCCCAACAGGTTAGCCAATGGACAGGTCGCCCCCCGAACTATCAGTGAACGGGGCCCCTCACACAAGCAAGCTTGTGCAAGTCAGAGTCATAATATTATATCTTGCTGAATTTAACTTACCTTTCATACCTGATCGAAGGTGCGTCGTTACAAAATCGCAAGTTTAGCGAAAAGTAAATACATAACTTTAGAAGTTAGTTTACTAGGGCCACCCTGAAAAACTTATATACTACCTAGTAGGGCACTCTACTGGGTTCAACACAATATCTGTGATGGCCTGAGGATATGTGCTCTGATACCAGCTGTGGCGGAACGGTCCTACTTAAACTGACTCAGATATGATCTGCAGTACTAAATACTAAACACGTCACACACCTGGGTCAGCATAAGTCCGGAGTTCTGTCGAGTGTCCCCGGGACTACCCGAATCATCCACTTTCAACTTTCTCATCACACACACTCAGGATCCCAACACCAGAGGATACATCACAGATAATGCACAAACACTTATATACAACACGGATAAGTAAGAGTTACACAACCAAAGTAGCCAGTTTAATTTACAAACTAGTTATACCCGGTTCAGCAAGTGGCTCTTAAGTCATAATTAAATAAACTAACTAAGTAAATCATGTCATGCCCTGACATGATCTACGTCTTCCAGATCACCTCTGCTCCAGAAGTTGCATCTACTCTTCAGGATCAGCTGCAACAAGGGTCAAACAACCCAGAGTACAAAGGTACTCAGCGAGACTTATCCGACTGACTATACTAAAGGGATTATCAAGGGCATGCAAGGCTTTGCGGTTTAAAGACAAATAAATGGACTCTTGCAACATATAGCTCATTAAGCTACTACTCTAATTGCCAAACAATAGGAAATGCTGATGTAAAACAGGTATTAGAGCTAAACAGTCAATAAACATACATTAAATATCTGTCAGGATCAAGCACGTATCAAAACCGTGACACTCGGCGATTCGAATCGATTTCAACCCTGTAGGGGACAGCCTGGAACACACGCCGCGTGCGTGTCCCCGGAAGGCCACACGAAGCTACCTTTCCCACTGCGGCCACCATTGCCTGAACTGTGCCCACATAGCCCGGGGTCGCATCCCCAATCCCTACACAGTGCCCGGGCAAAGGCATGTGGGTTTACCGACTACGACCCCGCCCACGTTCCTCGCCAGACACGGTGAGTCACAGTTCAACCGTTGGTACCACAGCAGTACATCAGTTTCCCGGCTCCCCATACCGGTATGTGCCCAGTACGTTCCAAGCTTGACCACAGGCAGACCACACAAAACCTACATTTTTTTCCAAGTGTGCAGGACCAGCCTATACTCACTCAAGCATCCAACACAAGCCATTATCCAAAACCAACTGTCCTGCCTAACTCTTTCAAAGACTTACTAAACAAGTTTTTATTTCTTAAGCCAGCACTACCAATTGTGCAGGTGATTGGGATAGCACCTGACTTCTACTACTGTGTAAAAATCTAAACAATCTACTCTATCTTTTTGAAAAGGTGGCAGTGACACTCTAATCAAGAATTGGAATATGCATCAAAATAGGATTCACTCAACTCCTAAATTCATGCACAATCATAGGCTCAAACATCACAATACTAAACAAGTTAAACTGGGACGGGTATGCTACGGGGCTTGCCTGGCTCGCTGATCACTGGCTCGGTGGCTTGAGAGGCTTGTGGAGCGGCTTCTGCTTCGGACTCGAAAACCACCTCGTCCCTTACTGGACGTCGTCAGGAACTTCTACCAGCTCTGGTTGCAACGTATCTTGATCTACATGCCATGATGCAAGAACATGCAAAATTTAAATTAGAGACCCTTAAACCCAAGTTAACTTTTGGAAAACTACTAACAAAGCAAAAATCCTAAACTAAACTAATGCTACCTAATTACTAAAACTACGCAAAACCTAGATTACTAATTATAAATGCATAAACAAAATTGCAACTAATCCTCCAAAATTTATTTCATAAATTTTGGAGATTCCTACAAAAAGATATGAATTTCTAACCTATTAATGCATTAAATAAAACCCTCAAAAACCTAAAAACCTAATAAACTTTGCAAAACGCCCCCTGGCTTCTCCCTTATTCCACCCTCGCTCCCTCTCCCTCCTGCACAGACCGACAGGTGGGGCCCAGCCCATAACACTCTCTCCCTCTCTTCTCTGGCTGACGAGCGGGCCCGGCCCACCCCTGTTCCCCCTTCTTCCTCACGGAGGCGCCCACGCGCGCGGCGAACAGAGCCAGCCCGGCGGCTCTGGCCACAACGGCAAGCGCCGACAGCGGGGCCCGGGATTCCAAAAACACCACGGCAGCACGTTCCCCACCACCGCGCACCCAAACCCCCCTACACAGGGCCCAACATTGATGACCTTAGGCGGGGATTCAGAGGCGGCGGCGGCGCTACACCAAGAGCATGGCGGCGGCGCTCGGAGAACCGCCCGGACACCCACTCTCCACGGCAAGAAACGGCACCAAGGACTCCTACAAACACCGGGACACACGCCGCTCTCCCTAACCCGAACTCCCCTGGCCCGGCTAGCTCTCTCATCCCCAAAGCCGGTGGCGGACCAAGGACCTCTCCAGGGCGGCGCGGCGGCGTTCCGGCCAACTCGGCCACGGTTTTGGGCAACAAAAGCCACGGTGAGCAGCGCACGAACCCCCTGAGCACGGACCTACACTTAGATGATGACGAAACGGCCCGGAACAAGGTGCTCACCGTGCGACCGGAGAAAAACGGCGGTGACGGCGGCCCGATTCGGGGAAAATGCCGGAGTACGGCTGGAAGGAATTGGTGGAGGGTGCCTGGGACTTGAGCGGAGGGTCAAGGGAAGGCTCTGGCTGCAAGGAAGATGGATGGCAAGGGTGAGACGGCGAGTGAGCAAGATGAGAAAAGGCAAGGCCAGCTCGGCGTTAACTTAAACCAGGCGCGCGGCCACATCCAGCCACTCACCGCCTGCGCTGGCACC
>CM014273.1:51849690-51863198 GCA_004135705.1 Alloteropsis semialata
TGGGCCGGGTGGTTACATTGGTAAGGCCGAGTTGTGGGCAAAGGAAAGAGAGGACGCAATAGCCGCTGGGCAACCGGACCCTTTTGAAGGCGTGGACGAGCGCGCCTTCCAGTGGATTAAAGGGAGGAAAGGACGCCCGGAGGGGGAGAAATTGGTCTTCCCACAACCTGAGACCGAGGTAGTGGGGGCGAAGATTCTAGCACTTGCCGAAGCACAGAGGAAAGGCGAGTATGTTCCAAATAGGGACAATGATATGCTCAGCGAATCCCTTGGCACGAAAGAGCATGGAGGCCGGATCAGAGGCTTGTCCAAACACTTGACCTTTAAGGACGGGTTCAATAATGATAGGCAGAGGTACAGGCGACACGATCGGTACAAGGATCAAATTAAAGAAGCGGCGAAGAAAGCATTGCAAGCAAGATTTAATGAATATTTCACGGCGGCATTTGCAGAGCACCAGCAACGACAAATGATGAGCCAACCATCATTAAACAATAACTCAATGATGCCGCTGCCGCCGCCCGCTCCCTCAACCCTTTGTCGGAGTAGTGTTGCCTCTACGTCAGCACAACCATACCCGGTAGATGCTATAACTGTTGACACTCCTTGCTCGTTGCACATTCCGATAGACAGAAGTGGGAAGACAAAGGAGGCTACCAAAGGTGTGGCGTTGGTGGTGAGCAATAGTCCTGGGTTAGGGGGACAGCCTATCCCGCCATTATATGCATGGGTAAGAGTGCTCACAATTACGGATCCAAGACATGATGATCACTTCTTAGACTTATCCCTTGATGAGGGCATTGAAACCTTGGGACAAGCCCTAGGAAAGAATGCACCGTGGCATAAACGAGATATCATACTGGAACCTCCGCCACCTGAAGATCCTCTCTCACTCACACCCTGCTCCCAGAGGATGGTGACACCGGCACAAGTTCATGCTAAGAACACACAAGAGCATGTGCCACAGCAAGCAATTGTGGCCACCACTATCTCCAACCCGTCGACTCCACAGGTACAACAGGAGGCTCAACACCCATCACCACAAGTACAGCTGGAGGAACACCACCAATCAGCACAAGTACACCAGGAGGAACACCCCCAATCACCACAACTACACCAGGATGAACACCCCCAATCACCACAAGTACACCAGGAGGAACAACCCCCATCACCAGTGCAGCAATATGAGCCAGAGATGGTCATAAAGTCGCCAGCACGACCGAAGCGGTTAATGGGGTCGGTGCCACAGGTGATAAAGGCATACAAGAATACAGAGCCTGAGGTTGTGAACAGGTGGATGACAGCCAACAAAGGCGCAAACAAGAAGCTGACTCTGACAAAAAAAAAAGAATAGAAAGGAAGCAGTGGTGACTGGACCGGGGTTTTCCAAGCCTCGTACAGACACTGATTTCGTTTATAAAGTTGGGGTTCATGACATACCAGATTTGCCAGATTGCCCGCAGAAATTCGTGTATGGCAAAGACTTGCTACCCGGGTGGGCTCTTCATGATTGTCCTGGTGAAATGCAGAAGTTCCATAGTTGGTACCGCAGGGCATGCACCCTAGGTCTCACAACTGTATGGGCACGGGTCGATGTGGATGTGTTTGGTTGCAATAGATGGGAAAACCGAAGTACAGACATAGTCATGGATTTCGATGACTTCCATGCAATGTACCGCTTGCAAATGATGGAGCTAAACCCCATGAGACTGTGGTGTATGTAAGTGGTTCATCTCCATACACCATGTATATATGCATATGGTACTAGCCTTTGTAGTCTCAAAATGAATTCTTTTGCGATGTGTTGTGCAGGATGCAAGGTCGCCTCGCAATGGATTCGAAGACCAAGGTTGGATATCTTGACCCTTTTATTATTTGCAGGGCTAGGTGGGACTTCCCCCTCAAGTACCCAGACGACGCCGAAGATCTAAAGGACTGTAAGACGCACAAGGAGAGACAAAAGAAACGAAAGGAGCTTTCCATTGATCTTAGAAAGAAGGTGGCAATATACATAGCAACTATGTTGGATCGACATCGTGATGCGAGTTGCATATGGGCGCCCTACCTTTTCGGGTACGTCGTCTAAATTCCAACAATTCTTGCAGTCCCAATATTATTGATTATTGAGAAATTTGCAATATTGGGACTGCAAACATTGACCCTTTGCAGTTTTGCCATTAGGCCCACATTTCATGGACACAGATGGACCTATTTTGTCATTCACTTGGAGTGGCAAAACTGCAAGGGTCAATGTTTCCTAACTCACAGTTTTATACGGTGACCCTACAGAAAAGCCTCACCGTACGAAAGCCCATTCATCCTATATTACAACCACCGGATCAAACTGTGCGCGGCCTGACTATATAACTGCTGCTTGTGACCATAGGATGAATGGGCTTTCGTACGGTGAGGCTTTTCTGTAGGGTCACCGTATAAAACTGTGAGTTAGGAAACATTGACCCTTCGCAGTTTTGCCACTCCAAGTGAATGACAAAATAGGTCCATCTGTGTCCATGAAATGTGGGCCTAATGGCAAAACTGCAAAGGGTCAATGTTTGCAGTCCCAATATTGCAAATTTCTCTCTCAAATTCTACATATATCGATTAGCTTGATACTTATCGTCGCTACATAACACTGTGACAGTCAACACTGGGTTGCTTTTATGCTATTGCCGAGGGAAGCCAAATATGTGGTCTTTGACTCATTGGATTACCCGCAATCAGAATACAAAGATTTCTGTGTCATCCTGAAGAGGTAACAACCGATAATATTCTCTACACCTTACAAAATATTTGAGGCGATGATTATATACTAACTTGTCCCATTCTTTCAAGTAGTGCTCTTTTTCTCTACATTGACCATTATAAAGGGCCGGCTCCTGAGGGAGTAAAGGATTGGATTCCACGCACACACTACCCATGCCATAAGCAACCAGCCGGTACCTTGTTTTGCGGCTATTATGTGTGTGAATATATTAGGAGCCGCAAGCATTACACACCAAATACTGAACGTGTAAGTGTCTTTACCATATTTCAGCACATTCATTTTATGTCTAACTATCACTCGCTTAAGCCTAACTATCATATTTCAATACTGAATGTGTGTGAATATTCATTTTACATTCATTTCTCGTAAATTGCAGTCTAAACCACTCTAAGAGGAAGATCTTCTCAAGATAGTCAGCGAACTATGTCACTTCACAATGCTTGATGTGCTTCATGAGAAGGGCAAGTACATCGATAAGCAACAAGATTATTTCTATGAAGAAAAATATGATTCTCTTCGTAACTGGCACTTGGAGAAGTATCGCCTAACCATGTGAGGGTGTGGAGTGTGGACACTAAACTTGTGTGATTAATGTAATATACGTGTAATATCATTTGGATGACAATCTTGTTTTATGTTGGATTTGCTTTTATAGAATTTACAAAGAGATTAAATTGTGTACTGTTTGTGATTACTTTTATATTATTTGCCGGAGAAATGGTATTAGAAAATCGAATAATATTTAAAAATCAAAAGAAAAAACAAATATCAAAATTAAAAAAAAGGATTACCAGGAGCGGACGATGGAATGGCCCGCCCCTGTAAACACCATCTTCAGGGGCGGGGCAGGCCATCGCCCGCTCCTGAACAAGACATTTCCAGGGGCGGGCCATTCCTTTACCCGCCCCTGGAAACAAATCAGCAGGGGCGGGCGATGGCGTGGCCCGCCCCTGAACGTATTTCCAGGGGCGGGTGATGGCATGGTCCGCCCCTGGAAAAAACATCTTCAGGGGCGGACCATGCAATCGTCCGCCCCTGGAAAACATTTGTTGGGGCGGCCTAAATACCCGCCCTGCAAATGGCCATTTTTAGCAGCCAAAAGCAGGGGCGGATTTCGGCGCCGCCCCTACAAACGTCGTTTTACCCGCCCCTACAAACGTTTTTTTTGTAGTAGTGAGCTTTTACAACCCGCTTACATCATTTTATAATACTTGCTCTAAAGCATACCATTGCAAGGATCGATACTAATTAATGTCAAGCTCAACCGGGTCACATCTGCTTGACGGCTTGTCGAGAGCGAGACGGCTGCAGTAACTTTATTAATCTCAATATCAGAACAACCAATCTAGTATTTCGAATATGCTCATAGAGATACAGTTTACATTAATAGATTCATAGAGTGTGTGAGCGTCTACAAGCAGGTACCGATCATCTACGCGTGGCGGCCCATCTAGCTACCACCGGTATACATGGCCAAACGGGCTTGGCACGGTGGGCCGGCACGGGTCTAGCCCTAAAAAGCACGACCCTAGCACGGTCTGGCCCGATAACAATAGTGTCAGTGCCGTGCTAGTGCCCGGCCCAGTGCCGTGCCCGGGCCGCCTTCCCGGCCCGCGGCACTAGCACGGGCACGGCACGAAAAATGGGCCGGCACGATTGGGGCACGAAAAAGGCCCAATAGGAAGCAAATAACCCCAGCCTACAGCCCACTAAATCAACTAACCCTAGCCCCTCATTATTTTTTCACTCGACCATTGCCTTCCTGCCTCCGTCTCCGAGCCGCCGCCGCTTGTGGGAGTCGCGCGCCGCCGCTCGTGGGAGCTCGTCGCCGCCCCTCCGGCCCTCCGCACGCCGCCGGCTGCAGCCTCCCCTTCACGTGCTGCCGATTTTCCACGCCCGCCGCCGCTCCTCCCCGCACCCTGACTCCACGCGCCGCCGCTTGCCGCGTCGCTGCCACCGGGAGCCGCGCAGTCGGCTGCTGCTGTGGGTGCTCGCACCGGCCGCCGTCGTCATGGAGCAGCCGCGTTGTCTTCGCCGAGAAAGAGCCGCATCGGCCGCCGCCGTCGCCGAGAAGGAGCCGCGTTGGCCGCCGCCCCCGCCCGTGCCTAGCCGTGCTGTCGTGCCCGTGGGCACGGTACGGCACGCCGCCACCCTCGACGGGCCGTGCTAGTGCCGAGGCAACGGCACGACGGCCCTACGAGGCACGGCACGACTAGCAAGCGTGCCGCATAGTGCTAGTGCCGCGTAGTGCCGTGCCGCGTAGTGCTAGTGCCGTGCCGTGCCGGCACGGCCCGTTTGGCCATCTATAACCACCGGCGGCTCTCACATCCACCGTGGGCGCGCCCATTAGCACCGTCGTCGCCGTCAGCGGCGGTGAGGCTGCGCGACAGCTACCGCTTAATTACATTGACCTGGCCTCCTCCTGCCATCCATCACACACTTGTCAATCCCTGGCCTCGAATATTCTGGCCACCGAGATCACGACGTGCGACGCCGCGACGGGGACAGCACGAGGGAACATTCGATCTGCATCCACGGACCCTTTTTCCCATCACCACCACCTTTGCTTCAGCTGCACAAGTGACCTTTTTGGTAGTGTTGTACGTGCATGGCTGGCAGCCAAGGTATCTAGCAAGTACACGGAATGTAATAGAGCAAAGTGATGCGAGAATGTGGTAGAGATTGGGCAGATCGAGAATATGTGAAGACGCGGTCCCAAAAAAAAAAAGAGAATAAGTGAAGATAAGGTGGAAGCATATTTCCAACAATGGTGGGATTGGGAAGATCGCGATCGATGTGCTTCGTTTTCGTCTAATCGGTGATCCGTTTCGTGTAGTTACGGATTGACGTATGTGCCTATGGTAACGTAGGTTAGGCGTGCTTTACGGATTTGGCAAAGTTGGGCGGTATCCATTTCGAGCATCAGCTGGACGATCTCATTCCCATCCATGCACGTCTCGAGTGCGCCATGATTATATTCCCCCTGTTCTCTCCAGCTAGCTTTTGTACAGGTGGTACGCATGGTGCGCGGGGTTTCGGCGGCCTACACCGACGACGATACCGTGAAAAAGGTCCGGCCTGGATGTCCAAGTTTTCCTTTCTTGTTGTTTCCAAATTTTTCAATCATTTTTTTCTTTTCTATAATGCTTGTTGAGGCAACAGAGCACCCAATATTTTTTTGAGTAAAATTAAAACTCACTCAGGCCTTTCAACCTTTCTTGAAGCCAAACAATTTTTTTCCCGATGGAAGGTTTGAGCAACTCGAGCAAACCCTCTAAATACGTCCATACTTTGAATTTAGAGAGCACGGGATAAAAAAGCGAAGACCAGCAGACCCTCTATTTAGAGCATCTCCAAGAGATGCGCCATCTCGCTCGCCAAATCGAAAAAATGTGCCCCAAACAGCCTCGCCATCTTCCTCGCCTTCCCATCCGGCTCGGAAAACCTCTCCCTCCGCTAGCCAAACCTGGAGAGCGTCGTTGCCTCGCCAAAACGCTGGCCAAACGCGCTCGCCCTCCTGCCCCCGCCAACCCTGTCGCCCCTGCCAGCCCCTGCGCCCAGCGCCACCACCTCCACCACGGCCACCTCCTCTGCGCCCAGGCCGCCTCCCCCCACCAAACGTCGCCGCCACCTCCCCTGCGTCGGGGCCGGGCGTGGGAGTCCGGCGGGACCTTCGAGCGCCAGCCGTTGGAAGAGGGGCGCGGCCGCCAGGGCCGAGAGAGGGGGAGAGGGGCGAAACCTTTGTGTTGCTTGTGCGAGCTCTGTGTCGCCTTTCTCCAGGTGCTCGCTGCAAACCCCCCGCTCCCCTCACGCTCCCCACCCACCACACCCTCTTCCTCGATGCCATGCCGAGAGGCCAAATCCTGGCTTAAGCGCGAGCCCATCCCCCATTCCACCATGGATCGCTCGTCGCATTTTGACATCGACCTCAACGAGGCGCCGTCCCTGCTGCCATTAGAGCCCTCGCTCGCGCTGGCTCCGAAGCCGCCGCGGGAGCTCGCCCCGCCCGCCTATGCCCCGCCCCCGCTGCCGCCGCCGTAGCTTCCTCCTCCGTTGCTACCAGTCACGCCCGCCCAGCAGCTGCGGCTCCAGCAGGAGGTGCTCGAGGTGGTGCTCCAGCTCCACCGGCCGCCTGAGCTGAGGAATACTCCGTTTGGGCCCATAGGGAGCGTGCCCGCTGGGCTGCTCCCTGGCCTGGGTCTGCCGCCGCTGCCCCTGCACCCGCCAGGAGAAGCTGGGCGAAACCTTTGTGTTGCCGAGGAAGGAGGGGGCGGAGGAGGAGGCGCTGGAGCCGAGGCCGGCGGGGGCGAAGGAGGTGCGCCGGAGCCGACGAGCTCGGCCGGGGAGGAGGAGATGCAGCGGCACCTGCTGGGCCGGAGGAGAGGAGAGGTAGGTGTGCGACGTGCGAACGATAGGATAGATAGGAGGGGAAAGAATGGGATGACACGTGGGACCCATATGTCATTAGGTGCGGAGAAGGAGATGTTGAAGGTAGCCGTTGGGACTTGTTCAGTGAGAAATGGAGAGTTGTTGGAGTGAGAAAGTCAATATAGAGAGGAATTTTTTTAGAGAGTCCAATAGAGAGAGCCAAAAATAAAGAGTCTGTTGGAGATACTCTTAAGCCCCTAAAATAGAGAGCCCTCCAAATCCCCTCCCTCACCCCCTAGGCCTAGGGGTCTCTAGGGGGCCCTCTATTCCAAAATACAAACTAACAAGTGAGCCACTAAAAATGTAGAGGGTTGTTTATAGGGTATTCCTAGAGAATAGAGACAGCCCTACTGAAAGAAATAATGGGCTTTGTCGGATACCAATATCTGGGACGTCTTACCCAATGGGGTTAGGACCTATATTTGAGAGTCGCTCCCTCAAAATGGGTCATAAGGCATGTGGCCCTCCACTCACGTGCCCCTTTCACGAGCTGTCCAACTACGGCCCAGCTGCAGTCAGGCACGCCGCGCTCCGCGTCACTCGACCCCGGGAGGAGGTCGGAAGAAAGGTACCCGGACTGACGAAACACTACGCTTCGCCTGACCCAGCGAAGGGGTGTGAGGAGGAATCACAATATATCGGAAGCCTCTGCCTCGCCCGAACCCTGCGTCGGGATGAGGGACCCATAGACCCATCCTCAGTCTCACCCGACCTCCCTCGGGTCAAAGGGCCATCATGGCCTGATTCCCAGGGGCCAGCCCCGTCAGGCAGGGGTGGCCCGCGATGTGAACGGATGCTGCGAGCATTAATTGCTAGGATGGTCACTGTACACCTAATACGGCGATCTACCCCATCCTAAATGAATGACGGGGCACTGCCATGCTCAGCGCCTACCACGTCCTAAACGAATGACGGGGCGCTGCCATGCTCAGCGACCACTCCGCCCTTTCGAATGACGGAACATTGCCGTGCTCGGCCATCATTCCGTCCTTACAAATGATGGAGTGCTGGAATGCGGCATGGATATGTCAAATACCACTGTTTGACACGACCGCAAGGTACTCATCATGGGCGTCGTCTACAGTTCCCCGTGAGGGGCCCAGGAGCAAGCGAAAACCGAAGGCTTGGACGGCCACCTTCCTCGAGAAGCCTCCCCTTTCTCTCCCTCGGTTTCCTTTTTCTCTCCCTCATGTAAACGGCCCGGCCCATTCCCTTGGACTATAAAAGGGAAAGGGGCCTTCCTTAGCAGAGGTTGACGATTCACCCGACTCACACCTCATATGCATACATTCACAGAGATTTGGGAGCTCGTTCCCTCTCTTGACCGCTTGTAACCCTTACTACGAGCAACACGAGTAATACGAGAAGCCTCAAACAAGACGTAGGGCATTCATGCCTGAACCAGTATAAACCCTGTGTCCTCTCGTGAACCATCTGAACCTAAACACGCAATCCACTAAATTCACTCATCGGTGATTTCTTGCACCGAAAGTTGGCTCACCACGTAAGGGCCTTTGCGTGTTCGGCGATCTCCATCAGGCTTCGGATGGCCAGTGACGGTTCGAGCTGGGCTGCCGGGACGCATGTGCATTCGGAAGTCTGGACTTCATCACCACCGACGGCAGGGAGCTGGAGCGAGTCACCACCGCCACCCCGACCGTCGATGCCGATGCTGATGTCGCGATGGTCACCGAGGCCCTCGCGAACATTCGGTTCGATGCCCCTGAAGCCCGCAACCTCCTCGCAGACTCTAATGGAGGAGACCTCTGGAGGCGGCTCGACACATTCCTGGGGCCGCTACCGTCCCAGGAGGACACGCGCTGCGTCGTGTTCGCTTTGGCGAATGTCACGACCTAGCTTGCGGGCGGTGCTCCTATCTCCCCGGACACGCTAATCCCCAGTCCACCCTACGCGGCACCTTTCGGCCTGCGCAACGTGGATGAAACGGTATCACGCCTGTTGGCGCGTTACATGCGCCATCCCCCCGCGGACGACGAGTTCGTTGGGATGATCGACCACATCTCGGAGTCGGTTCTCGACCTGCTCAGCGACGGCTCATCGGAAGCGTCCGAAACGAAGCTGGCCGCGGAGAGCCACCACCCCTCCCGTGAGTGTTTCATGGCAAACACTCCTGACGGGGCGCTGCGGGAGGCGAGCGACAACGACTTTGGTCAGCCACCGGCACGCGACACGTGGCCGACGCCGTCGCAGCCATCGCCGTCATGGCCAACGCTGCCGCGCCATGCGGCGGGAGGGCCGCGACCGAGCCACCTCAGCACCCGCGCCCTGACCAGGGGCGGGCCCGGTGGCAGGAGCTCCAAGAGGCCCGACACCAGCAGGAGCAAGAACGTGCGCGCGCAGAGCAGGAACGGCTTCGTGTGGAGCAGGAGCGCTTACGCATGGAGCAGGAACAGGCGCGCATCGAGCGCGAGCTTCGGCAATACGACGCTGGAGCACTGGCGCACGAACGAGCGCGCGACGTTCAATGGCGGATCATTGGCGATGACGGGGCGCCCCCACGCTTCACGATAGCGAGCCAGAACATTACGGCGGCCGCAGTGCTCTTACGGGGGCTTCCCGACCCAGTCACGTCGAAAGCTCGTAGGGCCCAACGCGAGGTGGGCGAGCTCCTTGAGCGAGCGGCGGTGCAACAGTCCGAGAGCTCGCAGTCTCGACGACGCGGCTCTCAGGCCAGTCAGCATCATGCCTCAAGGCCGCCTCTACGCGACTGCAGCGATCACAACCCAAAGGACGTCTCAGTCCACCAGCCGCGTCCTGGGCCCGACGGGCAACCAGGAGCCCCAATCCAGGGACGCCTGGGCCAGGTCCGCGACGCGCGCAACATACTGAACACGCATCGTCGTCAGCCAGCCGAGGGCGACTGGGGGCCCTAGCGCGGACGCGCCCCTCGTCGGGGCGGCCGTTACGATGACGATGACGAGGAGCGGAGTCCGAGTCCGGATGCACCAGGGCCACGGGCCTTCAGCTCAAGCATCAAGACCATGACTTGCCCGCAACGATTTCGCCCCCCCCGACGAACTTATCGAAGTACGCCGGGGAGACAAATCCCGAGCTCTGGCTCGAGGATTACCGGCTCGCCTGTCGAGCTGGTGGAGCGGATGATGACAACTTCATCATCCGTCACTTGCCGTTGAACCTAGCCAACTCGTCCAGGGCGTGGCTCAAACACCTCCCTGCTGGCCAGATCCGGAACTGGGCCGACCTCAAGGAGATTTTCGTCGGGAATTTCCAGGCGACCTACACTCGTTCGGGGAACCCATGGGACCTCAAGAATTGCCACTAGAAGCAAGGGGATACTCTCTGAGAGTACATCCGGTGCTTTTCCTGATAGTGGAATGAGTTGCCCAACATCGCTGATGCCAACGTCATCGGCGCGTTCCTATCAGGAACAACCTGCAAGTCCCTTGTTCATAAGCTGGGACGAAAAAGCCCTCGCACGGTGAAGGATCTCTTCGACATAGCAACGAGCTACGCCTCCGGTGAGGAAGCGGTCGGGGCGATCTTTTACCACCCTTCCGAGGGAAAGGGCAAGCGGGACGAGGAGGCCGACGAGGGCCCCTCCGACCGCCCAAACGAGAAGAAGAAGAAGAAGAACAAGGCACGGCATCAGGACACCAACGCCGCCATGGTAGCCGCGGCCGTGCGGAAGCCCGGTGACAAACCTCCGACAGGAGAGGTGACCGACCACTTCAAGAAGATGTGGAACGGTCCTTGTCCCGACCACGAGAATGCCGTGAGGTACCACTACAAGGATTGTTCCCTCATGAAGAAATTCATGTTGGGGGACACTTGGAAAGGGGAGCCACGGAGACGGGAGCCTGATCTGACCCCCAAGGGCCCCAAGGCGGGTAAGGATATGGCGACTGATCCTAACCCGGAGCCCGATGGATGTTTGATGATCTTTGGCGGCACCGAGGCCTCGGTCAACAAGGGTCGGGCCAAGGTGAAACGCCGCGAGGTATTTGCTGCCAAACCAGCCATGCCGGCCTTCCTCCGATGGTCAGAAGCAGCGATAACCTTTGATCGCGAAGACCACCTGCAATTTGTCCCCCGACCAGGAAAAAACCCGCTCGTGGTCGATCCGATCATCGGTCGGAAGTGACTTACCAAGGTACTAATGGACGGCGGGAGCGGGCTCAATATCCTCTACGCCGATACGCTTGATGCAATGGGCATCGATCGGGCGTGTATCCGCCCGACTGGGGCACCCTTCCACGGAGTTGTCCCTGGGAAGCAGGCCGTCCCCCTCGCGCAGATCGACCTGCCCATCACATTTGGGACCCCGTCCAATTTCAGGACGGAAACTCTCACATTCGAGGTAGTGGGATTCCATGGATCCTACCACGCCATTTTGGGTCGACCATGCTACGCGAAGTTCATGGCCGTCCCCAACTACACCTACCTGAAGCTCAAGATGTCGGGGCCGAAGGGGGTGATCACCGTAGGCTCATTCTTTCAACGAACCTATCAGTGCGAAGCCGAGAGCTGCGAGCTGGCCTCGGCGACCGTCGCTTCCACGGAGGAGCTCGCGCCGATCCGGGCCCGACTGGTGGAGGAGGCTCCAGACTCCAATCGCAGCCCAACCTCCTTCCAGCCGATGGAAGACACCAAGGAGGTGCAGCTCGACTCGGACAACACCAAGGAAAAGGTGGCTCAGATCGAGACCAAGCTGTCCCCCAAATAGGAAAGCGCGCTCGATGACTTCGTCTGCGTGAACATCGACGTCTTCACGTGGAAACCCTCGGACATGCCTGGCATCTCGAGGGAAGTCGCCGAGCACTCCTTGGACATTTAGCCTGGTTCCAAACTGGTGAAACAACGCCTACGCAGCTTCAACGACGAGAAGCATAAGGCCATCAGTTAGGAGATCGCGAAGCTTTTGACGGCCGGATTCATCAAGGAGGTGTGTCATCCCGAGTGGTTAGCCAATCCTGTTCTTGTACGGAAAAAGAATGGGAAATAGAGAATTTGTGTTGACTATACAAGTCTCAATAAGACATGCCCAAAGGATTCGTTTCATTTACCGCGCATAGATCAAATAGTCAATTCGGCCTCGGGGTGCGAAACCCTCTGCTTCCTTGATGCGTATTCCGGATACCATCAGATCGCGATGAAAGAGTCCGACCAGCTCGCGACTTCTTTCATCACCCGTTTGGTTCATACTGCTACGTGACGATGCCGTTCGGGCTTAAAAACGCGGGAGCTACATATCAACGATGTATGCTCAAATGCTTCGACGACCTCATCAGACAAACCGTAGAGGCATATGTGGACGACATCATAGTCAAGTCCAAGCAAGCCGACCAACTCGTGGCCGACCTGCAAAAAAAACGTTTGATAAGCTCCGGGCGAACGGTGTCAAACTCAACCCCGAGAAGTGCATATTTGGGGTGCCGAGAGGGATGTTGCTTGGTTTCATTGTATCCCAACGAGGGATCGAGGCCAACCCGGAAAAAATCGAGGCCATCAACACGATGGGCCCTATCCAGAATCTTAAGGGAGTACAACGAGTCACGGGATGCTTGGCCGCATTGAGCCGATTCATCTCGAGACTCGGAGAGCGAGTCCTCCCCCTATACCGCCTCCAGAAAAAATATGAGCGATTCACTTGGACTCAGGAGGCCCAAGAGGCCTTTGACCAGACCAAGGCCATGTTGACAAAGGCGTCGATCCTGGTCCCCTCGACCCTGGGCGAACCCCTCTTGCTCTACATCGCGGCGACAACGCAGGTCGTCAGCGCAGCGCTCGTGGTAGAGCGGGAGGAAGAAGGGCACACCCTCAAGGTTCAGCATCCGGTGTACTTCATCGGTGAGGTACTCAACGACACGAAGACGCGGTACCCGCAGATCCAGAAGCTGTTGTATGCTGCCTTGATTGCCAAAAGGAAGCGGCGCCATTACTTTGACACACATCCAGTCACCGTCGTGAGTTCGTTCCCTCTCGGCGAGATCATCAATAATCCCGACTCCACTGGTCAGATCGCAAAATGGGCGCTTGAACTGATGGGTCAAGGGATCACGTACGCCCCCCGGACGGCGATCAAGTCCCAAGTCCTCACCGACTTCATCGCCGAGTGGACCAAGACTCAAATGCCGCCAGTGCCAGTCGACCAAGAGTACTGGATTATGTACTTCGACGGGTCGTTGGTCAGAACGGGAGCAGGGGTCGCACTAGTCTTTGTCTCCCCACGGAGGGTGCGAATGAAGTACATAGTTCACCTGCATTTCCTGGCATCGAATAATGCGGCCGAGTACGAGGCACTTATCAACGGCCTAAAAATCACGATTGAGCT
>CM014273.1:51864198-51900249 GCA_004135705.1 Alloteropsis semialata
TTATCAGACTCTTTACATTCGATGAGTAGCCGGACGGGACCTTAATACTGTTCAAGCAATCAAACATGCTGGTCTTCTCCTCCTTGCTTAGAGTGTAGCTAGCAGGACGTAAGTTCCAACGCCCTTTCTCTCTTTTCTCAGGATGCAGGGGATCTCGTTGTTTCATACGTTTCAGGTCCTGTCGTGCTTCAAGCATATCTTTTGACTTTCCGTAAGTACCAAGGAACCCTAGCACGTTTACGCAAAGATTTTTCGTCAGGTGCATCACATCAATTGCGTGGCGGACATCTAAGACCTCCCAATATGGTAGGTCCCAGAATATTGACTTTTTCTTCCATATGGGTGCCTTTCCATTTTCACTTGCCGCTGGCTGGCTGCCAGGTCCCTTTCCAAAGACCACCTTCACATCTTTTACCATAGCAAATACATATTTTCCATCCCGATGCCTTGGTTTGCTACGACCTTCCGCCTCAAAATGCTTTCCTTTCTTTCTTAGCGGATGTTTCTCAGAAAGGAATCGACGATGGCCCATATACACACACTTTCTATAATGTTTCAGATAAATGCAGTCGGTGTGTTCTAGGCAATGTGTGCATGCTTTGTATCCCTTGTTTGACTGTCCCGACAGGTTACCAAGTGCAGGCCAATCATTGATGGTCACAAACAGTAATGCTCGTAGGTTAAATTCCTCTTGCTTGTGCTCATCCCACGCCTTTACACCATCTTTGCCCCACAACAACAAAAGTTCCTCAATCAGTGGCCTTAGATACACATCAATGTCGTTGCCAGGCTGCTTTGGCCCTTGGATTAGCACTGGCATCATAATGAACTTCCGCTTCATGCACATCCACGGAGGAAGGTTGTACATACAAAGAGTCACGGGCCAAGTGCTGTGGCTACTGCTCATATCACCGAAAGGATTCATGCCATCCGTACTCAAACCAAATCTTATGTTCCTTGCATCTTCTTCGAAGTCTGGGAACGCTCTGTCGATTTTTCTCCATTGCGACCCATCAGCGGGGTGTCTCAACATATTGTCTTCCCTCCGATCCTCTTTGTGCCACCGCAGCAATTTAGCATGCTCTTTGTTTCTGAACAAGCGCTTCAGACGTTGTGTTATAGGGAAATACCACATCACCTTGGCAGGGACTCTCTTCTTGGGGGGCTCTCCCTCAACATCACCAGGGTCGTCTCGCCTGATTTTATACCGCGAACAATTGCAAACCGGACAGGCGTCCAAAGATTCGTACGACTTGCCCGATAAAGGATACAATCATTGGGACATGCGTGTATCTTTTGTACTTCCAGTCCTAGAGGGCAAACGATTTTTCTTGCTTCGTATGTTGTTTCGGGCAATGTGTTGCCCTCTGGAAGCATCTTCTTTATCATTTTCAATATCTCTCTAAAACCTTTGTCAGACAAGCCATTAGTTGCCTTCCATTGCAACAGTTCCAGTGTGGTACCCAATTTTTTCTGGTCCTCTTTGCAATCTGGGTACAATAATGTTTTGTGGTCCTCCAACAAATGCTTCATCTTCTCCCGCTCTTTCGCACTTTCGCAGTCTTTCTCTTCATCACGGATCATGCCACCTAAGGCATCATCATCCTCATCTTTTGCAACTGCTTCATCCTCGCCCATTGCTGTATCATCTGCAAAGGCACCGTATTGTGCAAAGTCTGGGATGTTGTCGTCACCTTCTTCATCACCTTCTTCAAAGAATATCCCCGCTTCGCCGTGTTTGGTCCAACAGATATAGTTAGGCATGAAACCACTCATAAGCAAGTGTGTGTGGACCACCTTCTTCGAGATGTGATAATCCTTCTTATTCTCACAGACCTTGCATGGACAACATATAAAACCCGAGGTCGAGTTAGCCTCTGCCGCGTCGAGGAATTGATGAACGCCATTAATGAAGTCAGATGAGCGTCTATCCGCGTTGTACATCCATTGCCGATTCATCTATTCACAAAATACAATGAAAAATTCATCCCCAATTTCTAAAGTTTGTAATAAACCTAAATAAGAATATCATATATAATCTCTAAAAATCTTAATAACCGTAAACATCAACATCATTTGATGCCACCACAAAGATGTTACACAACCACATTCCAAAATCATCAACGTGTTACTTTTGCTCATCTCAAAAAAAAATTCAAGGAGTGATTTGCCTCAGATACGTTGTCTTTCATTTGACCTTGAACTTGGAGCATAAGAAACATTACAGGTGGTAACAAAATTGGTTCATGGTAGGCATGGAACCATGAGACACACCCAGCCCAACCATCACAACCGATCCATTGCTTGGGCATGGATGTGTCCCATGGTTTGATGACAACCATGAGAAGCATAACTATACAATACAAGCTCAAGCTCAAGGTCATCATATGTTACCCAGCTAGAAAACTAGGTAAAATTTGATATCATCATAGGCATGCCAAGAGTTGGATTGTTTTAGTTCAAGATATTGACAACCATGAGAAGTAAAATTGAATTTAAAATCTAACTAAATAAGAATATCATTTATAATCTCAAAATCCTAATAACCCTAATATCAACGTCATTTGAAGCCTCTAAAAAGATGTAATTCTAAATTTCGTAATAAGCCTAAATATGAATTTCATTTATAATCTCTAAAAATCCTAATAACCCTAAATATGAATATCATTTAGAATATCTAAAAATCATAATAAGCATAAATATGAAAATCATTTAAAGTTTCTACAAATAATCCAAAAATCTAAACAATGTCTAAAAATTTGTGCATCATCTCTACACATGCAACAACTAACTATATAGTGATTCTCTATTACAAATTCATAATAAAATTGAAGATTCAATCTAAAATCTCTTATTTCAATCCATTTCACAAAACACAAATTACTCAAAACATAGAGCATGAAATAGACCATACTAAACGTCAAAAGACAGAGGATGAAGTTGCTAACCTGCTAGCGGACTTGGTTTGCAAAATCTCTAAAAATTATGGAAAAATCGGGCATGAGCTCCCCCAACCTGAGCTTATTGGAGGATGAAGAAATGAGCCATGGCTCGGGCTGGGGGAGGAAGAAGGGGATTTATACGCAGAGCCCCTTTGGTACCGGTTGGTGGCACCATCCGGTACCAAAGGGGGCCACTTTGGTACCGGTTGGTGTCACCAACCGGTACCAAAGGCCTCGAGGCTCATTGGTACCGGTTGGTGACACCAACCGGTACCAATGTTGCCTCATAGGTACCGGGTGGTGCCACGACCCGGTACCAATGAGCTCGCAGAATTATTGACCGTTGGACCCGGTACCAATGCATGCATTGGTACCGGGTCCTTTCCATCCGTGACCGATTACGGTGGATGGATGGCGAGTTCTCCAGTAGTGTGTCCTATGACTAAACTGCCACCCATCTTGGCCAAGATCACCATAACCATTTGTAAGACATGGATGGATATATAGTCACCAAAGTTTCAAATTTTGACTTTAACTTGTATATACCAAAATGTCATGTATTTTTTTATATATCTTTGAATGGTACCGGATTATTTTGAACCATATTTTCTTCTTTTGTGCGTTATCAATGTTGAAGATCATGACAATAGTCAATAGCTTCATAGGAGAAGAGGGTTTACCTGATCTGTGATATCATCCAGAATTCAGCAGATTAAACCATATGTATAGACGACTAGAGAGATATCTGCACACCGGTCGCACCTCACGTCTAGGCTCCACGACAGTGACGGCTGACGGCAACGGTATAGTAGCACCGCGCCGAAATAAAAGTCGAAAACGTTCGCTGCTCCTGCTGCACTACACTAGCCGCGACACCGCGCGTACAGCGACGGGGGAGCGGCCGGCGCAGCTCCAAGTGGCGGCGTTCGTGATCGAGAGAACGCTTTCACCGCGGGCCTTTTCCACGCTAATATTCTTGCGCCAGGGCCCAAAAGGAGCGCAGCTTTTTGAGCATGTGTGATGTGTCAAATGTTACAATGATGGGGCAACCGAAATTCGGCCTCATTGTCGTCGTCGATCTCACTCACATGTCGCATGGTGGTGCATGTTGGGGTGAGTGAGCTATGGGCCCTGCATATCGCATTGTCCCATATCACGCAATAAGATCGCCATTATTTATAACAGAGAGAGGGTAGTACCTGGCTCGATCTGCTTAGTGGGAGGAGCTTGCATTGTAGGGCAAGCACGGCCTTGGTGGAGGCTTGCATGTGTTGCTTTGCTAGCGCCTGGTCTGTGGCGGTGGCCCCCAAACTTGGACATGCTTGTCTCTGGTTCAAAGCTTTACTGGTGCGTTAATTAATTACGTGCTCGACATATTTGTATATATGGTATCTTTGAAGTTCCAACGATAAATGATTATTGCATGCGCGAGCGAGGGAGAAAGATCGCGCAGATGAAATGGAGAAGACTGTCCACGTCATGTGCTATATCTATGCTAGCTAGCTTCTTCTGTTGCTAATCGAAGATGTACAGAAGCGCATGTGGCTTTTCTGTTAGTTAGCGCCAACATGCATGCCGTTTCCCTTGCTCGGCCAGCACTACTTTATTTCGAACTAATTAATTTGGTGCAAAGGAGAGTAACTCCAGCAACACCCTCTAAATAAGCCTGTCGGTGCAAGAAATCACCGACTAGTGAATTTAGTGAATTGCGTGTTTAGGCTTGGATGGTTCGCGAGAGGACACAAGGGTTTATGCTGGTTTAGGCACGAACGCCCTACGTCCAGTTCGAGGCTTCTCGTGTTACTTGCGTTGCTCGTAGTAGGGGTTACAAGCGGTCGAGAGAGGGAACGAGCTCCCAAGTCTCTGTGAATGTATGCATATGAGGTGTGAGTCGGGTGAATCGTCAACCTCTGCTAAGGAAGGCCCCCTTTCCCTTTTGTAGTCCAAGGGAATGGGCCGGGCCGTTTACATGAGGGCGAGAAAAAAGGAAAACCGAGAGGGAGAAAGGAGAGGCTTCTCGAGGAAGGTGGGCATCTGAGCCTTCGGTCTTCGCTTGCTCCTGGGCCCCTCATGGGGAACTGTAGACGACGCCCATGATGAGTACCTTGCGGTCGTGTCAAATAGTGGTATTTGACATATCCATGCCGCATGCCAGTGCTCCATCATTTGTAAGGACGGAATGATGGCCGAGCGTGGCAATGTTCCGTCATTAGAAAGGGCAGAGTGGTCGCTGAGCATGGCAGCGCCCCGTCATTCATTTAGGATGGGGTAGGCGCTGAGCATGGTAGTGCCCTTCATTCATTTAGGACAGGGTAGATCACCGTATTAGGTGTACGGCGACCATCCTAGTAATTAATGCTCGCAGCGTCCGTTCACGTCGCGGGCCACCCCTGCCTGACGGGGCTGGGCCCCTGGGAATTAGGTCATGATGGCCCTTTGACCCGGGGGAGGTCGGGCGAGACTGAGGATGGGTCTACAGGTCCCTCATCCCGACGCAGGGGGTCGAGCGAGGCGGAGGCTTCCGCATATAGTGATTCCCCCTCTCGACCCCTTCGCCGGGTCAGGCAAGGCGGAGTGTTTCGTCAGTCCGGGTACCTTTCTTCCGACCTCCTCCCGGGGTCGGGCGAAGCGGAGCACAGCGTGCCTGACTGCAGCTGGGCTGTAGTTGGACCGCTCATGAAAGGGGCATCGTGAGTGGAAGGCCACATGCCTTATGACCCATTTTGAGCGAGCGACTCTCAAATATAGGTCCTAACCCCGTTGGGTAAGACGTCTCGGATATTGATATCCGACAGTAGCCCCCGAGTTCCTACGGAGGTTGTTACGACTTGTGTAGGGACTCATTGCCTGTGTCTGATCGATTCATCCGTGAGTGCGCGCGAGCGCACCCATCGGGTGTAGCCCCCGAGTCTTTGGACGAGTTGTGGACTCGTCCAGAGGGTCAGTTCGTGGGTCTTTGTCGTTTCCCTCACCGGGGACGTGCGAGCGCACGCGGTGGGTGTAGCCCCTGAGCCACTGGGTGAATATTAAATTCGCTCAGGGGCTAAGATTCGTCTGCCCGAGTGGTCATGTCACCGCCCAGGGGCGTCGCTCCATTTGAGGGTCCGGTGCCAGCCTTGATCACCCGTAGAGGGTCTTGTGACCCCGCGTCAAGGCTCGCTGCGTGGTGTGCCTGCCATGTCTGACCCTGACTCGATTGGTCATGTTGGTTCTTTTTTAAGGCGGACCGGCCCTGTGAGGGTCTTTGTCTTTTTTGGACCAACCGCTTGATCGCGCCGCATGGCAGGGTCCTGTAGCCCCCGTGTTGGGCCTGGGAAGAACGTTCCTTGCTATAAATAGGGGTCTTCGCTTTCTCTTTTCAGGCACTTGAACTAGCCTCTCCCCCTTTATTCCTCCCAAATGGAGCAAACACGCGTAGGCTTTGCTCCCGGGTGCCCATCTGAGAGAGGGGCTGGGAGAACCATTCATTGATGCCAAAAGAATCCCAGTGAACCTTGGGAGTCAAGGTGCATGGTGCGACATCTGCTTGGTGTCGCACCGGCCCTCGGTGCTACCGACTTGCTTCCCACACCTGCCACTTCGGAGGTGGTGGTGTGGTTGGCTGTCGGGTGCCACTCGGGTCATCTTGCCGGTTCCCCCACTCGTCACTACTGGTACCTGCGCTTCGCGGGTTTTTCCAGAAGGGTCCGAGGTCGTGGGGGATCGTGTATAGTCGCCGTCGCGCCACCGCTCTTTGTCCTCTCTTCTGCGGGTAGCCATTGCCGGTGCTACCTAAAGTTGAGACGAAGGGGGCATCGTGTTCGCCGTGGTGGTCGACTCGTCGCCGGGAGCTGTGCTCCTGCACCTTCTCCTCTTTGGGCGTCTTTGGGGGGAGTGACGCCAAAAGAAGGCCAGCGACTTAAGCTCGCATGGCCTTCTGCTTGGTTTAGGAGGACTCCTCCCCTTAAACGCCCCAAATCGCCACTTAGAAGTGGCGATTCCCGTTTGTATCTTTTCACGGCCGTGCGCCATATGTACTTTGCCTCTATTTATGAATAAACACGTTGTTCTGCTGTTCGTGTTGTCTATGGTTTCTGCGGCCGCGTCGTCGGCCTCTGTTTGCGATTCCGACCCTCCTATTTCATTCTGGGATGCGCGTCCAGAGGAGCAATCGTTTCGACTTGTCTGCGCTTTCCCCTCGCGCTTTCCTTCCGGTAGTAGGACGGAGGGTTAGAGATGTGTCGCGCTTTGCCGCGTAGGCCGAAGCACGGCTCTCGTTGAGTTGCGAACGAACTGGTTTGAGTGAGGCCCCAACACCCCTTCGGAGGGGGGTCGACGGATCAGCTTGTGACCGACCTCAATAAATCCCCAGTGCCAAACCCCCTTAGTTCCCACGGCCGTTCAACCGGCCGCGAGGGCTCGATGCCTCTTTGCGGTAAGATACATGGGGTCGGCGCACCTTTGGGCTCGAACGCAGGTCGAGGTGCCCGTGGTGCTCGCATACCAGGGTACTGGCCGCTAGCGGGTCCACCCGTCTCCGCCCCTCACTAAGATGGCGCTTCGGAGTGGCCGCGGACCCTTCGCGGGCTGGCCTTAGAACTCCTCTGCTGTTTTGGGCGTCAATCGGGCCGCCCTCACCTGGTGGTTCCTTACCTTTTGGGCCCCTGAGGCCGTCCGGAGATGGACCGTCATAGGTGTTATGACGGCGGGTCGTGGTGCGAGGAATGAGGAGGCGTGGGAGGAGACGTGGACGGGTGGCGTGGCGCGTGTCCTGAGCACGTCTCGGCCCCGCCTTCTTAAAGGCGGAAGGAGCCGGTCTCTTTCTCTCCCTTACGCTTTCGTCTTCCCCTTGCCGTTTTTGCACACGTCCTGCCCTAGCACCGCCGCTCACCCTTCTTGCTTGCTCTCGCCTCCGCGACCATCCGCCTCGCTGCTTCCAATCTGAGATGGGGCAATGGATGCGGTCATCAGTGGTCGAAGCTCACCTGAATCGTTTGGTGGAGCGGGGCCTTTTGTGCCCGAGGACGGAGGTGATGGAGTGGATTGTCCCCGGCTTTGAGGATCGTCCGAGTCCGCCAGACGGCTACGTCGTCTCCTTCATCCCCTTCCACGAGCGGGGGGTGGGGTTCCCCCTCACTACTTCCTCCGGGGGGTCCTGCATCACTACGGGCTGGAGTTGCAGCATCTCAACCCCAACGGGGTCCAGCACATCGCGGCGTTCGTCGCCATGTGCGAGGGCTTCCTCGGCATAGAGCCCCACTTCGCCTTGTGGAAGTGGTTCTTTTGCATCGACGTCGTGAAGAAGGAGGGGAGAGTGGCCCCGATGGGGTGCGCCGGTATCCGCCTTCGCGGGCAACGGGCGCCCGGCTACCTCACGCTCCACCTCCTCTCCTCCAACAAGGGGTGGCACTCTCAGTGGTTTACCTAAGGAGCGACCCGCCTTCCCTTTCCCGGCCTTCACTGGGCGCACCATTACCGTATGCCCGGAAGTGTGGTTCTAGGCCGGATGCTGACGAGAAGAAGACGATTCCCGACCTCCTGAAGGGAGTTGAGCGGCTGCGAACTTGGACGGTGACCGGCGCGGGGGTGATCGCGGCGTATCACGCCCACCGAATCCTCCCGCTCATGGCACGTCGGCTGCGGATTTTTGAGATGATGCCTCAAGTGGACTGGACTGGGTTGGTGATGTCCCATGAGGCGTTGTCTGACAGTGAGATTCGTCGGCGCCTCCACGACGTCGTGGTCCGCGACGAGGCGGATTATCAGATTGAGGGGCACCCGCCGATGAAGCCCGACAATGGAGCCATTGTTGCGGTAAGAGTTCGCGTTCCTCTTCTCTTTTCTTTCCTCTTTATCGGCAAACAATCATTGTTGATGGAAGCTTCATCCTGGGATCTGCAGGGCCTCCTTAATTACGTTGCGTCACGTCCGCCTCTACCTGAGGACGCGCAGCGAAGGGCGCGGAACCCCGAGCGCGCGGAGGCAGAGAGGAGGGAGAAAGAGGCCGCGAAGAAGAAGGAGAAGGCCAAGCAGGCTGCCGAGAAGAAGAAGAAGGAGGAATATCGTCACCGCCACAGCATTGCGTTGATGGAGGGACGGTGGCAGAGGGCATGAGCCCTTACGTTGATGAGGAGGCCGCCCCTGAAGACAACGACAACAACAGCCTGTCTGGGTTCATCAAATAGGGGACCGAGAGGGGCGATGCTGAGTGCTCCGGGAGGGGCGCCTGGGTCGAAGGCGATGAGTCTTCCGTTAACTGGGAGGAGGCGGCGCGCGAGGATGATCCCGTGGGTCGGACTCGGGCGCCATCGCCCTCAGCCACCGCAGCCATCGACGCTGGGTGTGACTCCGGTTGGGTTTCAGGCGCCGCGTCTTCTCCAGCCTCTCCGCCTCGGGACCCGGCCGGCGAGCACCTGGTCCCCGGTGGCTCCACCAGGTCGGGCCGGTCCCCGCCGACCTCGGGGCCTATCAAGGGCAAGCGCCCGTGGTCTGAGGGGTGGACTCGGTGGAGGAGCCGCCTCAAAAGAAATCGAGCTCGACATTCCCGACAGCGTCCAGGTGCGTCCTCTGCATTTCCCAATTTTGTCTATTTCTCGATATGATCGGCGTCTTAGATCTCCTATGTCGCAGGGTCGGAAGTTGGGTTGTGCCCCTAGCCTTGGCACCCAGGAAGGTGGCCGCACGGCAGGTGGTGAGCGTCGTGGTGTCGGTGGGGATAAGCTTCACCGAACCCCTGGCGCGGGAGGCACTCGGGTCGATGGATGCGATCGGTCAGCCGGGTGGGCTGCTAGTCGTCGGGGTCACCCCGCCGGCCTCGCCGCTTCCTGTGGAGGGGCCCGGGCCTCAGGTCCCGAATGCTGGCGGCTCGGGTGCGCCTGACCAGCCGATTCTAGGCACCGGGATCCCGCACCGGCAGTTGGCGGAGGCCAAGCATTCCGCCCCGGACCCGAGCGCCACGTATGACCGGACGCCCCCTGTACCACAAGAGGGGGTCGTGGATCCGCGCTTGGAGCCCCCGAGCGAGTCGCTAGCCATTGCGCAGGCTAAGGTGCCTTTGGGCCAGGCGGTTGTTGGTATTTTTAACGATCACAGATAAATCCGCAAGCGTACGGATACCGATGTAGCTTTCACCCGAGAGTATTCCAGGGTATCGAATCCACAGGGAACGTGTGTGTACTAGTGACGATTTAAGATCGACCAAGGACAAAAGAAGTGATAATTGTGTAGAAGGTAGAGAGGGTTATTTCTATGTATTCTGGATAATTAAGGATTAGCTCAAGACGTTTACGAATTTACTTGCTTCGGGACGCTCAACCGTCAAAATCCGGAAAGGGATGAGAAGGGGACTAAGCAAGCCAAGCAATGGTCCTACTGACTCTAGTACTTCTCACGTGGTGGACTACGTAGGCCGTTAGGGCTGTCACCACCTGGGGCTACCACTACAAATCCGTGGCACTAGGCGCACTCCAAGGTATTCAAAAGACTATACACCACGTATACTCAATTAAATACTATCTTAGCATTGCAAGTACTAAGACACTTATCACAGCAAGGAGCCCACAAGTATAAAGTAAAGCTTGAACTATATTAAATAAATATTAATCCAGAAATACAAGAGAAAATACCCAGATGAAACTCGGACCTGAGCCGCACCCGCCGAGGAACAAGAAGAAGAGAGGAGCCGACATTCCCGGCTTCTCCCGGACTCTCGCCTCACCTCTCACCTATTCTAACACTACATTGGATTTAGCATTGGAGCTTGGCTTCACTTCTTGTGTGTTGTATGAGTGAGAGAGGTCCTCTATTTATAGTGGAGAGAAGACTTGGAGGAGTGGAGATGCTCCCCTTGATGCTAGGGAATATTCCTCCCTAATTCCCTCTCCTAGCGACACCTGGGGCGAGAACCGACGTGGGAACGTCGGTAAAATCATCCCTGACCTCGTCATAGGCGGTGGGGGCGAAGAACCGCGCAAAACCGTGGAGAACCGGTCAAGAACCGGAGAGAACCGCGCCTGTGCCTCTGTTCTGTACGTCGGTACAGGGAAATTCGGAGGAAAACCAGCCGAACCGGAGCAAAACCGGCCGAACCCGGCCCCTGGACCGCGCCTGGGCGCCTGACCCGCGCGTCCTCCTTTCCGCGTCCGCCACGTGGGCCAGTAGGGCGGCCGCCTCCCGCGCTGCGCGCGTGGACGCGCGAGCGCCTGCGCGTCGGTGGGTTCTCGCGTCGGTGGGCCGCCTGCCTCTGGGCCGAGCGCCGGCCTGGCCAACTGGCCTGCCTGGCTGCTGGGCCGGCCATCTGGGTCGCTTTGGCCCTGCCGCGCCATCAGCAGCGCTGACGTCAGCAGTGACGTCAGCGCTGCATAATAAATTGAGTTTTTCACGTATTTTTCTCCCGATCTCCAAAATATATGAATATTATATCCGTTTCGATCGTCTCGACGAGCTCTTCGCAATGGTGCAGTCCAAATTGGCATTTGAGATAATTTGTGATAATAATATGTTCGAATCTTTCTCAATCCTGCAGTGTCATTTTGGGCATTTCCTGCAAAACAAGTCAAAACACCAACACTCGTGGAATTCATTAGTATTAAACCCTATAACTATGTTTGGTGTTTATATTTTATATGTTTTCTACAGGAATTGATGGCCAAAAGTTGCACTTAAGGGCCGTCAACAGCGGTCGAGGAGGCTTCGCCTTCTCCGGTCGTTGCTGAGGTTACGTCGGAGATCGAGCTGGTGCCTTCAGGCGACGGGCCGACCGACGAAACCCGGACGCCACCATCTTCACCTTGGACGACATTGTGGAGCAGGAGGACAGCCGGCGGATAGAGGCCGGGGTCGACTCGGTGGTCGGGGCCTTGCACGCTGCGTTGAACACCATCCACAACGTGATCGTCCCGGCCGGGGAGGTAAAGCTTTTCCCCTTTTTGGCTTTTCGATTTTTCTCTCGGGGATGGTGGCCTTTGATCCTTTTTGTCGTTTTGCAGTCTCCGATGGACTGCAGCCGTGACAAGTCCCTCTTCCTCCACTGGGAGAAGGACGTCTGGGATCGGTCGGCCGCCGAGAGAGAGGAGCATGAAGCACTGGTGGCGTAGCTGGCTGCCGCCCGTCGCGAGGCGGACGACGCCCGCACGCAGGCTCAGGCAATACTTGCGAAGCAGCTGGCCGCTGCCCGCCGGGAAGCCGATGTCTCCCGCGCAAAGGCCCAAGAAGCGTGCGAGCACGCCGAGGATGCCGAGGCGAAGAAGAGGGACGTGCTTGCTTCATGGGCTTCCGAGTCGGCGGCTCAAGATGAGGAGCGTCGTCAGCTGCAGGACAAGCGCGATCATCTGCGCGTCGAGCGGGACCAGGCTACGGGCGCCCTCCAGCAGGCATGCCAAGAGCTTGACGTGGCTCGGGCGGAGCGTGACGATGCCTCTCGGCTCCTCGGCGTCCGAGATCGGGACCTAGCGGGCGCCCGTGCGGCTTTGGGCGTTGAGAGGGAAGCCCGGATCGAGGCCGAGCATGTCTGTGCTGATCTGGCGACCGCAGCAGTGGAGGAGCAGGAAAGGATCACCTGACTCAAGATCGAGCTGCACCAGCCTGAGGCCGCGTTCAGGCAGGAAAGCGACGAGTATGACGCTCTTCATGTTGCGGTCAACACCGCGCTCAACGATCTCGGGATGAGGCCAGACGTGGGGTCAAGTCCTCAGGATCCCGACCCGAGCGCGGGCGTTAGCGGTGGACGAGCTGTTCCTCGGCGTGCGACGGGCTTTCATGGTAGCTCATTCACACTACGCCCAGATTGGGCTGGAGTTCCTCGCTGAGGGTTTCGCGCCGGGCACTTCTCTTGAGGAGGTGCGAGCGCTCGAAGAGGACGTGGCCCCCTTAGCGTCGGCCTTGGCTGTAGTGACAGAGAAAGAGGATGGGCCATGGACCCATTAGTCAGTTTTCTTTTCATGTTCGAACTGCTTTGAGCCCTCGAGCTCATTTTGTAATCAAACTTATGGCCGAGCGGGACGTGCTCCTTGGTTGGCCGGATTAGGTTTTATCTTTTAAGCTTATGTACACATGTGTGTGTCAGCCCCCGAGTTCTTTTTTCGCTTTGTGCTCTGACAGGGTTATCCGTGAGGCAGAATGGACTCGGCGCGATTAGTGAGCGTCTGAACCGCAGCCTTCGAGGCCTTTGGCTTTTTGCAGTTCGACCAATGTATCCGAGTCCACCCCGCTTCAGCCTACCCCTACCATCGCTCGTGCTGTGAAAGAAGTCGGACGCTGGCCGAGTTCAGTGTCCAGGGGGACCCTGGTTAACCTCCGAGCGACCTCCGACCCCGTAACGGGGTCGGGGTTGCTTGTAAGCGGTCGGGGGAGTGTGTCAAAGTATGTACAAAATTGACAAGGGTTTTAAGGGTAAGAGCGACGTACCTGTTCGATGTTCCAAGTGTTGGTGAATTCCTCATTGTCGGCGTTCTGTAGCTTGTACGAGACGGGTCGAAGGACCTGGGAGATGATGTATGGGCCTTCCCAGGGGGATGAGAGCTTGTGCCGGTCCTTATTGTTTTGGACCAGGCGTAGGACAAGATTGTCGACCTGGAATGCGCGTTCTCGCACTCGGCAGCTGTGATACTGTTGACAGCAGATTTTGACTCAGCTGAGTTTGTGCGCAGCAGAGCCAGAATAGAGGCCGAGTCTGATTCAGAGTTAGCTCCGATTCCGATTAGGGTTCGTCCGATTGGAGTCCTGATCGGACACGAAAAGGAGAAGGCCGGAGCACGTACGACTTCTGAGGGGAGGCGCGTCTGGAAGCTTCTTCAGGGCCTGATTGTGCGTCAAGATTTGTAATTTTGGGTAGTTTAAGATTAGGTTGCTTTATATAAATTAGAGATATTGTCGTAGCCGGCAAGTTTTAGCTAGATTTCCAGGGTATAAATATAAACCCTGCACCATTGTAAAAAAATATTCACACAACCAATCAATCAAACACAACTTTCGGTGTCATGTGCCAACAAACTCTTTTCGTCGAGTTCTTCAGCAAGCAGGGCTGCATCATCTTGACCTCTGATTTGTCTGTAAGTCCGACACCCTATCGAATTAATCTAGGCTCTAGATTGAGGCGTATCGCCCTTCTTCGTTTAGTTAATTCACTAATTTATCGAGTTGTTCTAGGCTTTAGATTGAGGTATATCGCCCTTCTTCGTTTAGATTGCTCACCTTTTTACCGTATCTTGTTGATTTTATCCTATCGGCTTACATCTATCAGAGAGGATCTATTCAGCTTCATTGTTATTCAAATTTCATAATAGATCTGTTCATATTGACCATATAGCTGATTTAGATTAAATAAGCAAGTTACAAATAGATTTGGTTTAAACGAGTTCTTTGATATATATTGATCTATCGGAGTAAGCAAGTAAATCGGTGCCCTGCTAGCAACGCTGTCTCGAAATCGATCCGATTGTTAGTGACATGAGATTTGGTTTGCTTATCGCCTTTGGAAAGATGTATATTAAAGAATGAGTTTAAATTAGATCTATCTCCGATTCGGTTTTTCATAGCGGATGGTTTAAATCTTCCAGGCCACAGTGTTAATTTTCGAGAGTCAACGCATGATTTTTTGGACGTCAACACATTTTGGCACGCCTGGTGGGACAAGAAGCTTTTGCGATGGCACCTGGAGGCGGTGAAGTCCCTGCTGTCACGATGGAGGACCTCAGTGATGAGCAGAAGAAACTCAGGGAAGCACAACTTGAAGAATTCAAGAACCTGTGCCTCGACTCATTCAGCAAAACTCGCAATGCGGTGATCAAGAAAAATCAGTTTCCTGTTCCTCAGGAAGCGTTCGATCGGATCACTGCCGAGGAAAGAAAATTTTTCCAAGAATACATAGATGCTGGAGTGAGTCATGCTTTGATTAACCAATCTGGAATATTGGTTAACACGGTGGTGGGATTGATCGCCAAGTTGCTGGATGGAGCTATACTGAAGGATGTCCAGAAGGGACCTGCTTATTTTGATACTGGTGCTTCTTCAGCAATTAAAGATCTCAAGAAGAAAATGGTGCAGATCAGTTCGTCTACATCACCAAACACATCCTGAGTGCTATGAAACTCCCAAGGCCAAGAAGACAAAAGCCAAGACGGGGGATGGGGGTGAAGAAGGAGAACAGGAGGGTGAGTCAGAGGACAAGGAATACGGCGGCACTCAGCATATTGATCAGTTTGGCAGCCGAATTCCTGTAGTCGACGGCAAGATGGTGTATCCTGCTTTCTTCAACACTGAGAATCCACCAAAGAACAAGGGAGCTGATAATCGGGAGCCGTCAATCGGACCTACTGAGACACCAGTCATAATGACTCGTGCTCCGAAATTATACCCAGGAAGATTGGGCAGATAAGATTGCTGATGTTATGAAAAATCAATTTGGTCTAAAGCCCAAAGGTCAGTCTTATCTGTATCGGAAGCCGTATCCGGACTGGTTTGATACATTGCCTATGCCAGCCTGATTCAGGATTCCAGATTTCTACAAATTTTTGGGACAAGGAGATGTTACCACCATTGAGCATATCAGCCGATACACAATCCAGTGTGGTGAAGTAGCATCGATTGATCCATTGAAAGTTAAGCTGTTTCCCATGTCGCTTTCTGGGTCGGCCTTTTCGTGGTTTTCATCATTGCCACCGAATTCCATTAGTAATTGGGTCGATTTGGAAAAACAGTTTCATGCCTATTTCTTCATGGGAGTACAAAAGACCAGGCTGTCCGATCTGACAGCACTCCGACAGAGAAACGGTGAATCGGTTAGCAAATTTGTTCAGAGATTCAGAGATGTACGCAGCCGATGTTACTCGTTGAATTTATCGAAGGGACAGCTGATCGATTTGGCGTTCCAAGGTTTGTTGCCTCAGATCAGGGACCAATATACAAGTCAAGATTTTGAAGGCTTGGGGCACATGATTCAAAAGCTCTCTCAGTATGAAGGACGTGGCAATGATTATCGGAGAGAAAAGTTCCAGAGGAAAATTGCCAATATTGAATATGAATCCGATGGGGAAGAAGCTGAAATCGATTTGGCTGAATGGACCAAGAACAAGAATTCAGTTGCCTGTCCATGGCTGAAGCTCGAGCCAGAAAGGTACAGCTTTGATATTACTAAAGCCGATAAAATATTTGATTTATTGTTAGCAGAGAAACAAATCAGGCTTTCCCCAAATCATACAATTCCTTCTGCCGAAGAGTTAAAGAAAAAGAAATATTGCAAGTGGCATAACTCAGTTTCTCATCATACTAATGACTGCAAAGTTTTCCGCAATGAGATTCAATCAGCAATTGAGAAAGGGATCATTAAAGTTGAAACTGGCAAGAAACCGATGAAGCTTGATGGGCATCCATTTCCTCAAAATATGGTTGAGATCGGAGCACCCGACAGGAAGTTGAAAGCCAAAGTCCTCACGTCGGAGAATGCGAAGAAATCGGGAGCTGTTGATCCAGATTGCCAAGTGACGGCCGATGACGTGCAAAATCAGAATCATCAGCACTATTGGGATGATCACCGACGCGGGGAGAAGCCTAGGGTTACATCAGGACAGCTCATTGACAAATATATGCGCCAGCAGGAAAGGGATCGGAGTCCTCCGGCGAGGAGATTTGATAATGAAGATCATTGGGGATGTCCGTTTTTTAGGTTTTGCTGGAATGAAAAGTTAAGGCTTCCATCAATTTACGATTGTCCAGAATGCAGTGATCAGTATGAAAGCTACAGAGATTCAAAAAGACAGCGTCAGTCTGTTCATGACCGATTGGATTTTGGACGCTGATGCAGCTGGCGTGATGAGGTAGCTTATCAACAAGAGCGCGAAGATTGGCGTGAATACCATGATCGGCGTGAGTATGAAAATCGGTGTTATGACCGATGGGATGATGATCGTCGAAGGTATAATGATCGCCAAAAATATAAAGGAGACCATCTTTCTGTGTATGATCGTCTGGTGTACAGGAAAAAAAAATTGTTCAAGAGCCAGAAGACACACAGGAATCGGAGGAGGAGGTCAAATCGGACCTACATCCAGGAGTCAATCCGCAATGGTGTCCTGAAGGTTTGACCAAGACTCAAAAGAGGAGGGTTCAGTGTCTCCGATTCAAGGAACTGCTCAAGGAAAAGCGTCAAGATGACAATTCCAAGATTTGGAGAGCTAAGCCCAAACGTGATGATGATGGACCGTCGGCATCGGTGAACATGGTTTTTGTACTGCCTGCTGAATACAATGCAAGTTCAACCGATGATGAGACCGATGAAGTTGAAGAAGCTATGGCACAGTTGATTCTGCAACCTCAACAAGCTGTGTTTGACAAGCCAGTTGATGAGAAGTATCGGCATTTGAGGCCTTTATATGTTAAAGGGTATGTTGATGGCAAGCCGATGACTAAGATGCTTGTTGATGGGGGAGCTGCTGTAAATCTGATGCCGTATACCACATATCGAAAGCTTGGCAAAGGACCTGACGATTTGATCAAGACCGATATGATGCTTAAAGACTTTGGCGGGAATCCATCGCCGGCTCTTGGGGCATTGAATGTTGAATTGACGATCGGGAACAAGACTTTGCCTACTACGTTCTTCGTCATCGACAGTAAAGGGTCTTACAGTTTGCTCCTGGGTCGTGACTGGATTCATGCCAATTGTTGTGTGCCATCTACCATGCATCAATGCCTCATCCAATGGCATGGGGATCACATCGAGACTGTTCAAGCCGATGAATCGGTCAGCGTTGCTACCGCCGATTTGACGGTTTGGGAGTTTGAAGGGATTGAATGCTTATCGGGCAAGGTTTGGGAAGGAGATTTTATCCAAGTGTCTGATGATGGATTAAAGCCGATCCAAGCAATCGGTTCTGAGAGCTTGTATTAATGGATGATTTCATTGAAGATGAGGGTAAGCTTGGTCAAGGGTTTATGTCGGCCGATGAGTTAGAGGAAATAGACATAGGTTTAGGAGATAGACCTCGGCCGACATATGTAAGTGCAAAGTTGGATCCTGAGTTTAAACAAGAATTAATAAAGTTATTAAAAGAGTATCGTGATTGTTTTGCTTGGGAATACTACGAGATGCCAGGTTTAAGCCGATCTATTATTGAACATCGGCTCCCGATTAAACCAGGGTATCGGCCTTTTAAACAAGCGCCAAGACGATTTAAACCTGAGTTAGACCAAGAGATAAAAGCCGAAATAACTCGGTTATATGAAGCTAAGTTGATTCAACCTTGCCAATATGCTGAATGGATATCTAATATCATTCCTGTTTTCAAGAAAAATGGGAAATTGCGAGTTTGTGTCGATTTCAGGAATCTTAACAAGGCGACTCCGATGGATGGATATCCGATGCCGATTGCCGATATGTTGGTTGATGCCGCTTCAGGACATAAGGTGATTAGTTTTATGGATGGTAATGCAGGATATAATCAAAGTTTTATGGCAGAAGAAGATATTCCTAAGACTGCATTCCGATGTCCTAGTGCACTTGGATTATATGAGTGGGTCGTAATGACGTTTTGGTTTAAAAAATGCTGGCGCCACATATCAAAGGGTAATGAATTATATATTTCACAAGTTGATCGGCAGGATTGTTGAAATTTATATTGATGATGTAGTGGTGAAGTCCGATGGATACAAACAACATCTGGCCGATTTACGGGAAACTCTTGAATGCACGAGGAAGCATGGTTTGAAAATGAATCCAAACAAGTGTGCGTTTGGAGTATCGGCCGGGCAGTTTTTGGGTTTCATGGTTCATGAAAAAGGAATTGAAGTCGGACAGAAAAGCATGAAGGCTATAAGAGATGGTAAGCCACCTACCGATAAGACGAGTCTCCAGTCGTTAGTTGGTAAGATTAATTTTGTCAGAAGATTTATTTCAAATTTATCTGGTAGAATTCGTCCTTTTTCCCCGCTGCTGAAATTAAAAGCCGATGAGGAATTCATCTGGGGAGAGGATCAACAAAAGGCATTTGATGAAATAAAGCAGTATATGATGACACCGCCAGTTTTGATTCCACCTCAGAGAGATAAGCCATTCCGATTATATTTGTCGACTGATGAGTTGTCAATCGGATCTGTTCTTATACAGGAGTTTGAGGGAAACGAAAGAGTGGTTTATTATTTGAGTCGGAAATTGATTGATGCGGAAACAAGGTATTTGCCGGTTGAAAAATTATGTTTATGCCTATATTTTTCATGCACTAAGTTGAGACATTATTTATTATCTTCCGAGTGCACAATCGTTTGCAAAACCGATGTGGTCAAATATATGTTGTCCATGCCGATGTTGAAAGGAAGAATCGGGAAGTGGATACTGGCGTTATCAGAGTTTGATTTAAAATACGAATCGTCTAAAGCGGTTAAAGGACAAGTAATGGCCGATTTCGTAACACAACACATCGGAGATGAAGTTAAGGTGGTTGAGCCGATGCCTTGGGCATTATTCTTTGATGGATCTTCATGTGGGCAAGGATGTGGCATCGGAATTGTAATTGTTTCACCTCGGGGGGCAAATTTTGAATTCAGTTATCCGATGGATCCAAGCTTTACCAACAATCGGGTTGAGTATGAAGCACTATTTGAAGGATTGAAATCGTTATTAGAAATCGGAGCTGAAGCTGTTGAGATTTTTGGAGACTCCTAGTTGGTGATTTATCAATTAATCAGAAAATATGAAAGTAAGGATGATGTTCTGATTCAATATTTTGATGAATGCCAATTATTGATGAAAGAATTTGTGATGGTTAACATTGAACATATCCCCAAGGCTCAAAATCAGGAAGCTAACAATTTGGCACAAGCTGCTTCTGGCTATCGACGTTTTCATGAGATCATGACGGTTGAGCCAGAAATCGGAGATTGGAGGTATGAGATTGTAAGTTATCTTAAGGATCCATCACAAAAAGTTTCCAGGAAATTAAGATTCATGGCTGTCAAATATGTGTTGCTTGATGATCAATTATATTATAAGACGATTGATGGTGTGTTGCTCCGATGTTTGAGTAAATCAGAATCCAAAGACATGATGGATGAAGTGCATGAGGGAGTTTGTGGTGCGCATCAATCGGCTTAGAAGATGAAGTGGGTTATTCGTAAAACAGGTTATTTTTTGCCAACGATTTTGGAAGATTGTTTTGAATATTATAAAGGTTGCCAAGAATGCTAGAAATTTGGAAATGTGCAGAAAGCGCCTGCGTCAGCCATGAATCCGATTATTAAGCCGTGGCCTTTTCGAGGATGGGGAATTGATTTGATTGGACAAATTTATCCATCGTCAAGCAAGGGTCATAAATTTATATTGGTGGCAACAGATTATTTCACTAAGTGGGTTGAAGCGATTCCTTTAAAGGTTGCCGATTCCAAGAATATGGTGGAATTCGTTAAGGAGCATATTATATATCGGTTTGGTATTCCTCAAACTATCACGACCGATCAAGGAACTATGTTTATGTCTAACGAATTTCAAGATTTTGCTGCCAGTATGGGTATTAAGTTGTCAATTCTTCTCCTTATTATGCGCAAGCCAATGGTCAAGCGGAGGCATTAAATAAAAGTATTATCAAAATCATCAAACGGAAGATTGATGAACAACCAAGGCGATGGCATCTAACGTTGACCGAATCGTTATGGGCATATCGGATGGCGTGTCATGGATCTACTAAATTATCCCCGTATCATTTGGTTTATGGACATGAAGCTGTTTTGCCTTGGGAGATTAAAATCGGATCGAGATGAATATCGGAACAGGGAAACTTGACTGCCGATGAATATAAAAGTTTGATGAATTTTGAGTTGGACAATTTGGCTGAAACCCGATTGAGGGCGTTGGAAAATATTGAGAATAATAAAGCACGTGTTGCTAAGTATTATGATAAGAAGGTTAAGCCAAAGGAGTTCATCGAGGGAGAATTAGTTTGGAAGCTGATTTTGCCGACAGGGACTAAGAGTTCTAAGTTTGGAAAATGGTCGCCTAATTGGGAAGGTCCCTATCGTGTAAATCGGTGCATTCCAGGAAATGCGTATATTTTGGAAAAATTGAAAGGAGAAGAATTTTCAAAAGCGCTTAATGGAAAATATTTGAAGAAATATTATCCAAGTATTTGGGTAGATACATAGAGCCGATATTCTAAGTAATATCGTCTAAGATAGCCGATACGATATGTATCGCCTTAAGGGCAAAAATATTTTTTAAAAAAATATAAGTGTTCATCGACGATCAGCGTCGTCGGATCCAACGGAGTTCATTGATGATCGATGTCATTGGAGCAGTGCAGCTAAAGAGTTTAACTATTACAAGAATTTGCGGATCGCTTCGATCGCGTTCAACCGGATGTTATCAATCTTCCGGATCTCTTCTAGGTCTTCCACATCGGAGCCAGGGATGTTCTTGATGCTTCTGTGAATTTGACGAACTTCCTCCAGGCGTTTGTTCAAACTTTCCTGTGCCGATTTGATGGAAGCTGGAATCTGGTTGATTTCATCTTGAGTCTTCGACATCTCCTTACGGACCTCTTCGAGCCGTTTGAGTAGATCAGCTTCAACGCCTTGGAGATGCTTCATCCGATTCTCTAGCTGCGCTGGTTTGGCTTCCAAGGTCTTGATCTGGGCCTGCATAGTTTTCAGCTCATCTCTGCCGTCGTCGCGCTTCTTGGTTAAGTCTTGTTGAGCCAACCGATCCGATATTCTTTGGCGAGCGGCAGAGACTTGGGGTTGGTGCCGTTCAATAAAGGCCGCAGGGATGATTGCATTTTCTAGCTCCGATGGCAGCCGACCTTTCAGTTCCTTGAAGATTTGGCGAATTGGTTCGGCATCTTCAACAAGAATGGCAATGCTCTTGTTCAAATGGGTCAATACTTCTTGAAGCTTTGCTTTGATCTCATCGGAGATGGTCGAAGACGATTGTGCAGAGCTGACTTCTTCTTCTCCGATGGCAGCGTCCAAATCAAACAATGTGAAGCTCATTGACGAAGGATCGTGTGCCTGAAAAAGAGTGTCAATAAAGTATGTTATTAAAATAGTAAATATTGGCATAGGATGAATCGGTGCCAGTTTAAATTGACCCTCCCGGACGTAATCGGGGATTACTTGAGGCAAGGCAATGTTTGTGCTGGGAGCTTCCATTTGAGTCTGGGTTGGTTCAATCGGGGGAGGCACTGGAGGAGTTGTTGTTGTTAATTGCTCAGGGATGGCCTCCGATTGAACATTTGTAGCCGGCTCTCCGATTTGCTCAGGGATAGCCTCTGATTGGACGGTTGTACTTGGCTCCTCGATGATAGGTTGCGGAGTAGGAGTCTACGATTGAATCGGTCAGCTTGGGCATATATATTTGAAGATCATATGGATCGGATTAGATTTACCTGTTGGGCCGATTCTGCCTGTATGACTTGGGCTGGAGCTGGTTGAAGATCGGGCAATGTGATATTTGTTTGCTGAAAAAGAAATTGTTATTGCCGATTTATTTTGCAAAGAAATATGAGATAAAGAAATCGGATTGTTACCGATACTGCATCAAGAAGCATTCTTGCACCCTCGGCAGCCTTTTGTGCAGTTTCTTCGGCGGCCCTGGAAGTTGATTGGCCGAGAATTTTTCCGGGAGGCTGTATGGAAGAGGTATTTGCTTAAGGTAAGGATCGGAAGTGAGAATCGAAAATGAGAACCGGAAGAATGAGAATCGTACCGCGCGGCTTTTCTTCGGTTTCTTTGGTGCATCCATTGTAGTGGGGGCAGTTTTTCTCTTGCCTTTGCCATCCATAATGTCCTTCAAAGACGGGGCGGAAAAGCCGATTCTTGGATGCGGAGTTTTAATAAAGTATTGGATCGGTTTTCCGCTATTGCTCACCGATGGTGCATTTTCTTCGATTGGCTGTTAAAAAGATGGGATTCAGATTATGGAGAGCTCGTTTAAGTAAAGATGAATGGAAGTGGGAAGATTTCAAAAGACTTACAGGATTTTCCATGGCCTCAAAATCGGAATCGATGAGTATGCAATAGGTGATGGCCGGAAGTCTAAACATATGAAGACGAAGCTCTTTCCACCAATTTCTGAAAAGCCTGGATGAGAAGCTTCGTGCATAGCCATTCTAGTATTTCAAAATTGGCTTGGGGGGCAAGAGATAAAACCCTATCCATCTCCAGGGATGATGAGATCGATTCTCTGTGCTTGATTTTATCGGAGAAGTAAAGGCCGATCGGGAGTTGACCAAACCCCAATTGACGAGCAGCCACTGATGGATTGTAGAATTCATAGGACGTGGTCTTATGGCCGGATGCAATGTTGCTGCCTAGAATAGCCGGTGTGATGAAAGACTTGAGGATCGGCATGATCGATGTCAGTTCATTTTGAATGTTGAATAAGGGCAGCTCATAGTCACGATCGGGATCACCGTAAGCGAAGAAGCTGAAGCGCTCCGATGTGATCCCATGGTAAAAACTTTCAAAGTAGCTGGCCATATCCTTTGACTCAAGCCTTGACCCAGGGCAGGCCGATGCAGCTTCTCCAAATGACATGCATCGGCGAGTGGTTACATCTTCCTCTTCTGCATAATAATTTGGAAATTGCACACCTGATCTAGACCCTCGTCAAGGCTTGTCGACATCTGCCGCCTGATGTGGAGTGCGGAGTTCCTGCCGTGTGATCTTACTAATCACGGTCGCTTAACCCTGGGGAGTGGCTTACTCAGGGGCACCCCATATGGCAATGATATGGGGCACGCAAACGCTGACCATACAGTGGTGAGTATGGGACAAGTGAATACGCGTAAGCGTATGAAGCACTGTCCATGCAGTGTTGAACGCATGGGTGCCATTTCTATAGTGAATGGTAATGAATGGTCTTCTGCAGGTACCCTAACCCCGTTCGTTACGCTTAGAATCGGTAGATTATTATAAGTTGAGAGATGTACGAAAAAGCCACTGTGTCTATGCGAGAGGTTGTGTGTTCCTTTCAGGTCGTAGGAACCGAGCATGTGCATTGCATACCTTTGCATGGGTTTTTGGGTAGTTTCTGTTTCCTTTAAAAACCTTTTGTTTTACCCTGGCTTAAAGGTTCTTGTCTGTATGTTGTACAGATGGCAGCCCAGTGGGTAGACGAGGAAGGGTGGACCCATGGTTTTTGTGAGGAGGAGCCTGGTTTTCCACAGGTGCTTTGGGGAACGATGCAGCAGTTGGGTTTTGAGGAGCACCCAGAGTATGTGTCTAGGGAGGTTTTCACTGGGGGGCACAGTTCCTGCGATATGTACCTACACTTTCCCCCAAACCCACAACACCCAGAGTGGCCGTCGAAAATAGTCCATGCACAGGGGATGGGGAGATCTGACACCATCAACTTAGTAGCATACAAGGCTCTCACTGAGCTTTGTGATGAGCACGCTACTGAAGTTGGCCAAACCAGTTCTAGGTTTTACCCCTCCGAGGTGAGACCCTATGACTTATGGGGTTCTCGGATCAGAAAAATCCACCAAACTCCCAAGGCTGTGTACTATGAGTACATGAATACCAACACTAGTTATATGCAAGCCCTTTATAATCTACACAATGAGAGGGAGCAGGGGTATGAGCAATCCCTGATGCATGGGGCAGATCTAGAAGCACAGCTTAGCCACCAACAGGAAATGGCAGAGGTTAGGAATGATACTGTGGGGTTGTTGGAGGATTCGTATAAAAAGCGAATCCACACCTTAGAGGAGAATATGCAGACCGCACAGCACCATTACCATACTCAGGCTTTAGAGTATGACCAGCAGATACAGGCGCTCAACACTAATGTCAACAACTTGCAGCAGGAAAGGCTACAGCATGTTGATGAAATTGCTGCCTTGAGAGTGGCTTTAGAAGAAGCCCAAGCAGCAGCCCAGCCCCCACCACCAGAGCAGGTGCAGGGGCAGGGACAGGGTGTTGAGCAGGAGGGAGATAACTTTGAGGAGTTTGAGGAAGATCCTGAGATGCCTGGAGAGGGTGAGTGGTTTGAGGTTGATGATGATGAGGAGGCAGAGGAGGAAGAAGAAGAACCTGGAGAACCATCTTTGCCCATTAGTTTTGAGAATCATTCTTCTGTGCCCTTTTTGGAGAATTCAGTCTCCTCTTTTGGGGAGTACAGGGGCGACTATGGTACTTCAGGGGGTTTCCACATGGACTATGATAACCTGTTTGGACTGGTGAGGGATAACCAGGATGAGATATGTGAGATGCTTCGCCAGTTGGGTCACGAGGACGGTGGAGACCAGTGAGGGGTTTTGGAGTGAGTGAGTGGGTGGTTGTGTATATGTAATAAATTTGTGTAATAGTAATCAGAATAACCGAGCTGGGAGAGAGCTCGAGGGTTGTACTTTTCTTTTGGAATTTTGTAATGGAATTTTGTATAATTATGGGTGTGAGGTGAACTTTGTTACTTCAGCTTTGATGTATTAAGTTTCTTTCTTTTAATGCAAGTTTAGCCGAGATGTATGAAATGGATGCTAATACTTGTTGTACTTTTCTTTCCAATTGTTGTATTCTTACTATTGTAAGTATCAGCAAATTGAGATCAGCATTTAATCAAGCATTCGTACTTTTTGTAGAATGTCTGAGCCAGCTGGAAACGGTTCGGGAGGAAATGGGGCGACCCCACCAGGCGGGTCAGGGCCCCAGCTGCCACATGCACCCACTGTGGCGGATGTTATGGCACACCTCGTGAGTAATAATGATGAGCTGACAAGGTTGATGGGTATGATCGCCCACAGCATGGCGAGTTCTTCCTCTCGAAGGCAGCACGAGCCTGTTGAGGGGGTGGACTATCAGAGGTTCATGGACGTTCATCCCCCTGTTTTCATGAAGGTAGAGCACCCTCTGGAGGCTGATGAGTGGCTTCGCGCCATTGAGCAAAAATTCCGCCTGATTCCTCGTATCACTGATGCACAGAAGGTGGAGTATGGGTCCCACCAGCTCCAAGGTCCTGCAGGGACATGGTGGGCCAACTTTATGGCTACACAGCCGGCGGGGAAAGTAGTGTCATGGGAAGAGTTTCGTACCGCTTTCCGTGCACACTATATTCCTAGCGGGCTGCTCAAAATGAAAGTAGAGGAATTTTTGAAGCTTCAGCAGGGCAACAAATCAGTCATGGAGTATACTAATGACTTCAATTCCTAGCTCAGTATGCCCATCCGTTTGTGGACACGGATGAGAAGAAGAAAGATTGTTATTATCGTGGGCTGAGTTTGAAGATGCAACACAAGCTGTCCACCTGCAGTCTTTCAGATTTCAATAGTCTGGTCAGCCAGGCTATTCAGGCAGAGGACAGGATGAAGGCATACCACAGTGAGAAAAAGAGAAAGTTCACTCCTGGTGGATCTTCCAGTGCACCACCACCACCACAGCGGATGCGTACAGTGTTTCGCATTCCTACTCATTCTGGATATCGAGCTCCTCAGCAGCAGCAGCAGCAGCAGAACAGGAACAGGCAGTGGGTTGTTCGTGCTCCAGCCAATGTGCCTCGCTTGGCTGGGCCCAACAACAGCAACTACCATGCACCCAGTGGTCAGCAGCCCTGCTACAACTGTGGTAGGCCTGGACACTTTGCCCGAGACTGCCGCTTCCTAAGGCCAATCAGTCAGTGCCAGCTCTTCCAGCACCTCCAGCAGCCACTTCTGCACCAGCTCAGGGTGCAGGATCTAAGGTTTGTGAAGAAGAAGTTCCTGAATACCCGTACTGGACGGGTAAATTACCTGAATGTGGAGGAGATCCCTGACGAGGAGCCAGTGCTTGCTGGTATGTTCACTATCAACCATCATCCAACTTTTGTGTTATTTGACTCTAGAGCATCTCATACTGTTATCAGTCGGAGTTTTGCATTGAAGCATCAGTTAGATGTTAAAGTTCAGGGAACTCGCTATATTATTAATGCTCCTGGTGCCCAGCAAGTAACTAATCAAGTGATTGATCAGGCTCAGTTAGAGCTTAATGGGATGGTTTTCCCTACCAACCTAATTGTGTTGGAGAATCAGGGGTTAGATGTTATACTGGGGATGAATTGGATGAGACATTATCAGGCAGTCCTGGATGTAGCTCATCGGTGTGTTCAGTTGAAGACCCCTGACGGGGAATCTTTTACTCTTAGCCTGCCCAGCATAGAAACTGCAGTTGGGTCAGTCCATAAGACTGAAGCAGTTGATCTGAAGAATATCCCGGTGGTATGTGAGTTTCCGGATGTGTTTCCTGACGACCTTCCGGGAATACCACCTGACAGGGATGTAGAGTTTGTTATAGAGCTTGAACCAGGTACAGCCCCTATCTCTAGACGACCTTATAGGATGACTCCTAAAGAGTTAGCAGAGTTGAAGGTGCAGTTGAAGGAGTTGTTAGATAAGGGTTATATTCGACCGAGTTCTTCACCTTGGGGTTGTCCAGCCTTGTTTGTCAAGAAGAAGGATAAGAGTTTGAGGATTTGTGTAGACTATCGACCTCTGAATGCAGTTACTATCAAGAACAAGTATCCTCTTCCGAGGATTGACTTGTTGTTTGATCAGTTGGCCGGTGCCAAGGTGTTTTCCAAGATCGATTTGAGGTCTGGGTATCATCAGATCAAGATCAAGGCTGAAGATATACCAAAGACAGCGTTCTCAACCAGATATGGATTGTATGAATATCTGGTAATGTCCTTTGGTTTAACCAATGCCCCGGCATATTTTATGTACCTTATGAATTCAGTGTTTATGCCGGAGTTGGATAGATTTGTAGTGGTGTTCATCGATGACATCCTAATCTATTCCAAAAATGAAGAAGAGCATGCAGAACATCTTCGGATTGTTCTCCAACAGTTAAGGGAACATCAGCTGTATACCAAGCTTAGTAAGTGTGCTTTTTGGCTAAAAGAAGTTCCATTTTTGGGGCATGTTCTATCAGCAGAAGGAGTTGCAGTGGACCCTGGTAAGGTTAAAGAAGTTTTGGATTGGAAAATCCCAAAGTCTGTCTTTCAGGTCCGAAGCTTCCTAGGATTGGCTGGTTATTATCGAAGGTTTATTACTAATTTCTCCAAGATAGCCAAGCCAATGACAGAGCTCTTGAAGAAGCAGAATAAATTTAAGTGGACCCCAGAGTGCACTGAAGCTTTCACCACTCTGAGGAAATTACTCACCACAGCTCCAGTCCTAGCTCAACCAAATCTGGAGGAACCCTTTGATGTGTATTGTGATGTCTCCAGAATTGGGTTAGGATGTGTGTTGATGCAAGAAGGAAGAGTCATTGCATATGCCTCAAGACAACTTAAGAAGCATGAAGAAAATTATCCAACTCATGATCTGGAGTTAGCAGCTGTAGTCCATGCTTTGAAGATATGGCGCCACTATCTCCTTGGTAGTGTCTGTCATATTTACACTGATCATAAGAGTCTGAAGTACATCTTCACTCAAGCAGATTTAAACCTGAGGCAAAGAAGATGGTTAGAGTTGATAAAAGATTATGATTTAGAAATCCACTATCATCCAGGTAAGGCTAATGTAGTGGCTGATGCTCTAAGTAGAAAGGCTCAATGTGCATGTACATCTGCCAGGCAGCTAGATACTACCCTATGTCTGGAGATGGAAAAGCTGAATCTCAGTATAGTGCCAGAAGGGTTTGTGCATAACCTCAGTGTTACATCGACCTTGATGGACCAAATCAAAGAAGCTCAAAAGAAAAACCAAGGCATGGAACATATTAGGGAGAAGCCGAAAGTGGGTCAAGCCCAGTGTTTCACTCAGGATTCAGAAGGAATCTTGTGGTTCAATGGAAGATTAGTGGTACCTAAAGTGCCACGGTTGAAGAAGCAGATTCTAGATGAAGCACATGCCTCCTGTCTGACACTACACCCTGGCAGTAACAAGATGTACCAGGATTTGAAGCAAAGATTCTGGTGGACCAGAATGAAAAGAGAAATTGCCAAATATGTGTCAGAATGTGATGTTTGTCGCAAGGTAAAGGCTGATCATTTGAAGTCTGCAGGATCAATGCAGCCATTAGCAATACCAGGATGGAAATGGGAGGATATATCCATGGATTTCATCGTAGGATTGCCTCCTACTTCCAAAGGTTTTAATTCTATTTGGGTAATCGTTGATCGACTTACCAAGACAGCTCATTTCATACCAGTGAAGGTAGCTTATGCAGTTAAGAAATATGCAGAGCTATATTTGTCCCGGATAGTCTCTTTGCATGGGGTTCCCAAGGCCATTGTATCTAACAGGGGTTCTCAATTTGTTTCAAAGTTTTGGGAACAGTTACACAAGTTGCTGGGTACTACTCTGATCAGAAGCTCAGCCTATCACCCCCAGACTGGAGGACAGACAGAAAGAGTGTCGGATGTTTGGACCCGGCAGTCCACACAGGGTAGCCTACGTGGTTGATTTGTTGAGGGACAGATCGAGAATCAGAAGCCGATGGTAACACAAGACGCAAGGATTGAACAGGTTCGGGCCGTCGAGATGACGTAATACCCTACGTCCTGTGTTGGGGGTGATTGTATTGCTGTGTATGAAGTTCCTGAAGGATCTCCGTAGTTGGGTTCTGTCCTAGGTTTCGTAGATGTTAATTGTTGTTCTGGAGGGGGGTCTCAAGGCGCCTTATATAGTCCGGCTGCCTTGAGTTACAAGTCGGCTAGAGATCGTAACCTACCCGAAATACAAGGATTCGATCCTATAACGATTACAGATATCTTTTCCTATAATTCCGGCTAGTTTATCTTGATCTCCGAGCTTCTTGCGGGATACACCGTCTTCTTTCCTTGCCGCGCGCGCCGTCGCGCCCATCCGGTTCGTCCGACTGGTGGGCCTCCCGAGTGGTGGGCCACCCAGTCTGACAAACCGGTCCAGTTGCACTCGGATTGGGCCGCCCCTTGCCGGTTGGGCCAATCCGCCTGCTGGGTACCCCTGGGGGTCTACCCCCGACAAGCCCCCGAGTAGTACGTGGTTGAGAGACAAGTCGGTGAGGTCGTGCTGTCTGATGAGCGTCGAGCCTGCTGCAGTTGGAAGCGAAACCGCGTGATACTGGAGAGAAAAGAGCCGTTTCCCAACGGATGCGCCGCGAGGTGCGTCCGTTGGCCGTAGCCCCCGAGCCTTGAAGCGATTCCGAAGGAATCGGTCCAAGGGTTAGTAGCCTTCTTCTGAGGTCGTCGGACAATCAACGGATGCGCCGCGAGGTGCGTCCGTTGGCCGTAGCCCCCGAGCCTTGAAGCGATTCCGTAGGAATCGGTCCAAGGGTTAGTCAAGGAGCATCTGGCTGGATCATCCGACGTTAATTTCGGCGCCCAGCCCCCGAGCGTGAGGGCCGGTGCACGCCGAGTGGTCGTCCCGGCGCCAGCCCCCGAGCGTGAGGGCCGGTGCACGCCGAGTGGTCGTCCCGGCGCCAGCCCCCGAGCGTGAGGGCTGAGCACGCCGAGTAGTCGTCCCGGCGCCAGCCCCCGAGCGTGAGGGCTGAGCACGCCGAGTAGTCGTCCCGGCGCCAGCCCCCGAGCGTGAGGGCTGAGCACGCCGAGTAGTCGTCCCGGCGCCAGCCCCCGAGCGTGAGGGCTGAGCACGCCGAGTAGTCGTCCCGGCGCCAGCCCCCGAGCGTGAGGGCTGAGCACGCCGAGTAGTCGTCCCGGCGCCAGCCCCCGAGCGTGAGGGCTGAGCACGCCGAGTAGTCTCCCATACCCTGCAACAAAGTAGAAATTCGAGAGGAAAAGGCATTCGGCGATATAAATATTAATGAACTCCGTTTCCAGCTTTTAAGTCTTTTAATTTCCCTGGGGAGTTAGCCTGTTACGTTTATGCACCTGATCCCCGATAGCCGTAGTCCATAGCGCAGGGAGCTGGGCCGCGTGCACGCGTAGGAGCGTAGGCGTACGGAAGAGTCAAGGTTTCACGGATTAAGGCGTGTGCTCCCGAGTACTTTAGCGACTTGTTTTAAAGCTCGCGGAATTGACGAAGTTATTCAAATGATACTTATCTCGGCGAAAGGTTCGAGTCCCGGAGGATTCCTTCTTTGTCAGATATGCCAAAGAGGAGGCAGGCGGAGAAGTGTTGCTTTTGATATACGGCGTCAGGAACAGTGTTCCCGTGATCGCACAGGATGTTCCCGTGGTCGAGTGGAGCCAAAGGAGATAAGGGTGACCTGTGTATTTCAGGCTGGAGGGAAGACGCGTGGCGCGGAGTCCGCGCTCGTCGTCGTGGAGGAAATCTCTCGTCCTCCGGTGACCAGGGGCTATAAATACCCGTCGGGGAGCCTGAGCTGCTACCCAAGAGTGAATAGATATAGGACCCTTGCAGTCAACATGCCGGAGGCTTATTGTCGGGTTCATCCACCGGGGAGAGTTTGTGGAGTCATCATGGTATGGTGCTAGAAGAGTGCTTGCGAAGAACCTGAGGCGTTGATCAGCGTCTGAGTGTTGTCCCGTTCACCCCCGCATTCCCATGTGATGAGGGCCATGTGGGGTGAAATGCTTTGTAGAGCAAGGGATAGCCGAAGGCATTCGCTATCAACCCTCCACCGGTGCTGTCCCGTAAACGGCTGCAGTGGTGCTACAAGAGAGCTTGCGAGGAGCTCATGTGAACCGAGCTTGCTCCGGATGTAGCACTAGGCGCAGGGACGAGTGCCCCAGGCCGACATCTTGGCGGTTGATGTGTTTGATGTTTGTAACCGGCGCAAGTCCGGCTCCGTTGTAACTGTATTTCCTGCAAAAGGATTGCACTGTCTGTCGCAATTTATTTGCAGCGTCAGTTCCCGAGCGTTTCGGGGCTGATCGAGCCCGAATGGCACGCTGCCTTTGATATGGCGCCAGCCCCCGAGTCCGAGTGCTGGTCGAACCTTAGCGGTACGCCTTCAGTTCTGCAGTGTTGGCCTCCGAGTGGTTCGGAGCCAATCGAGCCCGAGAGGCACACTGACTTAATCGCGGCGCCAGCCCCCGAGCGTGGGAGCTGTTCGAGCCTTAGCGGCACGCCACTCGGTTTGCAGTGTTGGCTCCCGAGTGGTTCGGGGCCAATCGAGCCCGTGAGGCACACTGGCTTGATCGTGGCGCCAGCCCCCGAGCGTGGGAGCTGTTCGAGCCTTAGCGGCACGCCACTGGGTTTGCAGTGTTGGCTCCCGAGTGGTTCGGGGCCAATCGAGCCCGAGAGGCACACTGACTTAATCGCGGCGCCAGCCCCCGAGCGTGGGAGCTGTTCGAGCCTTAGCGGCACGCCACTGGGTTTGCAGTGTTGGCTCCCGAGTGGTTCGGGGCCAATCGAGCCTAGAGGCACACTGACTTAATCGCGGCGCCAGCCCCCGAGCGTGGGAGCTGTTCGAGCCTTAGCGGCACGCCGACTTCTTTGTCTTGCTCGAGTGCTTCGGAGTCGATTTTTTACCGTTGACACCCAGCGTGTAACGGAAGGCGAAGCGCCCAACGGCTCTTTTTACCGTTTCGCCCGCCCTACTAATCGCGTTATCTCGCGGTAATTTCGGGCGTCAAGGCGCGCTATAAAAGGCGAGGGTTAGACCCGAAGGGAAATCCTCCCATTCCCAGATCCGTCTTCCCCGTTCTTCGCTTTTCACCCCGCCGCCACCAAAGCTCGCATTGCTCGCCAGTCCGTTGTGCGATCTCAGCCACCACGGGGAGCGCAATCTCGCTGATGCGATCAAAGACCCCTGCCGTTAGATCCATGGCGGGGAGGAAGAAGCTCACTGGCGTCCCCAAATCTGACAAGATCCCTTCCCCTGTCCTCGCGTGGGTGCGGGGGAAGGTAACCACAGAAATGCTGGAGGAGATGGTGGAGCGGAGCATCCTGCCGTCTCAGGCCGTGGCGGAGTGGCGGCCGAGCGCAGGAGAAGTGTTCCCGTCGGAGAACTCCGGCGAGCTGGTCCTGTTCAAGCCTTTCTTCGAGGCGGGACTCGGCTTGCCCACGGGGGCGTTCTTCCGAGGGCTGCTGCACTACTACGGGATCGAGGCCATCAACCTCAACCCCAACTCCATTATGGCGATCTCGGTCTTCATCCACCTCTGCGAGGCGTACCTGGGGATCTCTCCCCATTTCAACTTGTGGAGGTACCTGTACTGGCTGAAGCCTCAGCCAAGCGAGGAGAAGATGGTGGTGGTTGGAGGCGCTGGGTTCATGCTGCGTCAAGGGCGGAAGGACGAGTACTTCGACATCACCCTCAACACCTCCAATAAAGGATGGAAAGCCGAGTGGTTCTACGTCGGGAACCACGAGCCGGCGATCCCCTGCCATACCGGAGAGCGGCCGAAGGTCAAGGATTGCTGGAATGAGCTTCCTGACGCCTCCGAGATGGACGAGGTTGACGAGCTCCTTGTGCTGATCAAGGAGCTGAAAGATCAAGGTTTGACGGCGATTGGTATCGCCTGCAACTTCAGCAGGCGGCTGATCCAGCCGATCCAGGAGCGGAAGCACCCGAGCTACGAGTACTCGGGCCGAGATGATCCCACTCGGGCTGCTAACCGCACCGTGGGAAAGGACGAGATGAAGGCGCGCGTCGGCGGGTTCTTCCTCGGCCGCGTGTCGGAGAAGGACCAGCCGCGCCCTTTTTCACTGAAGAGGCCTCCACCACCGGTAAGTTGCATTTCCGAGTGCTTTTGAATGTTCTTTCTTGAGTAATTTCTGGTATCGTCCGTTGGCCGTCTGATTTTGCGTCTTCTCTTGCGCAGGATCGGGCCTTCGAATACTTCTCTGCTGCCCCACTTCCGGAGGACTTCCCGAGGAAGGTGATTCTCGAGGACGCGCCCCCGGCTGCTCAGGGCGGCACTCGGGCAGAGGGGGCGGTTGAGCCGCCTGCTCCCCGTATATGGGCGCCGAGTGACACGGAGGGCTCTCTGAGTCCTTCGGATGAGGAGGTGGTGGAGGACCGTCCGCGGAAGCGCCGGGCGGCTGTGGCGAAGAGGAACAACCGTGGGGGCGGCGTTTCCAGGCGGGCGGCAGTTGCTGACGACGGGGCGGCCGACGACTCGGCCACGTTGTCGGATGAAGCGCCCTCCGTCCGGGATGCAGTGGCGGGTACGGTGCCGCCGCCTCCCAAGCGGAGGCGCACGAAGAAGGTGTTGGCGAAGAAGGTGGCGGCGAAGAAATCGGACACGCAGCCGGCTCAGCGGCCGACTGCGGGTTCGGACGCCGATGTTGACGAGCCGGGACGTCGTTCCCCGGCCGTCATGGAGGAAGAGGAGAAGGACGAGGCGGTGCCCGATGCCTTGTTCCAGGAGCAGGAGCACGCCCGGGCCATGGGCGTCTCGGTGGAGGAGAGGCGGCGCAGGGTGGCGGAGACGCTTGTGCAGGCCACGGCGGATGCAAGGCCAGTCTCCGATTTGGGGACCAGGCCAATCCTCGTGGCGGCTTCGGCGCAGCGGCGTCCCAAGCTCCCCGTCTTTCGGCCCCGAGTCGCGGTGGTGAAGAGTACTCGGTGAGTTATCGGTCTTCGCGTTTCTTCTTGTTATCATTTATCTCCGAGTTCTTGTATTAACTTCTGAGTGCTTTTTTCAGCAATGCCTCCGATCTGGACGGTGAGGCGGCGAGCGGGAGGGCTCCTGCAACTGATGCCCTGCAAGGCCCGAGTGCTCCCAAAGCCGCACCTGCAGGCCAGTCATCCTCGGGTGCTACGCCCGAGGTGACGAACTCGGCCGATGGACCGGGAGCGGCGCAGACGGCGGAGGTCCCAGTCGGGCCTGACCCGGAGGTGGTAGTGGAGGTGCCGGCGGCCGACGATGATACGGCGATTATCCCAAGTGTCACTGGGGATCCTGTCGTGGACACGGTGATCCAGTCTTCGCCCGTAGGCGCGGGCAACGTTACTCGGGGAGAAGCCCCGGAGGAGGATCTACCGAAGCAGTCGGACACCTCGGGGACCGTCACTGTCCCCAGGGTGGACGCCATGGCGGAAAAGGAGGGGTCGGTGATCGCCGAGCTTCAGATTGCTGTCGACCACGCCCAGCGCCTTGCAGCGGTTAGATTCCTCCCCTGTCTTGATGACCTTTTCTTTTTCTTTATTGGTTTTCTGAGTTCTTCGCCTTTTCGGACGGTTGTAGAAGTTGGCTACGCTTCGGCAGTCGCGCCTTGCGCAGGCTCAGGACGCGGAGTCGGCGCTCCGTCGTGCGGCGAAGGTGGAAGCAGAGCTCAAACGGGTCAAACGTCAACGCGACGCTGCCAAGAAGAGCTTGAACGACGCCGTCGTGGAGCATCGGCATATTCTTCATCGTAAGGCCCTGTCCTTGTAATCCCCAAGCAGTTGCTGAACTGTAGGACTTTACCGTGTTGTTTTCGTCCTGACCGAGTGCTTCTTTGCCTTTCCAGAGAAGGAGATGGAGAGGGAGCGTCACGTCACCGAGCTGAAGGAGCTGCGATTTGCGAACGCAACTCTGCAGCAGTCGGAGGAGGTGATGGCGGGCAAGTTGAAGCAGGAGCAGGACTTCCAGAAAGGTGCGGACATGACGATGCTCCAAGCCATGTATACAATTCAGAATAACTCTCAAATCATAACAGGCTTGGAGCAAGATCTGTCATCGGCGCATCTGGCGCTGACGGAGGTCAACGAGGCGGCGAGGGAGCTGCTGGACTCCGTGGCTCCGGAGGAGGGTGAGCCGACTGCCTTAGTCCCTCGTCTTCAAGCCGCGCCAATCCGCATCGCCGAGTTGATCAAGGAATCGGCCGTTGTGTGCGCGTGTTCGGACACTATACCCGCGGATTGACCTTGCGCCGGTCGGAGATGGGGTGGCGGCGGACGCCACGGCGGAGCAGGTCGATGCGGCGATGGCTGAAACTCGCCTGATCGCCGAAAAAGTTGGTGAGGCTCTCAAGTTTGAGTAGAGTCCCGTATTCTGTATCAGAGTAGTGTAAACTTTTTGTATATACAAGTGGTTAGAAACAAGTAAAACAAGAGTGTTGGATACTTTGTTTTATGTTTTAACGTTGCCCGAGTAGCTTTAAGCTGAAATGTGCTTTTCCCTTTGCTTCACTTATCCTAAGTTCATAACGTCGAGAGCAGATCCCGTGCACGTGTAGAAGGCTTAGGCGTCGTTCCAGGCCCGGTTACACAGCATTTAGTTAAGAACTACTCGGGAACAGAGTGATTCTGAGAGGTTTTGCAAGGAGAACAAATATACGAAGAAAAAAAAAGCATATACTATTATTGAACTTTGTGATACATAGCTTTTCATGGG
>CM014273.1:51901249-51912737 GCA_004135705.1 Alloteropsis semialata
GCAAGAGAAGGAAACAGGAATAGACGCGAAATAAATAAAAGAGAGGCAGGATATGGAATGCGAAGGGGTTGAGAGAGAGAGAGAGCCTGGGCGTGAATCTCGGGACGTGGGAGACGTGGGAGACGTGGGAGACGTGGGAGATCGAGGGCGCGCGTCGTGGGCCGCGTGGCCTTTGCGTGCCGAGGCGCAGGTGGGAGACCCGAGGCGTCGCGCCCACTCCCTCACCTGCCCATTTAAGGCGGAGAGGAGGGGGGCCCCGGACCTTCTTCTTCCTCCGCTCGCCTGCCCCCAAATCGCCGCCGCCTGCAAGGGAAAGCCCATACCTTTCTTCTTCCGCTCGCCTGCACCCAAATCGCCGCCGCCGCCTGCAAGGGAGAGCCCATACCTTTCTTCCCCTTCCGCCCGCCTGCTGGTCATGGCCTGGTCCCGTTCCTCCGTCACGGAGGGCGAGCTCGAGCGCCTGGTGGGGCGCGGGCTTCTGTGCCGGCGAACCGACCTGGTGGAATGGATGGCGCCGGGGAACGAGGAGGTCCCTGCTCCGGCGGATGGGTACGTGGTATCCTTTGTCCCCTTCCATGAGCGGGGGTTGGGTCTTCCTCCTCACTACTTCCTCCGCGGGCTCCTGCATTACTACAACATCGAGCCCCATCATCTCAACNGTGTTTCGCTTGCTGTATTACTGGTAATTCCTGTTCGTGATGTAATGTATAATAATCGATTTCTCAATACATCTGCTTGTTCCAAGCTGCCCTCATGGTGCTCGACGCATTGTCCTTTCAAACGCGTTCAGCCGCCATGGCGAACGGGCGCAGCCAGGGCGTTCGACGAAACGACCAGGCGAACGGGCGCTCGACCCGTTGGCGCGGATGTTCGACGAAATGTGTCACGGATTAGGGTTTTGCCGGCCTGGCGCCAGAACATTTTTACTCGGAGATCTCGTCTTGACTCGCGGTAAAAACGGAAGGTATCAAATCATTTTGGTGTGCGAATTTGGCCCGTATCTTGTTGGTTACCGAGCGTGAACCATCGCGTTTCGCGTGGTTTGGTGTTACTTGCGTATCCACGTCAAAGCGTCGTTTTGTGGGTGATACGGATTTGTGTGATGGTTACTGCCAATCATTTTTTCATGCGTGCTAAGAGATTGGCCTCATGTTTGTATGGCGGCTGTGCTGCCACATGCCAGGCACAAAATTAACTTCAGTGTTTTTTTCCTTTTCATTTTTATGTGCAAATTAACTTTAGTGTCTTTTTTATTTATGTGCAAAATTCGTGCTGTCCGCTAGTACTTCACGCCTTTGATGCGTGCAAATCAGTTGCGAACACAGTTTGTGTTTTCCGACTCCTTGCACACATTCATTTAGCATGAGGCGGCCTCATGGCAAAACCTTGAATGCAGATGCAAAGGAAAGCTTGCGGCGCCAAAGATTAGGGAAAAGAAGATGCTTTGGCGCCAAACCTTAAACGCCCAGCCTCAACGCGCGGGGCTTGTTCCCTCCAAACAGGCCAAAAGGTCAACGCACTTACAAAGTTCGTTTTTTTTAAGCGGTACCTCTCTTCTGGACTTGAAACCAAAGATGGTGAGTGGCCAGTTTCACCTCTGAAAGGGAAATTCCATTGCAGCGATCGGCTCATATCATCTGATTCGATTTCGGACATTGATCTACCCAGTGTTAGAGCAAGTACATTGCTACATGTAGACGGTCTTATAGGCTGTCTCATGCGGTTCCACGTAGGATTTTTGATGATGTAGAAAAGAGAGAGGGTGGTGAGAGAATGAGGCGGTTGTTTTGCGAAGCAATCACCTAAAAGCTAAAATTTAGGACTATGAGATCACTCAATCATCATGGTACGAGTTGTCATTGACATGCAACTCACAATTAATTATTTTTATATCCATAAATTAAAAAATATTAATTATTATAAGACAATCTATTGTATAAGTTGTCCGTTAAACCGTCTCAAGATTAAGATTATGTGTCCCTGCATTAGACCGTCATTTAGACGACACGTACTTGCCCATACTAGTATATTGCCCGTGCTAACGCTACGGGACACATTGAGTAACATTTTGGATGTGCACAAATTCTAACTAAGAGAGATCATCAGTTTTCACAGATTCTGATTATGAAAGGAAAACATGAAAGATCATCAATTTTCCTAGCATCTTCTAGCAGCTAGATAATAGTACAATGCCCATGCTAGGTACTCTTAACTGATGATTCTAATTAAACAACCAAGAAACGATGATATTTCTTGAAGTTAACACAGCGCAAAACCATGACAGGCCAATATTTAAACATTTAAATTCAATATTTTTGAAGTTTACAAGCCTCAAATCTTCACACACAAATAAATACATTAAGCTATTGGCGGGTCCATCCAAGCACGAGTGAAGGCGTCGACTATCACGAGCTCCTACTTGTGCTCTTCTCTTATAGGCACAGGTATGATGTGCCCAACCATTGTCTCAACTCTCAACCGCATGCATGGGTCCTCCTATGTGGCTCTGGCACGCATCAGATCTCTAGTGCCTCCTTGTTTGCTCCCCATCAGCTTCGCATCAGATCTCTAGTGCCTCCTTATTTGCTCCCCATCAGCTTCAACCAGCAGCCATCTTAGCACCAATATCAGCTCTCTAGTTCCTGAGCGGCCAGCCCTTTTTTCCCCTAAAGTCTCTGCAGTCCCGTTGCTGATTCCAGAATTCTCCCTTTGTTTTTTTACTTTGTTAAAACACAATCAAGAGAGAGAGAGAAAAGCAAAAAAGCAAGCTCAAGTGTTAAATAGAGTGAGAGAAATTCTGTCAGCTTGAGTGTTCCATCCATCTTTTCCAATTCTTCTGTAAACTACCATCAAAATGCAATCGCATTTAGAAACAAAAGGGAGTTATTTTCACTCAGGTTTTTTATTACAAATAAAGAATACATATAACCAATAATTTAGAAATGTACTTCTTTCATGAAACAATTAGGTAATTTAGAGTTCATATGAGCTGAACACTTCACTTCATCAGTCATTAATTAATAACAAGGGGCAACAGAATATGAAAATTGCAATACATGCATCTGGGTTTAAAACCTTAGACTAATCACTATCAGGATATCATCACTAAGACACTAACCTCTGGAAGTTGGACCTAAGATCCCATTCATTCGGCACTATCTGAATATATCAATCAATCTGTAGATAATTCAAAAAAGTTGAGAAATCAGTAATGAGCGGAGACAGCTTTCTTAACTGAAACAGAACTTGGGCTGAACAGGTTTGCAATATGCTTGAATTTTACTGACATGAGAATAACATTTTGTCAAAATTGCAAAAGACAATTCGTAAAGCTGTTAATGATCTCCAGCATAAATCAAGTAACACTACGCCACAACCCGACAATGCAAAGTTTATATATCACAATGGTTATGCATTAGGCCACAAGGCACATAAACTGCTTCGATTAACATATACTTACCTGACAACACATTAATAAAATTACAAACAGGAGTCTGCGTTAAAACAAAAGCAAGATGTAGCCTATAAACAAGTAATCCTAGCTTTACACATAAGGCGGCTTAAAAAAATGGAGATGAAGCACCTTGGAAATTGAGTGATGATTGATGAAGCAACTTTTAGAAGATGACAGAAATCTTTCACTTGCTACTTGCCTGCGATGGGTGCAAAGTGGGTCAGATTGATAAGGCAGCTTAAGAAAAATGGCGATTGGTAATGCTTTCCTTTTCAGCAATATAAAACGACACGCTAATTCCATGAAGTAGGTTTTGCACAAAAACGAAATACACAACTATTAAACATGGTCCAATCCTACTGTTGGCAAATAAATTGACAGCCTGAAAACCATATACTTTTGAACAATAAATTGTACATATTATGAAATCCTAAAGCAAAAGTACAGCTATGTATAGTTAAATTATTGCCTCAAAGAGAGCTAAAGTCCTCATTTCCAAATCAAAAAATGGGTGCAGGATTCAAGGTAGCATAAATGAGATATATCTATCATATATTTTTATCTCATAGCTATGCCATGGCTTCAAAATACTATTACATGATATCTAATTTACTTTTCTAACACATTGTAGTCAAGAAGAAAGAGATAACTTGTAGTTGAAAACAAAAGGAAGAGTACATAATGTCAACTTCGGAGTGAACTGGTCCGCATCTGTTACAATTTCTTAAACAATCACTGGTCACAGCTCATATAGCCAAGATGAGGGATAAACTGGTTGTCGGCTTCATGTTTCATGGAATGCATGTTACTCCAATACTCTGTAGTGTGTTTCCCGAAACTAAAACGATGCTAAACAGAGAAAGAAATGAGCAAGGATGTTGATGTAGTCCATTTTCTCCTTGTCAGCAAGGATGCTAAAAAGTAGAAATATCCCATGGCATGGCCTATGATCCGTTTTCTCCTTGTCCAGCACCACCGCACAGCCTCCATCCTCTCCATGTTGGTAGCATCCCGTTCAATCAATTCAAAAATTGAATTTAGCACAATACAAGAATGAAAGTACTATCATAAAAACGGAATCTGCACTTCATGATTTTTTCTAAAGACATGGCAAACAATCACGAAGCAACCTAATCCAGCCAACAAAAGAAATTAGCTAAACACCTAAGAGAGTACCTTAACAGAAGGCGACAACTTTTGTTAATGAAAATGCGTAAGATAGTGAAATTCTGAAAATAACCATATAATCAATCTAGATTCCTATTTTTTTAACTTTGCATATCCAATTCTGATGACTTGTACAGCTACACATAGTTAGAGTTACTGATGGAAATAAAGGAAAAATAATACCGGAATGCATCATCGGGGGGTGTTGACAATACTAAAAAATGCTTTAGCCATGCATATTCATGATTTCACATTAAACAAAGATTGGATTTAAAAATAAAAGGGGAAAAAAGGACAATGTCATGATGATTTCATTTTAAAAACCTCTATATGCTCTTATCAGATTTACCGAAGCGGTGCACCAGCAGATTATTAACCGACAAGTGCTCTAGATTCAGTTCACCTAACAGGAAATAGGAAAAGCAAACAGTTGCTGTTCTTTTTTATGAAAGCACAAATGCTTAATCCACTGAACAGGAACTGTACGTTCGAGTTGTCTACCTCCTGCGTCGGATACGAATACATTTATGGCTGACATTTATCAAAATAACCAAGACCACATATCTCACACTAACAATCATGATTCAGCTTATACGTTAATTGAGGTGGTTTGGAATAAAAAAATGCATCCTACCCAAGGCATTTATAAAAACCCTCGTTCAACTAAAAAATCACAGTGAAGGTAAGTCTGAAATTAATGTATGCAGCAAGATAAGTTTTTGGCAAGCAAAGCATTGTATAAGGAGGGAGTCGAGCTGAAAGAAAATGTACCTAAAGGCACATCGCCACCTCTAGGTATTCTGGATGCCAGTGAGGTACAACCACAGTGTATTGGCCTCTGAGAAGAGATATGCTTAGTACTACTTGATGTTGATTTCTAGCAAGCGCGGCCTCTGAGAAGAGATATGCTTAGTACTACTTGATGTTGATTTCTAGCAAGCGTCCCATCGGCAAAACAGAACCGCATTAGTACTATTAAAAAAACTTTGGATGGACAAAAAAAATGCGGAAAAGAGGAAAAAAGGAAAAAAAACTCACAAGCGGAGACCGCGTCCTGCCAACCCGCGGTACAGCTCGATGCCCAGACCATCCAGCTAATGTCCGTCGCCATGCCTCGTGGAGCTCTCCCCTACGGGATCCGGCGTAGGTTGCCACGGCCTGCGCCGCACCCGTCCACCGCGCGGCGTGGGGACGGAGAACCGGGGTCGCCGCCCAGCAGCAATGGCGCGGGAGCGAGAAAACGAGGCCGCCTCCGAGCGGCGAGCGTGAGCTGCAGCGGGGCGGCGGGGCACCGGGTCTGCTCCCGGCGACGAGAGCAAGCGGGGCGAGGCCTTGGATCTAGGGGGCATTTACATTTTTACCATTATAACAAATGGCGCTCATCAGATTAGCACTCTTAAAACGATCCTTACACTTTCGACACTTTTAAGTTGCGCGTCTTTCATTTTTACCACTTTTGCCGATGTGGCACGCCAGACACGCACGACACCGTGGCGCTGAGTCAGAACGAGGGGGAAAAGATGCCCCTGCCCCTGCCCCCTTTCTTCCATCTCAGGCGCGCCCAAGCTCTCTCCCCCATTTCCTTCTAGCCGACGCCGCCGCACTGCTTCTCCTTCAACCCCACGCCACTCGCCGCCCGATTTCTCCCCCCTCCCATCCAGCCCCCACGCCGAGCTGCTGCCATGTCGCATAGGGTGGAGTCATCCAGCGGCACTAGGGCCGTGGCTTACCCGGTCAGTTCAGAGACTGGGCTCCCCATGGTAGTCTGCCCCGATTGCGGCCTTGCTCGTGTGATAGAGCTGCGCGCCAAGGTGAAAACTCCGAACAAGGGGCGCAGCTTCTTCAAATGCCCAAGAAATGGGGTAAGTTTTGATTAATTTGGTTGTTCATTCATTCTAGGGTTATGAGTGCTGAAATGTTTCAATTTTTGTTTGAAACCAAAGCTCTGTGGCTTCTACAAGTTACAGAAGGATTATTTGGATTTGTTGGTCGACAAGAAGGTCATCAGGATTGGATGTGAGGAGATTGAGGCACTGCACGAGGAAGGCATGGAGGAGAGTGAAATTGGCAATCTGGATGTGAAGGAGCAGCATACTGAGCAGCTAGGAATGAAGCTAGAGAAGCAACTTGAAATAAAGTTAGAGAAAATGATGTGGAAAATGCTTTGTGTCATTGTGTGTGTTGTAATTGTTGTGGTTGGTGTTGTTGTGAAATGTATGACCTAATATATGACTGTTGTTTCCAGGACCTGTTTCAATAAATGAATGAATGAGGCATGTTTCCATTTTCTGTCATTTTGGATGAATGAATGCGCCTGCAGCCATTTTCTGTCATTTTGAATGAATGAATGGATGGATGGATGCATGGATGAAAGAGCATTTCCAAACTGATCAAAATGACATAACAGAGAACCAGGTTCACTTCACATAAATAAGTGACAAATATGTGCCATTACATAACAATGATGTTCTTGACATCCTAAATAGAGCTAAACAAGTTCAATGTTTTGTGCCCAATTCATGACAGAACAAGCCATGTGCCATTACATCACAAGCATCCAAAAGAACAGAACATTTCAAAGACCAAAACAAGCATCCATGCAGCCACTTCTTCAGTTTGCATTGCCCTTTCCTTTCCCCCTGCCTCCTTTCTTGTTTGCTGGTGGAGTTTTCTTCACTTTTGTTGCTAGCTTTTTCTTCTTTGGAGTCAATTTCTTCTTGACATGCTCAGCTTCCATTTTAGTTTCTGGGAATAGTTCCCTGATACATGGCATGAGAATTAATATTAGAATTAGCAACTTAACAAGCAGCTTATTAGCATCACATATGACAGAAGGAAACCTTCTAGCTGATGTTGACTGAATGGGTTCATCTGGTGGAAGCACTTGCAAAGGTACCACATTTTGTGTGAGGACCACTAATTCATTTTTATTGGCTGCAATTTCCTCCCTTGCTGCTGCTTCTGCAGCTTCCCTTACTGCTGCTGCTTTCAGTTCTGCTTCTAGGGCCTCAGCCTTAGCTTTTGCTGCTGCTTCCCTTGCCAGTGCTCCTCTTGTCCTTGGAGTTGGTGCTTCATCAGCTGCCTTATCAGTCTTGGCCTTCTTCCTCCCCTTCTTGCCCTTTTTCTTACTTTTCCTACAAAAGAAATTATTGTTTGGTTAGTAATGAACCAGGTAATGTACAAGTAGTAGAATGTAACATATTAAAGCATAACCTTTTCTTTGTCCCAGTGTGCACACACTTCCAGCTACTGGCCCTATGACCATACTCTTTGCAGTTGGGGCATCTGACTTGCCTAGTTGCTTTGACACCTGTCTCCCTGGCTGGTTTGAGCCTGTTTTTCCTCTGCCTTCCAGGCTCTCTCTTCTTCTGGACTGGAGGGTGAACTTTGCCATCTTTTTCAACTTCAGGCCACTGGCTTCTATCAGTGATGCTAGGAATGATGCCTGCATAAGCTGCTTGAAACTTGGCCACTGAATAGTAATTGTCAACAAAAGATGCCATGTAAGCTGCCATGTTATGTTGCCTGACACTGGTAATCACAGTCAGTGCATGTGGATATGGTTTACCAGTGACTTGCCACTGCCTACAAGTGCAAATTTTTTGAGGTAAGTAAACAACATGTCTCCTAACTTCTTCATCCTTGTACACCTCTGTGACCTCAGCTTCAGTAGGGTGGCTTTTGGTTATAGTCAAGTGACCTAGTCCCCTTGAGGCAGTATTGAGTTGGTCTATGACAGCAGGCAATATACCAGGCCTCAATGCAGAGGATATCTGTCTCCTTTTGGCAAACATAAGCAACATTTTCTCTCTAATACTATCTACCATGCAATGCATAGGAAGGTCTTTGAACTCTTTGATCCAAGAATTTCAACTTTCAGCTAAATTGTTCAGAATGTACTCACACTTGATGTCTGAAGAAAACCTACTTCTTGCCCACAGAAAAGGATGGTGTTCATCCAGCCACTTCTGTAATCCAGGTGTAGCTGCCAACACTTTGTCAAAAAAGAACTTGAATTTATGTGGAGAATATGCTCTAGCAGCAGGCCACATGTTTTTGCCATACACATCACCAGTATAGTATTTCTTCATGTTTTTCATTAAATGCCTAAAGCATTCTCTCTTCTCTGCCTCTGGAAACACAACTCTAACAGCTGACTCTAGACCCTTGCAGGCATCAGTGCAGATAGCTAAATGGGTCATGGGTCCAATTGCTCTCCTAAGTTGTTCCAAAAACCAAATCCAATTTTCTTTTGTCTCTTAATCAAAAAACCCAAAGGCCACAGGAAACAACCAGTTGTGGCCATCCAGAGACATGGCTGCAGGCATGTGGCCATTCCACATGCCATTTAAAGCAGTGGAGTCTACACTAATGTAAGGCCTGCAGCCATTTCTAAAACCATCTATACATGCTTTGAATGCACAGAAAAATCTGTTAAATCTAACCAAGCCATCCTCATCAGTGATAGTGTCTATCTCTACCACACTACTAGGTGACCTCAATTCAATTTCAGCCTTGAACCTATACAACCAATCGAAAGAATCACTCCACTTACCAAAAAGCTTGTCAGAAGCTCTCTTTGTGCCATTGTACACTGTCATGTAGGGGATTTGGATATGATACTTGAACTGCAACTCTTTTTGCATTTCTGCAGCTCCCATTGATGGCTTCTTCTTCAAAAATTGAACTGCTCTCTCTGCAACCCATGGAATTGATGCCATCCTGCTGTCAAGCTTTTGTGTAGATGCACACTTATGCTCCTGAGTGTTGATTTGTATCTGCATTATTTCAATAAACAACCTTTCTTTAGTATTACAACTTAATCATCACAATTCAATTCAATAAACTTCAACAGCAAAAGAAGAGAAAGAAAAAAAACAACAAATGCAGATATGTACCCTGCAACTGCCATCATGCTGAGTTCTAGCTCTAAGTTTCCATGGGCAGCCTAGAGCAGCACAGCAAACCCTGTACCTCATCTTGTCAGAATGTTCTGTCTGAAGCTCAAACTCCTTAACTATAGCATGTTGCCTAGCAGCTAGCCTAAGCTCAGCTATATTGGGATAGCAAATGCCTACACTCATGTCAGGATTATCCCTGTCCCATTCATACATTGGCTCTTCATCTGCAGTGTCATCCACATGAAAAGCTGCTTCATCCATATCTTGCTGCATCTCCCTGGTCATTCCTGTAATTGGGACCTCCTGTCTAGCATCCTCTGATCCATCACCTTGATTAAAACCCAATGCCTCATACAACTGGTCTTCATCAACAAGGTGTGTAGCATTACCATCATTCTCAGGGTTCTCTTCTATGATTAGAGTGCTCCAATCTATTTCAGGCTGTGGCTGTTCAGTAGCAGGAGAAGGTGAGCTGCATGTATCTCCAAAACCTTCTGCATTAGCACCAACTGCATTTGCTTCACTACCACTAGTCACACCAGAGACACATTTACCTTTAGATGCAGCAGAGCTGTCTTTCATATTGCACTTATCTTTGCTGACAACATCTACTGAAAGAAAAGCTAATCTCTCATCCCATCTGTCCTGAATCATCTGGTGCATATGCTCATCCCTCCTAAGTTTCCACTTAGAGCCAGTTTCTTGGTCTAAAACCCAGACTGAAAGTGTTTGAGAAGGCTCCCATATTATTTTTGTGGCTAAATCCTCATGAAACTGTGCCAGAGAGTACTCATGGTTCCTATCAAACATGCTGCTGCTTTGCCATTTCCACTAGCCCATATTCACCATCAGCAATGTACTCAGACACTTTAACAACTAGTCTAAATGCACAGCCAGGATCCATCCTGGCATCATGATAAAACAGTGAAAAAACATGAGCAACTACTCTATCATGATAAAGCTACTGTCTTTATGTGCTTACCAAGGAGGGCAATCAGTATCCCCATCCATTGCGACCAAGTCAGCGAGGAACCCTAACAACCCAGCAAGTCAGTGAGGAACCCTAACCCTAACCTCATTCCACCGCCTATTGCAAGGAACAAGTGGGAACACGCACCTTAAATCCGTCGCGGCTGGTTCAACGGAGCATCCCACCCAGCGCAGCAGGTTGCCGTGAGGGGGGAGAAGCAGTGCGGCGGCGCGGGGCTGAAGGAGATGCAGTGCGGCGGCGGGGAGAAGAAATGGGAGTAACGGCCACTCCGCGCGCGCCTGAGATAGAAGAAAGGGGGCAGGGGCAGGGGCGTCTTTTCCCCCCTCGTTCTGACTCAGCGCCACGGTGTCGTGCGCATCTGGCGTGCCACATCGGCAAAAGTGGTAAAAATGAAAGACGCGCAATTTAAAAGTGTCGAAAGTGTAAGGGTCATTTTAAGAGTGCTAATCTGATGAGCGCCATTCGTTATAATGGTAAAAATGTAAATGCCCCCAAATCAGCCGACGCAGTAGCTTTTGGCCCATTCCAGAGTTCCGGGGTGCGTTTGGTAGTCTCGCGGAGCTTTGAGCGATAGCTCAGCTGGGCAAGCTTTGCCAATTCCAGAGCTCGGTTTACTCCCGTTCCGCTTCCGTCCCGTAGCTTTCCCCCTCCCCGCCCCGGCGGCGCCACCTCGATTTCTTCCCCTCGCGCCGTCTTGAGCTGTTTCGGTCGACTTCGAATCGAAATCGAGAACGCGCGCGAGGCGCGGGATACATAGGAGACAGGGTGAAACAGATAGATCTAGAGACACAAGCACACGAACACTCGCAAGCAGAGAGACAGAAGGGCGACCTGAGGTCGGCCGGGTGCGGCCTTCGTGCCCTCGGTACCGGCGTCATGGGCATGGTGTCGCTGAATCGTCTCATGTTCAAACAGAAGCGGAGGCGTCGCCGGCGAATCCAAGCCCCTAGTAAGTCGCCTCTCAGCGCACCGCCG
>CM014273.1:51913737-51923927 GCA_004135705.1 Alloteropsis semialata
AACACCTTGGTAAATTCTGGGTGATGGAACAAAACTCGAAGGAGGCCGACACACACTTGAATTTGTTGTCCACACAAATCCAAGTGTGGGGGAGGTTTGTACTTATCTCATGACAAGTTCCATCAATGTCAATTTTTTATCTATGGTTTATAGATGATGCTAGTTCGTGTATCCTTTCTTGCTATAAAAAAAAATTAAAAAAAATTCCAAATGCCTGCCTGGAGGTAACCAGGCGTTATCCCTTGCATTCATATTTGTTTCGAATCATTCATGTTGAGCATCGTTTGCAAGCAAACTCTTGTGCCTTCTTTTTGAATGGGTGGCTCCTCGGCTTTGAACTGTATTCGGGCACTCTACCTAGTCTAAGTGGGTGGCGAAATCTTTCATCACCTATCTATTCAGGTTCCTAGTCCAACTCATGCAGCCCCTATAGGGTCGGTTAATTGCCAGCACGTGGTTGGTAGACCGATCGAATAGGGTTAAAGGGAACTGGCTCCCACCACGTCATTTAGAGATAAGGGTTGATCAGTTCGCGCTTTGAGAAACGCTAGGCCTCGAGTTTCTTACAAATTGCATATCATGTTTTGAATTTCTCTCATTTGGATTTTCCAATCACCCAGCATATTTGTTTCATTCATGCATGTTAAAGTAGTTGGCATGTTTGTTTCCCAATCATGATTGCATATAAAAAAAATATAGCCAGCGAGGCTCAATGGGATTAAGATATCTGGGCGTACAAGCCACAGTGTTGTTGCACCTCGGTTCTTCCCATGAGCCTCCTAGTTGCACCATGCCTTGCATCCTTGGTTTTTGTGTGCGCTTTCATGGGAAAAGGTGATTGTTGCGTGCTCGTGTTTTGCATATATGTCAGCTACTTGTTGGGATCATCCCAACATTTAGTGCGCACATATGCATTCCACACGCGACCACATCACCGTTAATGATGTCATCAAGATCCAAGAAGCTACCGCGATGGAAATTCTAAACTCATCATCTAACGTCAGCGGTAGTATACTAAGGTAAGTGTCATGTCTTGCTTTTGACTTTAAACAAAGCCCTTCCGGGAGGTAACCCGAAGTTCACCATTATTGCACAGACTCATGTTCGTCAACATTTGAAAAATGCCTGGCCATGTTCTCATGCTTCTTTTATCTATGCTCGTATGCTCTTGGTTGAATGTGCATACATGGGATACATTCATAGACCACTTTTAAATTAAGCGTGGTGCTTAGGTTAAAATGGTCTTCTTTAATCAAATGAGGCATGGTGTCAAGTTTGATTAATGAACCTTTGAATAAATGCATGTATAGATATTGGTTGTATGTATGGACTATGGACTAACCCTTGCAGGAAAGATTTCAAATTTGAACGGGTAAGTCATCAAGCTTGATTCAAATTGAAGACGAACCAAGGCATTGGATGCATTGCAACAATGTTGCACAACATACAAGGAGGTACATCACCTTTCGAAGGTCCACTGTGAGTATATTGCAAAACCCCCCTTTGTGTTCATGTTGATGCAATTCAGCTTTGTTTGAGTTGTGCTTAAATGAAAGTGGTGAAAATAAAATTTAAAAAAAAACTCTTGAAAATAAAACAATGGCAAACAGGATCTACGCTTAACAATGTTAAAGGCCAATCTGTTTTTAAGTGCAGATGTGAACAACTAACCTTAGGGCAATAATGATATCTATTCAAGTGGTCCTTCGGGTGTTCGTTGTCCACTGACTTTTTGCAGGGATAAAGTAATGACTAAAGGATGGAGAGCATAACTTCAATATTCAACATCTTTAGTTACATGGAAGAAATTTGCACAATGAAGCAAGATGGACAATGGACAGATCTTTTGGCACTCTTAAAGATCAAATCTTGCATTCGCTTGCAAGACTAGAGTTTGGGAGAATTTTGCCAGGGAAGTATCCAAAAACACTTTGTGCATTTGTTCTCCTTTAATCCCCTGCTAAGTTACCTTGCGGGATTTGTTTGCCATGAAAAGAAAAAAAATAATAATAATAAAATTGCATAACATAAAAACACCAAAAATATTTGAATTTCAAATAAAGTTCAGGCTTCCTGGTTTGTAAGGCCATTAGAACCATTGTTTTGTTTCTACCTTGTTTTGAATAAATGCAGGTACAAGATCAAGTGTGGGGTCTCTCAGCTTCTTCACGTTCACACATTCGAGACCACCCACAACTACGCCTCACAACATCGCATGGACCGACATCAAAAAGATCACGACGAGCAGACACCAGAGGGGATCGAACGAATTCTTCATCAATTGAAGGTCCTCTGGCATGACACGTCTCCCACTTCGTCCAATGCGATGGTTTGCATACTAATCCCCTATTCCCTCTCACTCATGAGTTTAAATATAATCTTAAGATGATCATTAAAATTAAACTCAAATAAAACATGATGTTCCTTTGGCTTATATGCTCATCCTTGATTGACTTGCATATTCTTTATTCCTTGCACATACACATGTTGCTTGTGAAAATACATCTCTAGGAAAGCATGATATCTAAATAGTTGACGAATGAGATATGGTATGATGAGATGAATCTTGCTCTTTCTGTATAAAGTTCTTGGGATGTTTTTCTTGCGAAAGTTTTAAAACCAATAGCCTTACAAAGCTCCTCATTAATGTTCCATTCCTACCAAAGCCATATGTTGCTCACATTGAAAACCTTATACATATGCTGCTTGTTATTGCATTGAGCTTTGTCAAATTGTTGTGACCCTTGTAAGATACTCTTCATGCTTTCTTGATCAAGATCACGTACACTCCACATACACATGCTAAACTTTTACACTGGAAGTTAGCAATATCCATTCACCCACCAAATAAATACTCCATATGTTGTATGAATCTCTCTCCAAATATCCTTTGCAAAATAGACATGAGCTATAGAAAAAGATTTTGGACACATGAAGGTCCAAGAAAAAAGTAAAAAAATACATGCTCATAAAAGCATTGAGGATGAAAAAAAGAGGAAAAAAAAGAGAGATAGCCATGTTCTCAAAATAAATTCAAAGAGAGAGATCATACAAAAAGGAGTTATCATACACCTTCCATTTTTATTTTCTCACACACATGCACATCTTGATCCGATTGTATGAATAGTTTTCTTCTTGGATCCACTCTTTGACTTTGCAATATATGTGATACAAGTATGTTTTATCCTTACCCCTACCATGAGCTTCACATAAGCCTTTTTAGAAGTAGGGTGAAAAGAGGCAAATAAATGCCTTGGTGAGGAATATACACATTGAGCGATTCGAGAGAATCAATTGAGGAGCTAGGTAAGGTTCTATTTTTGAAAATTTGTCAAAAACCCAAGTTATTTAACAGAGGAGTGGAGATGACTGAAATCAAGGCCGTTCCATTTTTCAACCATCCAAGATGACATGATAGACACTTAAAAAATTCACAAGTATAGGTATATCTTGGAATAACTTATATGCTTGCATCATATCAAAAGGAGTCATGTTGTTCCACCTTAGTCTTTAAACTTTACTCGAGGACGAGTAAAGGCTAAGTGTGGGGGAGCTTGTTGATGGTCCTTAAATGCAACTTTTGGCCGTCAATTCCTGCGAAAACATATGAAATATAAACACCAAACATAGTTATAGGGTTTAATACTAATGAATTCCATGAGTGTTGGTGTTTTGACTTGTCTTGCAGGAAATACCCAAAATGATGCTCTAGGTTTGAGACGGATCCAAATATATGATTATCATAAGTTATCTCAAATTCCCAATTGGAGTACGCCATTGCATTGCGAAGTGCTCGTGAAAATGATTCCGATAGATATACTATTATTTGGAGTTCACGTTGAAAAGATATAAAACGGAGTAGAAAAATATAGGAAGTGCTGACGTCATCCGACGTCAGCACGACCTTTCCTGTGTGAAATGGCAGCACTGGTCAACGCTTGCAGCCGGGCCCAGCTCGGGCCCACATGACCCACGTCACCAAGCAGCAGTGCAGGAGCTCACGGTGTGCAATTGTAGTAACACATGCACACGTACAGGCAGGAGCACTGCACTCTGTAGGCCCACGGCCAGGCACATGGCCACCCATGCAGGGGACAGGCGGGGCCCAAGGGCCGCATGTGCTGCCAGGCTACCAATTACCCTGCGGACAGAGTGCATGCAGACAGGCAGTGCTGCCGCACAGGCAGGGGCCCAACGGGGCCCACGTGGCAGCGACCAGTGGCCCAAGGCCAGGGGGCCGGCGGCCGCTCGACCAGGTGCTGATGCGAGCGCACGCGCAGAAAACCAGGACACGTGGCACGACTGGATTCGCTGAGACCTGTTTCACGCGGATCGAGGCACAGAACGGCAGGGATTTGCCGCCGGAAACACAGACGCGCGCAGGGGGTTTTTCCTTCGCGACGTTCGCGCCACCGACCCTCTGAGGTCGGTTTCCTGGCCAGGTGGCGTGAGTAGAGAAGCAATAGGGGAATATTCTCTAGCATCAAGGGAAGGATCTCCACATCCCCAAGTCACCTTCTTCACTATAAATAGAGGGCTCCACTCTCTCATTCAACACACAAGAAGTGAAGCAAGAGCTTCAAGTTCCAAATCCAATGTAGTGTTAGAATAAGTGAGAGGTGAGGCGAGAGTCCGGGAGAAGCCGAGAATGTCGGCTTCTCTCTTCTTCTTGTTCCTCGGCGGGTGCGGCTCAGGTTCGAGTAACATCCGGGTATTTTCTTAGTATTTCTGGATTAATATTTATATATAGTTCAAGCTTTACTTTATACTTGTGGGCTCCTTGCTGTGATAAGTATCTTAGTACTTGCAATGCTAAGATAGTATTTAATTGAGTATACGTGGTGTATAGTCTTTTGAATACCTTGGAGTGCGCCTAGTGCCACGGATTTGTAGTGGTAGCCCCAGGTGGTGACAGCCCTGACGGCCTACGTAGTCCACCACGTGAGAAGTACTAGAGTCAGTAGGACCATTGCTTGGCTTGCTTAGTCCCCTTCGCATCCCTTTCCGGATTTTGACGGTTGAGCGTCCCGAAGCAAGTAATATCGTAAACACCTTGAGCTAATCTTTAATTATCCAGAATACCTAGAAATAACCCTTTCTACCTTCTACACAATTATCACTTTTTTTGTCCTTGGTCGATCTTAACTCGTCACTAGTACACACACGTTCCCTGTGGATTCGATACCCTGGAATACTTTCGGGTGAAGGCTACAACGGTATCTGTACGCTTGCGGATTTATCTGTGATCGTTAAAAATACCAACACCATTGATGACTCCAACTTGCTCATGAACTCCGCCATAGCACAACCATGCAGGGAGGCCATGGCGGCTAGGGTAGGCCTAAGCCATTCCTAGACAACTTCGAGGACTTGCGGCGGCCCTCGTCTCCTTTTGGTGTATGCCCTAGGTTTCGCCGAGTTCTGGTGGATTGATCTTCATGGCTCCTGGCACCGGGGCTATAAATAGTCCAAGAAAACCCTAACCCGAAGGGGAGGCCGAGGCGGCGCAGGAACGGCCTGGGCCCTCTGGGCCGGCCGGCCCAGGGCTTTTCTGTGGCCCCTAGGTCCCATCTTTCGCGTGCAAGCTTCTAGATCCTCCAGGAGTTGTTTTGCCAATGCATGTGGGTATTTGACGTCGGTTGCTTCGGGATAAGATTGGATCTTGATGTCTTTCCATATGTCTGCCTGATTCGCCTTGATCCCGAAGTCATCCGACCTTATCTTCAAGTCCTTACCCTTCCATATTCTTGGAGGTTGGTTCATCATTGATGATAGCGAACGAAATCCAGGTCACATGGCCTTCATTCCTCCGCGCTACTCATGATCTCGGTCTTTGTCCAAAAGTGCTCATTTATAGCTCAAAAACCTGCGTAAACCAAAATCCTCCAAAAATACATGCATATGCAAAAACGGGGTTATTTCAAATGCCAAGTGGCGGGTTAGTATATGAATTAGTCCCAAAACACCACTTAAATAGCACTAAAAGTGTGTCGCTAATGAGCGTCAACAAGTCACTAAAAGATTGGTTGACATGAAGAACTTTACTCACATAATTGATGTATTAGATCATCACCTCTGAGTACATACCATAGATGATCCACTACTAGCTCCTGAACTCCGTCATGGCACAACCACGCAGGAAGGCCATGGCGGCTAGGGTTGGCCTAAGCCATCTCCTAGACAACTTCGAGGACTTCCGGTGGCCGTCGTCTCCCTTTGGTGTATGCCCTAGATTTCGCTGAGTTCTGGTGGATGGATCGCCGTTCCTTCGGATATCAGGGATATAAATAGTCCGAGGAAGCTTCACATCGAAGGAGAGGCCGAGGCGGCGCAAAAATGGCCTAGGCCGGCCGGCCTAGGGGCCTTGGGCCGATCGGCCCACCCCCCTATGGGCCCCAAATGCCCGAGCCCCATTGGACTTAAGATGAAGAAGATATGGCACATATAAGATCAGCATCTCTTGCGGGCCTTTAGTCCAAAGTTGGTGATTGTGTCTTTCATCATCCAAAGTCTGGGCCCAATTCCAAGTTGTACAAAAACCCTCCATTTATGTTCCAAAATACAATACACATGCGAAAATGGGGTTATCTCACATGCCAAGTGGTGGGTTCGTATATGAATTAGTCCAAAAACTCCACCTAAATAGTACTAAAAAGGTGTCACTAACGAGCGCCAACATGTGGACATTAGTCTTGAGTCCAAAGGCTAGGAGGGAGCCTTATTAGTCTCGGATGGTGGCTAGTCCTGGTTGGTGGCTCCACTCGGGACTAACAGGACATCTCAAGTCCCAGCAAAGCCACCACCCGAGACAAAATCTGTGTGCGAGATTTTTTTTTCCTTTGGCTCTCTCGCTCCTTTTATCTCCCCCTCTGACACCACCTCTCCCTTATCACCTTCTCATTATCCTCTCTTTTCCACAGCTCCTCCCTCTCCTTATCCTCTCTCAGCTCCTCCCTCTATGTCGGCCTCCTAGCTCTCCTCGCCAGGGCATGTGGCCGCCGAGGCCTTGAATGCGGGGGCTATGGGCTGGAGCGTGTGCCACCGCCCACCATCGGGGCCTCGGATGTGGGGCCTACTGGCCAAAGCGCAGGCCATCGGGGCCTCGAACGCGAGGAGCTGTCAGCCGAAGCACAGGTGAACGACCACTGCATGGTCCTCGAGCGCAGGGGCTGTTGGCCGGAGAGTGGTCCGCCGCAGAGGCTAAAAGTAATCGATGCTCGTGATAGCCTAAGAGGGGGAGGGGTGAATTAGGCTTTCTAAAAACTTAACCTACCACATGCCTCTAAGTGCACAAAATAAAACTAAGATAGCTATCTAGATGTGCAACTAAGGTTTTCTTCTAGTGATTGCATCCACCTAAAGAGTTTTGCAACCTAGAGCCAATCCTATCAAAATACTACTCTAGAAAGATAAAGACACACAAGTTGCAAGTATGAAATGCGGAAACTTAAAGAGGGGTTAGAGGGATGCAAACTTGACATGAAGATTTATCCCGTGGTTCGGCTAACGCCTACTTCATATTGGAGCTCCACAAAGGATGTGCTCTCGGTCGCCAAGTCTTGCTTCCTGGTCAAGGTTTTGAGCTCGCCATAAAGGCTCTCCAAGAAGGATGATGAGGAAGTCACAAAGACCTTGCACTCATCAACCTACTCTCCCGGAGATCTTGACGTCGCCTTCACTTCTCCACCAAGGAAAGGGTCTCCTCGCCTCCCGCACAACGCCGTCTTCACCACTCTACACCAAGCCGGAGGGTTAAAGAATTGCCGGCGAGTTACCAAGACTCCAAGGGGCCAGCACATCGAGATTACAAGGGTTGGTTCACTCTATGAAGCGCCCCGGCCTAAGCAGAGACTAAATGTGATACAATTATCAGTCCCAGGAGGCTGATACACATTTATTCAACAGATAGTTCAGAACCTTACACTCCCCGATGGGGAGGAAACTTAATACAAGCTAAGACAACCAAAAGGTAAACTACGGCTATGAGCCAAATGATGAACCAGACCGGTTCAACAAAAGGATCAGAGTTGTGCGACAGCGAAAGCATCTCGGGCAGGGTCAAACTCCACAGGCAAAGTCGGGTGCGGGCACGACCACCTACTCTGCGTCCTCAACGACAAAGTCCGGGTCTTCTTCTGGATTGACAACAACAAGGGTGAGTACAAAAGTACTCAACAAGTCCAACCACACCCACGGAGGGGTTAACACAGAAGTATGCACAGGATATTTCAAGGAATAAGGCTAAGGTTTAATTTGCAATAAAGCCAGTTTTACTCATGCAATGGTTTATCAAGGAAAGTTTGATAAAGCAAGCTTAAGTAACACAACTAAGTAAGTGGGGGTTGATCCACGAAGGATCCCAATTTTAAATGCTACCGGATTTCCCATCCGCCGTAGCTCTTAGCATAAAGCCGAACACAATTCCAAAACACACACTCCAACCCATCCCAAAACCTTCAGTATTGTGACCAAGCCATAACTCGCCCATGACCGTGGGCACGGCTATTCGAATAGTTTGGAAACTCTGCAGAGGTGTACACTTTCACCACAAGTAGGGTACCGCAACACGAACACCTTAGTGCCAGCGCGGATCCTATCGAAGCCATTACCCACCATAGCCAAAACTGCCTAGCCATCACGAGAAATAACCAAGGGGTTTATGACACCAAGTCGGCAACCATGTCACTAAGACGGCACTTGGTTTTCTCGCTGCACACCTGCCACCAGACAACTAACAGCACGGCTAGTGGGATTTAGACTAAGCCCTTGCACCATACAAGAGTCGAGTGGTTGTACGAGATAAATGGGTTAGGCAAGATGAACACATCACCTCGGTTTAAAACCGGACAAAATGGATATCTCCCAACTTGCTTAACCACAAAGGTACAAGCCACCAAATGGTATTTCACAAAGAAATACCCATCCATTTTATCCAACACTTTCTTTACTTTCAAAACCCAAAACCCAAGCCTTTACTCAACACACTCACACTTTTATTCTTTGTAAAACCAGTAATTGTCATGATTGATTAAGTGAATAGAACAAGTCCTAAGCATTCTAAGCAAAGGTTATCAACCAAACAGAGCAAATCATATTTAGTGATAACTAGGTTATCAAGGAATGGTTATAACAATCAAGAAGTGGCTATCCAACCGGGTTTTCAATAAAGACAATGCAATTATCAAAGGCCAATAGGTTGTGTTTATAAAACTGGGATAAACATGCATCAAAGGATGGGATTGGACTTGCCGTCAAAAGCTTCCGGGAGTTCCTGCTCGCGGTACGGGTCGTCGGATTCGGGCTCGCGGTACTCTCCTGCGTATTCCGGTGGCTCCTCCTCGATTATACCGTCGTCTACGGCACACACAACAAACACATAAAAGAAAACAATCAAACCTTTACCGATGAGCTCGAAACAGGAAATGATAAAATAAAATAGGAAAGGAGATTATTTTGGGATGATTTGTGTATAGCTCGGCCGGAATAGATGAAAGAAAGACGTGTTCGAGTTTGGTGGAATTTTGGAGAAATTTGGCGCATAAAATGACGAGTATAGGGAGGGTTAGGGCTTAATGGAGGGGTTTAGGACCTCTTTATAATAATTATAAAGGGTCAAGGACTTTTCTGTAAATAGTTTTGAATGGTGGAAGGGTTGATTTGTGAACATTGGAAAGTATGTGGGGTCTTGGTAATGGCTAGGGGCCTTTTTGGAATTATTTGTGGAGCTCAGGGGGTTTTCGGGAATTTTGGCAAAAAGGGGGAGGGTTTCTTTTGAGATTTGGGGCAAGGGCAGGGGGTATGTGGAAATTGGCCGGTTCTTTCTTCCTCCTCCGATCGAAAACAGAGGAGGGAGGGGGATTGGGCCGGTGGCCCGACGGCGGCCACGAGCGCCGGCCCTCCGGCCATGGCGCGGCCAGGGGAGAGGCGGGGGAGTGAGAGGGCGACGAGGGGAACCTGCCCCCCTCCCTACCTTGGGCGGAGAGGGCCCGAGGGGGCGCGGCGACGGCGGCGGGTGAAGGATGACGACGGCGGCGGCGGCGAAGGCTCGGTGGCGGCTTGGGAAGGAAGAGGAGGTGGCGAGGGAGCTCGGGGAGAGGTGGGGGTGGTGTGTGGCGGCTCAAGGGCGCGGGGGATGCCTTATATAGGCGATGGGGAGGAGGAGATGGCCGGCGGCCGGTGAGGGGGTTCGG
>CM014273.1:51927268-51963651 GCA_004135705.1 Alloteropsis semialata
GGCTCTGGGCGCGCGGGCGGTGCGCAGGGGGCCGGGCGCACTGGAGCAGAGGTGGCCGGGGTGGCGTGGCGCTGCGGGGAGAGAGGGCACGGTGGAGGTGGGGGACGGCCGGGCTGGTGAGAGGAGGGCGCGAGCAGAGCAGGGAGGAGGGGAGGGCGCTCGGGCGGGAGGAAGGAGAAGGGCGGCCGGCGCGTTCGGGAGGGAGAAGGAGGAAGGGAGAAAAAGAAATGGGAAATGGATTTAGGAAAAAGGAAAAAGGAAAAGGAGAAAGGATGGGTCGGCGGGATTCGCGGACGGTGTCGGTCACGCGCGCGGAGGCGGGTTCGCGACGCGCGGATCGAGGATTGGTCGGAAGAACGGACGGTCGGGATTGATTCCGGGAAGATTGGATGGTTGGATTTCTTCGGAGGATTGGTTTTGGAACCAACGGGAAAGGATTTGATAGGAAGGTTTTTGGTCGGATTTGGATTTCGGAAACTCATCGATTAAGGTTTTTGAAAACTCGTTAAGCGTGTTTTAAGGTTTTCGATTTTTCCGGGACGTTACATATAAGGACGGATAAGCTCGAGAGAAATCCCAGAGAGGGCCTCAGAGTCTTGGGGCCTACCATTGTGGAGCTAGTTGTAGAAGAGGACCTCATGAGGGTACTGGGTACTGTGTTGCCACATCTTCTGGAGGATGATTGCTAACAGATCAGGATCCATAGGAGTATCCAGAAGGTGCAGGCCCAATTTGGATATGAACTGAGCCGGCCTGACTACTTCAAGAAGGTGAGGTATGCATAAAGGATACTAGTCGGCATTCACGAAAATAGGGACATATACTCCGTATAGAATTGTGAACTTGTACAAAACTAGAACTTAGTACAAACAGACTTGTAAACCCTAGCTCCCGAGTATATATAAGGTGAGATAGGGACCCCCTCGAAAACATAAACAATCAATACGAAGCGATCCCCTCAAACAGGACCTAGGGTATTATTCTTTCCATAGAGACGGTCCAAACTAGTCTGAATCATATTGTGTTCATCATTGTGCTTCCTTGACTACCTTAGGACCCTCCTCCCCTCCACGGAAGGCTAGCCGGTCTAAAACCACCAACAACTGGCGCGCCAGGTAGTTTTCATCGAGAATCCTCTGGCGAGCTCAATGGTTCTAGTCATCTTCTCCAATAATGGTCGGGCGTTCGACAAGGGCACCACATTCGTCTTCGGCTCATGGGTCTTCATTGCCGATGGCACAGGATCCTTCCATCACATCCTCAACTCGCCAACTCTGGACCAACCTGCCAAAAAGCTCGATGAGATTTTGATCTCCAACTCGATTTCGACTCGAGCTCAGAGGTAGAGCAATCCTGATTCGAATTCAACTCAGACCAAGGAAACTTCCAAGTGGGTTAGGCAATCCGAGTCGATCTTGCAACAATTGGATCTATGAAAACCCAACCCACCCAAGACCCACAAGAAGAGAAAGCAAGTCACTACACGATGAAAGATGAATTCTGTGAGCCAACACCTATTTTGACTCGTGGGTTCCGCTTCTATTTACCATGCGGCATCTACAAAGCAACTTCGAACTCTTGTGGACCACGACAAGCTTCCCCTCTTCGGTAAACAAGTCAGAATCGTCATCACATCCACCCTTGAGGCCAAATTCATGCATTGGCTGGGGCACATGCCACTGACCAGGGTTACTATTGATGAAGATCTAGAGATGTATCACATAATTGCTTGCATCGATCCGTTGCCGTACCAAACCGGCCTTCCTTTGGAACCTTCCAAAGATCACAAATCAACTAAGATTGTAACCTCCAGCTCTAGTACTTACTCCCCTGGTCATGAAGCAATGGTGACAATCCAACCTCAAGAACTTGTCATAATCTCCAACGAGGAACCCTCAATGGCCAATGAAGCTCCTGAAGATCGGGAATGACAGTGCTGAGCACTTCAGCACACCGAGCTCCCAGTCTAGAATCTTGATCCTCAATTGAGAAGGGTCGTGAGCCAAGAAGTTCATGCCACACCCACGGACAACATCTTGGCGGTAGTAGATGGACTTCGCGCACTCGATCAAACTCCATACGCTCAGCTCCTAACAACCCTGATTGAAGCTGCTTCACTTTAACATGACGCCATGAACCCCACTCCGTCACTCACCAGGTCCCATACCCGCCACAGAAGTAGTCGGCACGAGAGCAGCTGTGATCCCTCATGCCACAATGGTGCAACCGCCACATCAGCAGACACAAAGACCACAATCATCGAAACCCAAGAACCGAGGCACAACAACATGGCAAAAGCAGGCACAATAGCGCTAGCAGACATGATGGTGGCGACAGAAATCGAGCCCTTGTCGACATTGGGGGCAGAGGCCATGGCACAGAAACAACAATCACGGTGGTCACACCCAAAGGAACTACTGGCAACCGCGGTTTACACCAACACCTCAGCAATCGCGATGCCAGAACAGTGATCAGTAATTGATCTCGTCAGCGTAAAGTGAAAGAAATCCAATGCTGCCAAGAATATGACCAGATTCATGGCAGGCCCGGTCAAGATCATCACAACCTGGGTAAGTATGAAGGGTTCTCGGTTTTCTCCGACCGCCTCCGAGCAACCGATTGGCCCGAGGCCATCAGTTATTGAGAGATATGACGGCAAGCACGTCCCAGAGTAGTGACTATGTATATACTACTCGGCTATCAAAGCCTCCAAGGGTAATATGGATATTACATGTACCTGCCGATACCACCCCCGACATGGCTCGAAGGACTTGCTCCTAACTCCATCGACTCATGGGATGATCTCTGCAGCAACTTTCACCAGTTTCCATCAATAACTTTCAAGGTACCTTTGCAGAATCTGGGTACTCATTTTGATCTCGCTTAGTGTGCAGTGCAATTTTGTGAACACACGTACATCGTGTAGAAATTTGAAATCCAACATTTTACTCAATGCATGGCCACTGGCTCGCATTTGACGAACATTGTTCGGAGGGCTTTACTTCAACTTCTTTCCCTGCGAAATGACGCGAACACCATCCCAAACACGACTATGGGTACATTAATCCAACATCAGATAAAATTATTTTATCAACCAAGTCTTTGGACATGTTTATTATGCTATGCCATGTGAGGATTTATTTCCTTTCCTGTTGCAACAAACTGGCATATTTGTTGTAGATAGTAAATTAAGTGGATCCATACAGATCAAGTTTGTGCTTAAATTATGTTTTAATAAAGTTTTTTGCCTAGAAAGTGATGTGTTGCTATTTTGATGCTTATTTCTTACCATTGATTACCCCGGTATATGCACAAATTTAAAATCTAGTTTAGAAATAATTTATATGTTGTCATAAATCAAGTTATTGCCCTAAGTTTTGAGCCATATTTATTGGGATAAAGAGACGCGATGTTTTTTTCTCTCATTGCAACACACAGGCATATTTGCTAGTCTTATCTTTATCTTTACCTATTTCTAAAGCGAGGAGCATTTCAGCGGTCCGTCATATACATCTTTCGGCTCTCACTCTGTTGGTTGCTCCTCAATCCTAAGTAGCACTTTCCAGCATGATATGCAGTACACCATTTTCCCCTCACCTCATACATCTGATACAGCCATGAGTCCTTATTTGTAACTTCATTCTTAACAAGGAATGTCTACCATTTCCTCTCAATCTCTTCTATGGAGCAACAATCATACATAAAAACCCTGAATGCATCATTGACATCCTCATTGTTAACATTACGCACAAGATTATGCTCAATATGCCATCTGCATAGCCTATGCGAGGAATCCGGCCACACCTCCATAGCAAGGCATCCATCTGTGATCATGGAAACTAGAGGCTCATTGTGCCAGGGTACAGATGTTGATGTGTTTCTTTATCTGGATCTTGTGAACTTTGCTGAATGTGGATTTTAGTGGTTTTGCAAATATAGAACACCACTGTTATGTTCTGTTTCATTATTTGGGGTGAAAGTCTGTTTGTGTGAAGGAGCTTTTTATTCTCCATATCAGTATTGATTTTCTACTACCTCGGTCCCAAAAAACATGCAACACTAGATAAGTTGACATATTATAAAAATATATCTCATTGTCAATCTAATTATAATTGTTTGGTATCATAAATAGTATTAATTTACATATATTTGGTCAAAGTTGAGATAAATTGACTTGGTAGAAACCTAGAGTTGCATTCTTTTTTGGATGAAGAGTACTACTATTTGAGCAAGCATTATCTAACATGTCTTGTGGCAATGTGATCATTCATTTCCTTGTTTTACAGATACAATGCGGTGATGGAAGGCTGGGTCCTGCTGTTCAATTGGGGCCAAGATGGAGGCCAGGGCACTGCTTTCCAGATACAGGATGTCCGGGTCCGGGTCCTTGGTGACGTGGCGTGGGTCAACCTTAAGGCGAACGTCGATGTTGACCCTGTGCTGTTCCATGGGACGAATGTGTATGAGTTACGCAACGGCAGGTGGTATATGGTTCACCACCACAGCTCGCTCATGGCTGACCCTGCGCCCCGCACAATATGTTTGGCTGAAGCTGGAGTAGAAGAGAAACAAGAAATCTTCGTGAGGAAATTTGATGGCGTGCCTTCGATGTGGGGTGCTTCTTGACTGGTGACAGATTATCAGATGTATTTGCGGAGAGATCTCCTTCCCCCTGTCGTTTTTTCTCCGTCCCGGATCTCCTGTTTGTTGATATTACCCTTCTGGATCTCCGTTCTGCAGTTCTGTATAATTGTGTTTTAGGTGTTAATTGGTGAATGCAAAGGTTATGGCGTCCTGTGGGCTGCGGCTGACTTGTTTTATCCGGTGCCTGACTGCCTGCGTAATGCGTGCTATCTTGTTGTTTAGCTTGCCTTGTTGTGCAGCCACCTCTGCTTTCAGATGTCTATGGCCTGGAGGGAGGCTATGTGATGAATTTTCTTCTTGGTGGTGTTGTACTTGTGCCCTGATGACTGGACCAGAACATGGGCTGGCAGTTAGCTGATGCCCTGGGATGTGGTCCACTAAGACAGTAGCATAATTGATATCGCCGAAGGACATTCTCGTGTCTGAAGAGCATGGTAAACAGATCAAGATACATTATGTTCAGGTGTAGTACAACACAGGAACAGATCACTCTCCAAAGTGGTGATTTGTACATGGCAGATGTAGCCGAATATACGTCTTACAGAGCAAGCGGAGAAACGAGGGCTATTCCTCTGCAATCATCGCGCTAGTGTCTCATCATGAAACATAACAAAACAATGGGACGCATGCCTCATAGCCCTTATCAAATAAAACAACACTGTACGATATACGCCGTGGTCTCCTTTTATTGGGGCTGCCGCTGCCCTTGCTGGCTAGTTGCTTGCTGCACTGCCCTCTTGTTACGCGGCAGCGTCGGGGGCGGGCGGCCTGCTCAGGCGTCGTCCTTGTCGGCGAAGATGTCGAGGAGGGCGAGCGCCTCGGTGACGGAGAGCTCGAGCCGGAACTTGGGCCCGTCGTAGTGGTGGAGGATGGGCCGGAAGGCGTGCTTCTCCAGCGGGTTGTAGATCTTCCGCGTCGCCACCCAAACCAGCGCATCCATTCGCGACCGCCATCAGCATTCAGAAACAAGAACAAACCAGGAGCCAAAGCATCTTCCTCCTTCAGCATCAGTTTCTCAGCTAGGTACACACGTTCAGACCATAGCAGGGGCACATGGGCTGAATGGTTTTTCAACCACAATTTTTTCGAGGCGTTATTTTTTTTCGAGAACTTGATGGATGGACAGTAATTCATGGGTACAATTAGCTAGATTCTCGGCCAATTCGCAATCAGTTCTGTGTTAGGTCAAAATTGTACAACTTAACTAAATTTATAGAAATCCCTTAAAACTAAACTTATAAAAAATATAGCAATAGTTACCATACCACCATATCTAGTACTATCACAATATATTCCATGTGGATACAATACAACAAATTTGGTATTGGAGATGTTATTTTTTCTACACTTTGACTTACCCTACGGGTTATAAGTACTCCCTCTGTATATGAGATGAAGCAGCGAAACGTTTATACAAAACACCTATCCCGAGCATAATAAGCGTCTACACCATAAAATCGATTTTTTGACCGAATCAAAAAGACATATCTGGGGCTAATTCGATCAGGAGACGCATACGGTGAACTACTTTGTAATCCGATCGGGAGACATATATGATGGAGTAAAAAAAGAAGAAGCAATCCTCTCTTTAGATAGAAAAAAAATAGGTAGATATATTAGTATAAAGTCTAGCAACTTGCCCATGCGGTACTACAGACGAAGACTACTTGCTTTTCTAAGCTAAAATAGGAAACTTGATTTTCCTAATCTGACCGTAATACGAGATGAAGTATAGCTAATCTGATCGGAAGACGTATATGATTGACCTTTTCTAATCCGATCAGGAGACAAGATAGAAGTGTGACTAATCCGATTAGGAGACCTGTATGTGACGGACAGCTGAAACGTTCCTCGCTTTAGAAATAGGTAGATGTCCTCTAATCGGATTAGGCGTAGCCCATTATATACTTCTTCCAATTGGATTAGATATGCTTCATCTCATCTCCCAATCAGATTAGGAAAAATAAGTTGTCTACTTTAACTCGTTTAAAAAAACAAGTGGTCTTCGTCTGTAACAACGCACGGACAAAGTTACTGGTTATCAACAAATTTAAAACATTGTTCGTTTGTGGGGATGAATGCCAGTGGCCCACGCTAAGCACCGTAGGCTGTAAGCTTGTACGCCTGTCTTACAAACACATTTGTAACTTGATAGCGAATCTATAGTTCGATGAAATTGTCAAATCTAGTAATTCGTAGGGTTCTTAAATCTCGCATTCATTGTAAGTGTTGCTAGTAATATCACTTGAAATATATGAAACTGCAAACTTGGAAGCGACAATTATACAAAACACTATATCCATTCCGATTCTTGAGAGTTGACTCAAGTCACAGATGATGGGTCGGCTGCACCGTCTCACAAATTCACGAACGCGACCAACCCTAACTGACCTGCGGCGCGGCGGCGGCGGCGGCTACACCATGTCATCAGCGGCCGCTACCCCGTACGCCGTTCCCGGCATCAAGACCCTGACCCTGCACAGCGGGCAGCTGTTCTTCTTCTTCGCCCACGCGCGGATGCAGCTCTCATGGAAGATGTGGCGGCACGCCGGCACCTCGCTGCATAGCTGCCCCTGCCTGAGCTCGTCCAGGCAGATGGCGCACATCGGCGGCGGCTCCGACGCCGCCCTGGCCCGCGCCGCGTACGGGAAGTGCGCCAGCACTACAGGGGCCCTCAGACGCTCCTCGCTCCGCTGGGGCCGCGGCGGCGACGCCAACGGGGCCCTCGGACCCGGATGGCCCTGGACGTTCGCGCGCGCTTCCCGGCGTAGACAGCATGCGCTGCAGAAGCAGGCTAGGAAGAAGAACGCGACGAGCATGAGTTCCACCAATAGGTAGATCCAATCCCCGATCTGCACCATAGTTGTCGATGATCAGATGCACACCGCCGGCGGCCGACCCGCTCTCCCGCAAGTGGCGCCTTGTCTCCTGCGATCTATCCGATGGGCGGCTCTCGGTGGCAAACAACGACGACGTGCGTGACGATACACATGCGATTTTGTGCATTATAAAGTTTGGTATAAATCCGTTTGGGATATAGAAATTTGAGTCGGGTAGTCGGAAGTGCACGTTAATACTTTTTTCTAGTAGGGCAACGACATCCTTTTGTATGATATGACGACTTGGTATATAGCTTATAAATTTATGGCTTTGATTTATCACCAGATCTCTTAAAATACCGGATCTCTACTTTTATATATCCAATAAAGCTAGCATTTTTTATAGTTGTCGTCCGTCGCCGCCCTTTTTTAGTTTATATAAATAGAGTATCTCTAACAGAAATCCCGCGTCATTGAGTGTAGCATTGATCTATCGAATACATACGTACTCAATCCTACCTTTCACTACAAAAAGAAAATGTTTTCTTCCTCCCCATAATCCAGCTCCCCACTCAAAGAAAGGGCATCCCTCTCCCTCGATAGCTTAATTTTTGGCATGTGAAGCAACTCTTGATTATCCGATTCCAGAGCCGTTCCACCTTCACCGACTGCGTAACACCCCACCGCCACTTTTGCTGTGTCATGTCCAATAGGCGGAGATCAACATGAGCGGACGCCATATGAAGGTGTCGCTTCGCCGCGTTGTTATTTAATTTCTAATTTCTCCATGCCACCTCAGTCGCCGATGCTATCATTGGAGTCTCTCGCTACCATCGCCTTGGAACTGCCATCACTCCACCAGGGTGAGATGGTACTACTACGGCTTTCGATGGAGGAAGAGTAGCGGCGCAATGTTGAGCTTGTGGGGCAAGAGAGTGTAGATCAGGTGGGGCATAACATGCTGGAGAAATAAATAAAATGGATAAAAAAAAGAAAAAACAACCCACTAACATATGGGACCCACATGTCATGAAAGATTTAAGCTGGTCTTTGTTGGGTGACTCCAAAAACTAGAAAGCTTATTGTAGCTCCCTCAATCTCTACGTATGCCTATCTGATTAGCCTTTTGGTCGTTGAATATATTGGACTCGTATTGCCCCGCCCCTCCGATGCGCACGCGGGGACTCCCTAGCGTGACCCTGCCACAGCACCACCTTGTATGCTACGCATGACACCGTACGGTATCAAAATATTTGTCGTTGTTACCGATGCGCACGTGGGGACTCCCTAGCGTGACCCTGCCACAGCACCACCTTGTATGCTACGCATGACACCGTACGGTATCAAAATATTTGTCGTTGTTAATTTTTTATTATAATTTTGACCATTTGTAATATTTTGATACGGAGATAGATAGTACCTTCTTACGTTAGAGATCTATGTTAAATGAGCAATGCCACATTATCTTAAAAACATGACCAAATCGGAGCAATGCCAAAGCTATCAACAGATAGTATTTCGACGTGCGTCAAAGTTCAAACACACCAAAAGAAGGATCAAGTCTTACAACATGAGACAGCGTAAGATTTGCTACACCATATCATCGGCAACGGCGACGACGGCAGCCGCACCGGCCGACCCCGGCACGATCCTCGCCCTGCACAGCGGGCAGCTACCGCTGCTCCTGGCCCACGCGCCGACACAGTCGCCGTGGAACACGTGCCGGCATCCAGGCACCTCGCTGCACACCTCGCCGTCCCGGAGCGCCTCCAGGCAGATCGCGCACACCAGAGTCTCCGACGCCCTGCCCTTCGCGTACCGGAAGCGCGGCAGCACCACCCCGGGCTTCGCCGCCAGCGCCGGTGCCAGGGCCGCCAGCGCCACCAGAGCGCGCCGCTGGCTTTGCTCCGGGATCTGCGGGTCTGGTTCGTCGTAGCAGCAGAAGTGCTTTATGGCCATTGCTACGGCGAAGAGGAGCAGAGTTCCGAAAAAGGAGATCCAGAACGCCGCGGCGAGGAGCATGAGCATCGCCGGCCACTCGGTTGGATCAATGCGTGCGGCGGCCACTGGCCGGCGGCGAAGCCCTGAGTCAGCACCGGCCGTCGTGTCAGGCGATGTGGTCTTGTTTCTCTTTGCGGGAGGAGCAGCAAACGGTTTGTTGAGATGTGGTATACGTGAATTTTATGGATGGTCGGGTACGACACCTTGTTCTTTGTTTGGGAGTTGAAATTGGTTGGGACATCGACTCATCTCGTACAGAACTCGGATTATTCTTGGAGATTTAGATTTAAAATTTCGGCAGCTAGCGCCCGTATCCGATATGCTTTCACCTCTTTCACATTACCCAAATGACAATGACACCCTGTTGACTCTGTTCGTCAGACAGCGAAGCTATCAAAATTTTCTATCTGAGACATGGCTGAAACACAAAAATCTGAGGATGGGATGGTGGTGTTTCCCACTGCACTGTATAGGAACGTCATGAAGCAGAAAAATCTTAGTGTGAATTATAATTTTATGTTTTCTATTTCAATGCATTTAAATTGTTGTTTACAATATATGAATGGAGTGTATTGGTATTGCTTTATTGTAGAACATGTGAAGTACAAAGGCTATGGAAGAGAAATTATGCCTAGTAGACAGTCGCACAACTTATACAATCCTTAGGGATACACAATATTTCCGGACTCTTAGAAAGAATGATAATAATATTACTACTATTACAAAAAGTGGTATGCAAATAATTGGTTGGCACTGGAAGAGGCACTATGATTCTCCCTAATGGAATTAAATTAGTAATTCAAGAAGCATTACTTTATCTAGAGTCAACTCGAACGTTGATTTCATGCAAGGATATACGTGCAAATTAGTTCATGTAGAAACAAATGATGATAATGGCAAGAAACACCTAATCATGACTAAGAAAATAGGAGACAACAAGAAGATTCTCGAAACATTTCCCTCCATGCGCCAAGCATTGTACTACACCTACATTAAGCCTATTCAAAAATATGTTACAATGCAAACAATTATTAGAAATAACGAGTTATACAGAATATGGCATGATGGTTTAGAACATCTAGTATAAGTATGATGAAAAGAATTATTAATAATTCTAATGGCCACACTTTAAATAAGAATGATTCCCCTAATCATGAAGATTTTGTGTGCATGACATGCACCTAAGGGAAAATAATAACTCAAAACTCAAAATTAAAACAGAGAGATGAATCACCACCATTCCTGGAAAGAACTCATAGTGATATTTGTGGTCCGATTTGTCCCTTGGCAGGGCCATTTTAGTACTTTATGGTGTTGATTGATGCTTCCACGAAGTGGAGCCTTGCATGTCTTCTCTCCACTCAAAATCATGCATTTGCATGATTAATTTGTTAAATAATTCAGTTATGAGCCAACTTCTCATATTCAAGAATTAAATCCATCTGAATGGATAATGCTATGGAATTTACCTCGAAGGTATCTAATGATTGTTGCATGACTTTGAGAATTAAAGTTGAGCACTTTGTGCCACATGTGCATACACAAAATGGTCTAGCAAAAATCATTTATTAAGAGGATCAAGTTAATAGCAAAGACATTGATACAGAATTGTCTGCTACCTTCCACTTGCCGGGGGCTTGTTGTACTGCATGCAGCAACATTAATCCAAATTAGACCATCTGCATATCATGAAGTATCACCGATACAGCTAGTGTGAAAATTTGAACCAAATGTTTCCCATCTTTGTAAATTTGGATGTGATGTATACATTCAAATACCACCAACTCAGGGAACCACGATGGGGACTAAGCATAAACTGGGAATCTAATCTATGTAGGATTTGAAAGTCCACCAATAATTAAATATTTAAATCCATTAACTAGGGATTTGCATATGGCTCAATTCACTAATAGCATATTTAGTGAAGATCATTTACAGCATTATTAGGGGAGGAAAGTACCTCGATAGGGATGAATGTTGGGAAATAACATGGGAAAGCACTGGGGTCCTAGGAATGGATCCTCACACTAAGAAATCTGAACATGAAGTTCAAAGTATAATATCATTGCAAAGAATCACAAATGAGAAGCCTTCACTAATCCTAAAGGGATTATGAAATCTCATATACTTGCACTAAATGCGCCAGAAAGAATAGAAATACCACATGAAGTGGATGAAACGGAATTCCAAGTAAAGTCTAGATTGACTCCTCATACCATGAAGATGGGGAGACAAATTAGAAATACAAATAAAGAAAATGGTGCATCTACTCATCTATAGCATCAGGGAGATATTCTAAAAGGCTTAAGACTGGGCAAAATGAAAATAAGAAAATAAGTGAAGGCACACTTGAAGTGACACAACATGAAGATGGAATACCCAATGAGAATGTGTGCATAGAAAGTAATCTCAATGAAAAATCAGAAATTCAACAAATTATGTTGTAACGGGTGAAATATATGATAGAAAGACTACTAATGTTGACATGTTTTGTTGAGAAGGTTGCAAACATCGATCTAGAATCCTGAGCTAAAATCATTAGCAAAATGCAGCAAGCATTCTGATTGACCTAAGTAGAAAGAAGCAAGCGCAGCTGAATTGCACTCACTAAATAAAATAGAAGTACTTGGTCCTATGGATAAAACCCTGAAGGGCTATTCCTGTTTGGACAAAAATGAGTTTTCTTTTGAAAGAGAAACAAAAATAATCGGGTGGTAAGATATAAAGCGAAGCTAGTAGAAAGGGTTCATGCAGAGACCTAGCATCGATTTCGATGAAACATATTCTCCTGTTATGGATGGAATCACATTCCAGTAGTTAATATCTATAACAACAAATATTAACTTGAAGAGAAATTAATGTATGTCATGACAACATATTTATATGGGTCATTTCATGCATATATCTATATGAAAGTCCTCAATGGACTTACTATCCCTAAACAGAAGAATGTAACATGTATAGTGTGAAATTGCAAAGATCACTCTATGGAAGAATGTGGTATAATCACTTTAGCAATTTTCTTGAAGAAAAAAAGATTCTTGAAGAATGAAGATTGTCCTTGTGTGTTCATACAAAAATCTGAAAAAGGTTTTTGTATAATGTCAGCTTATATATATGTCTTGAATGTCATTCGAACCATAGAGGATATTGAAGAAGCTAGTTCCTACCTAAAATCTGAATTTGAAATGAAAGATTTGGGTAAGACTAAATTTTGCTTAGGCTTGCAGCTAGAGCATACCCATGAAGGGATTTTAGTGCACCAGTCTTCTTATACAAAGAAGGTATTAGAGAAATTAAGTCATGGAAGTGCACATCCTGAATGTACATCCATGATGGGAAGATCTCTCAATGTAGAGAAAGACCCATTTAGACTAAGAGAAGAAGAGGAGGAATTGTTGGGAGAAGGATCAGCGCCAACCAAAAGGCATTGGAATGGCAATAAAAGAATCCTCAGATACCAAATAGGTACGGTCGATCTTGGATTATATTTCATGAAGAAACAAGATCTTAGCATAATTGGGTGTACGGATCAAGAATGTTTATGAAATCACATAAAGCTTTATCACAGACTAGATATGTGTTTCTTTGTGGTGGAACTGCTCTCTCTTGAAATCAGCTAGGTAGACTATGGTAGCAACGTAACCACTCTAAACAATAGCACTATATGAAGCAGCCAAAGAAAGCATCTGATTAGGCGTATTCATCAACATGTACAGAATGCATGTGGAATAATGATTACACCTGCTCCTACTATTATCTATGAAGCTAATGCAGTTTGTGTTACACAAGTACAATCACGGTATATAAAGTCAAATATCACGATGCATATTTTACCAAAATTCTTCCATACGCATGAACTGAAAAAAATGGAGAAATAATGGCAACTAGTGTCAAATCTTGTGATAATCTTGCAGATATATTCACAAAAGTATTAGCTCCACCTATTTTGAAAAATGTATTCGTGGACTTGGCATTAGAAGACTAAGGGAAATACAAGGATCAGAAGGAGAACTCCTTGATGTAAGTCATGATACTCAAGATCTCGATGATCGTACAGTTATTGTACTCTTTTCCCTATAACGAGTTTTCTCGAAGTTTCTCATAAAGGTTTAAATGAGGCAATATTAAAAAAATGCACTAACAATTGCGGTATAGATGTACTCTTTTCTCCAATACCATTTTTTCCACTGAGTTTTCGAATGGGTTTTCGATGAGGCATAGATATCGTGATAGTCGTCCAACGGGAAGTGTTGTAAACAAACATTTGTAGAGACAAAGGACTCCAAGCCCTAGTTCTAGTCCGGTTAAATATGTGCTCCTACCAAAAATCTTGGCTTCAGAGTATATGTAGGAGGGAAGTCTTCATTATGAATCATCAATATTCATAGCAATAAAATTTTTATCTCTCCTACTTTTGTTGTTCGTGTTTCTCTGTGTGCTTGTGATTGTTTTGAGACAGACGATCCGACGACCACTTCCTCGAAACGGATTCTCTAGATAGAAAAGACCGTAACACAGAGAAGTCCGTAACTTCTGCGTCCGTCGCTAACGCATTTACTGGATCGTACCATTGGCAATGGCGAGGACAACCCCTCTCCACAGGGTCACCGACGACAACCTTTGGGACGCCGCCGACTGCATCTTCCACCGGCTGTGCACCGTGGCGCACGCGGCCTTCGTCTACAATGGCTTCCTACCCCACGGCGCGCCGGCCTCAACAGCTCGGTCTCTGTCCCACGGCTACTCTCTGCAACTGTGCCACAGCGGCAGGGGCAAGGACGAGGACCTCGTCACGCTGCGTGTCTTCCGGCGTGGACATCGCCGGGGAGACCGTAGCCGCATGGCGCTATATGTATGTGCCAACTACAACATGGGACACGCTGGCGGTTGCCTCGAGCGCCGGCAGCGGCTGGACATGGACGCCGCCGCGGCCGTCCTCTCCGGCGGGCTCGACGAGACGGCCCGCACGCTGAGGGCGCCAGGGTCCTCCGGCCAGTGGATGTGGAAGCTGCTGGACGACGGAATCTGCCGGAAGGTCTTCCTCGACGTGTGCCGTGCGAACGGCGTTCCGGTGGAGCCCGGCTTCGTGTCCATCCCTGGCGACGTAAAGGCGATGATCCTGAGTAGGCTCGACTCTGGCAAGGAGGTCGCCATGGCGGAGTGCGCCAGCAAGGAGCTGAGGGACCTTGCCGCCGAGCACGACGCCGACGTCTGGAAGGCCATGTGTGATAATGTTGAATATTTCCCAATTTCCAGCCATTATTGGTGCTGCCATTGTAAGTCATGTCTGATGGTGCTGGCCTCGTGGCGGTGGCCGCGTCAAGATCCACCAGACATGACTTGGAAGCAGAGGTACATGAGACTATTCTGCTACTCATTCAGTCATTCTGATGTGCTCGTTTCATTCTTCAGGTTTGTAACGGTTCTTGTTTTAGGACGAGTTTGGGAACATAGGTCTACAGCCACTTTGTAGTCATTGGCCATTGGCAGTGGAAATTGTTAGGAAGGTCTGTATCATGGGCTTAGCCCTGATCCATTGCTGAGTTTTCACAGCCGTCTGGCTGATTGGGGAGCTCTGCACAATGATAAGAGTCGTAGTCTTGAAGATCATCTTGCTAGGTTTAGGCAATGTTGAAATTGGTTGGAACGTCTTGTGCAAAACTCGGATTATATTACTTGAGAATTGTGTTTGAAATTTTGGTTGTCTTTACTTTCCCAGCTTGAAGCCTTGAACTCGTCTGAACTCTGAACCTGGTAAACTGTGTAATTTCATTGCTGCGAAGGAATTGAATTCGGGCAGAGCCCAGAATGGAAACAAAAAAAATCTATGAAATTTTGGGATTCCTTCCATGTTTTTTGCCAAAGAGAATGTCATTTCGCCTCATCATGTCTTCTCTGTATCAGAAGTTCAAAACACAGGTGCTTGACTTCACCAAGTACATGCACCTTTTTTTTTTCCTTTTTTTGGAACACCGCCGACTAACGGAACACGAGTCCTTTGTCGCCACACAAAAATGGCGCATCAGCTTCGTTGGGTGCACGGGCGATCAAGGCTTGCGCGGTGGCGCGCCGTGGGGTCGTGCTTGTGCCGGCGCGACGTGGGGTCGCGCCGGCGCGCTGACGACGCGGGGCGGGGAGGTGCCGTTGCTCGGCGCCACGGCGCCGGAGCCCACCATGTCGGCGAAGAGGCGGTCGGCGATGATCTGGTTGGCGGCGTCGGAGGTGTGGTACGCGTCCCAGAACACGAAGTCCTTGCGGTCGTCGCAGAGCGTCGCCGTCGGCAGGCACAGGCCACCCACCGTGGTGTCCACGTCGCAGCACGACGTGTTCGACGCCTTGAACCCTGCACCCAGAACACGGCGCACGACGGTCACTGGTACTGTTTCGTTCAACCACGGCGTGGCGTGGCACGGCGAGCTAGGTTTTTACCGTATTTCTGGGGGTGATCGATGAGCTCCATGACGATGGAGTAGCAGTCGGAGAGGGACATGCGCGCGCCGGGCAGCTTGGCGTTCAGCTCCTCCAGCAGGTTCTCGGCGGCGGCGTTGAACTGGAGGGCGTACGCGTTCACGTCGTCCAGGCACTCGCCGTCGTCGGAGAGGACGCGCTGCGACGGGATGCAGCCGAGCGGCGCCAGCCCGCTGAACCAGATGTGGCGCGCGCCGAGATCGTACAGCCTCTGCGGAAACAAATTCAATTCCATTCGCCACTTGAATTCAGATTCAGCAATGTCCAGAACCAGAATGCCATCTTTGGATGGCAGCACTGCTCAGCAATGTCCAGGGTACTATCGGTCAATCTTACCGTGAGCTGCCGGTCCATGGTCTCCATGAGGAGGCCGATGAACTCGTCGTGGGTGTACACGATGCCGTCGGCCATGAACGGCCGCAGGAAGTTGTTGACGTAGTCGTTGCTCCCTGCACAGCAAAGTCCTCGCATCGTGTGTCAAGTTGATGTCTTTGAGTGCACCGATTGAGCTCGAGGTATCGACTCTATGTATGCGCTTACCGAGCCCGATTTGGAAGATTGCGCCATTGACGATCTCCTCGGCGGCCTTCTTGCCGATCTTGGTGATCATCGCGTCCTTGATCTGCTCGAAGGACGATATCTGGTTGTCGAACGACAGGTACTGAACCTGCAAGTTCGCCATGGTTTGATGGTTATGTTGCAGTCTACCGAGGTACTGAACCTGAATGTTCAGAAACACATGAAGCGAAGCAACATCGTGTCTGTAGCTTACGAAGTAAATGCCGGTCTCGTTGAGGAGCCCCGCGCCGCCGGACGCGAAGTTGACGCCGCCGAGGACCTCGTCGTCGGTCATGTACAGGGAGAGGAACGGCACAGGGGGCAGGGCGCCGAACTTGGCAGCTGAACGCGTAGCTCACATCAGACATTGCCGTTGGGCCGGGCAGACGAAACCGGTGAGTGAAAACTCTCGAGAAAGCAGTATCGTTACCCATGATGTCTCCGATGGTCCGGCCATTGGTGAACCTCCCGGTGGGTAAGCCGGTCTTGTAGTCGATGCCGTACCAGGGGTAGTTGCACTTGGCGAGGGACAGGAGGAGGTAGTTGTTGTTCCCGACGTCCGACATGGAGTCCCCGAAAATGTAGATCACCGGTGGGCTCTTGGCCGTCGTCGTCGACTTCGTCGCTGCCGCAGCCGTCGGCGTCGAAGCTGCCGCGCCAGCGACTGTTGCAATGGCGAGGATGGCGATGGCAACCACGGCGGCCACAGCTGCCATTGCTGTGAACTGAAACTGGGCTAATTTGTGGTGAAAGTTCTGCTCTGTTGCCTGAATGGCGATGGCCTAGTCTGCATATGTTGCCTTGTTTTTATAGCACGACGAAGAGAGCAATGACACTACAAGTCAAGGGCGTTCTCTGCAAGTTTGGGCCTTCGTGGTAGCGACAGAGAAATCTGAAATCTTTATGGTGTTCACGTTTGGGTGTAGTGCAGTAGTGACGGACTGACGGACTGACTGAATTGCAGAAGATAGCCGTGTGAGAAAAGGCTTGCACGTTTAAGCAGAGGTGGCACATGAAGAATTGGCTTGTGGGCATTGCAGGGGAGGTAGCTGAGGTGGTTGTGGAATGGCCGTGTGCGAGCACGTTGTACCGGTCGGTGATGGTTTTGGCTTGGGAGTGCAGCAGAGAAATCGGTTAGGAATATGACAGTAGTCGAGAGTAGAAGCTCAAGAAACGGTTTTCGCTTTCGTTTCCGTTTCGTTCAAGGAGCATGGCATCCCGTGCTTGTTCATGAGCTTTTCTTATGCTGGGCTACCAAAGTTCATGCAGTGACCAGGCGCGGCTTTCCAAGTGATTTACTGTTCAAATTACAAACAGTGGGTCCAGAGGGCATTTTCTTGCTCGATCCAGGCCTTCCTGAGATGGAAACCAAAAGGGAGCAGCCTAACAAAAATTGAGAAAAGCATCTTTCAAAACCAATAATCAAGAAAAGCACACGGCTCATCTTGTCCAGGAGATTCATAACTGCAGATAGAAATTTTCCCAATTACAAAAAAAATTATTCTAGAAGTACAAATATTGTTTCAGGAGTATACAATGAGTACTGCTCTGAATAATAATTCTTCAAAACTTCTCCCGCAGATTCCAAATTATTACTCTTTTTTCAGATACCTAAATTTTTGCTCAATATATAGTGCTATTTCAAAGTTGAAGAAACATATGTTACAGGCCTTCAACGTCTTAGGGAAAAAAAAAGGTGTCCCACTGGCATTGGGCTGGGCACGCCATCCATCCATAATTTAACGGCCCAACTTAAGTTCGGGCTCCACTCCGAAAAACAAAATCACTTAAACTTTATTACACGGTTAGCCCACACTACAATAGAGGGGGTTTCCCCAAATATAACTGATTTATCAAATGACAAAAATAGGTGTGCATACTACCAACAATGCAAAATCATCAAATGAAAAGGGAAACGAGATGGGTTATACCATTTAGAAAAATTAACGTAATCTGTTGCCCATATTTGATGATTTTTCTCGAATTTCATCAAATTTGAAATTGTAGCACTATTTTATAAATCCACAATTTGAAAAACGTACATTTAACATTGTAGCACTATTTCAATATATAAATGGATTGAAATGAAAACAATTTATTGATTACAAATAGAAGTTGCATATCTCATGAGACATTTTCATATAAATGTTGCCTTTATCCTAGTTTATATAAAAAGGTTGTGATTTTTCGAAGATCTACTACATGCAGGCAGACCCAGTCACAGGGTGTTTGGGTAACTTTCATAAAATCACCCAAATATTGGGTTATGTCACATCCTTTTTTTTTAATGTTCCGACCAACCTTATCACACATGCGTTGGTTGAAATATGCGACAAATATTTGCCGGTTCATGTTTTCCACCCCAGTTTTACTAAGGGCCTGTTTAGTTCCAGAAAGTTCCAAAACTAGTTTGTAAATTTGTAACCTTGGAACTAAACATCCCCTTCAACTTTTGGTTTCCACAAGTTTGCAAACTTTGGGACTTTGCAAACTAGTATCTAAAGTTTGCCAACTTTCAGTAATAGTTTCAGAAATTTGCAAAACTAGTTTGCAAATTTGCAACCTTGGAATTAAACACCCTCTTCAACTTTTGGTTTCCACAAGTTTGCAAACTTTGGGACTTTGCAAACTAGTTTCCAAAGTTTGCCAACTTTCAGGAACTAAACGCCTCCCTAAAATGCACCTTAGTTGACACAAGTCATTTCAGACGTTCGAACATTCCCAACTCCCAAATGAACAATAACGCTACCTAACTATTGCCATCCTCTCCTACGGCTCAGCTCACCATCCGCAAAAAAAAAATCCCTAGAAGTTTCAAATTAGTCTCCCCTCCCACAGTCCCACTCGTATCCACCGCCAAAAGGGGACTCCAACCTGACGACGCAGAAAGACCGCATGAATCTTGAACATTGGTAGACAAGTGAGTATTTTTCTTCCGGAATATAGATAGGATTCCTCGCTCCAACCTCGGCGGAGCGGGAGCCCAACCCTGGCAACACGGAGGCCCAGCTGTGGTTGCACGATGGCCTAGCCATGGCAACACGGATGCTCATCTGTGGCTGCGCAATAAGCCTGCAACCATTGAGTTGGCATTACAGCTACTCTCCAGGTAGAAATGAAGAGAGACTTTTTTTTAGAGTTTTAGAACAGCAGCAACTGTTCCCATCTTACTTGAAGACAGAATCATTCAGTTCAGAGTACAGTCAGACATCAACCACTTGCCAATCGACTGGCTTACAAACAAGTTCTGTACAAGCTAAAGCAAAAAACAAATACTTCTCAGCTTGATACTACCGCCTCCATGGTCTTTACTTGTGCCAGCTATTCTCCCATATCCAGGTTTGTGGACAGAACCTCTTTCATGGGTGAGAAACTCCCCAGGCATCTTGTCAGCTCTTCAATCTTGTAGTTCTTGTCGCCAAAGTCTTCAAGTTGGTGACATAGGTCTCCAGTTCTTCCTTCGTTTCGTTTGGACACAGAATTGACCAATTCTGTACCAAACCCACTATCTTCAGAAGAAGCATTTCCATGCTCCTCCAAGATCCATCCTGAAAGCACAAGTCATTCCTTAGTTTCAAAGCCTCCAAAGGGCAGCAGAGCTAATTATGTTTACTACTAAAAACTTTTTATTACTGAGCCAACAAGAACCAATGGAAATAAAGGAATTATCTAATTTATAAGGCATAGCGTCACTAATCAAACACCACATCTATTTGGCAACAACATAATCAAAAAAGAGATACTGGTAGGACTCTAAATCAGAGCAGAACAAACAGGATTTATCCTCAACCTTTCTTCTCTTACTCAAATTATCTCTAGTGAGCACCTTGTTCTTAGATAACAACCAAAGAAATGTTCCAAATAGCAGAGGTATACACAGGAGTAACTCCTCTAAAGTTAACTATCTTGTACATATATTGTGAGGAATAAATCCCATTAGAATTAAAGAGCCAGATCATCTCATCCTCATCCTCACTGAACTGAATGGTTGAAGCTATTTGAACAACTTCTAGCCATAACAGCTCTAATCTCTCATCTACTGTTCTCCTAAAAGAGCATTTTAAAGTTTCACCATCCCAGATGTCAGCTACAGTTGAGGTTTGTTCATTGATTAGTACATACATATCCCAGTATTGAATAGCTAAGCTTGAAGTACTCATCCAGTTGTCTTCCCAAAACTTAACTTTCCTGCCATTACCTATTTTCCATCTAAAACCTAGTTTTGTAGCTCTAGCAGCCCACATCATTCCTTTAAAGAAATGAGATGTTCCATTATCTTTGGAGCAGAAGATATTGGGTTTGGAGGTATTGTACTTGAAATCAATAACCTCCTTCCAAAGTTTCCAGAAGAATTGTACAATTGAAGAGAGACTTTTAAGTTGTACAATTGTTAAATATAGTAATAGAATATAAAAACAAATTAAATTCCAGCAAAGTTCATCATTGTTTTTCACTAAGCCCTAGAAATTTTAGAGTTCAATCTCTGATGCCCAAAGAACAATGTATATAAATTTCAATTATTCTTTGTGCACTCCGTACATAGTATGGAAGTCATTTTAGTGTTGCGAGAAACATTAAATGAATCATATTGGTGTAAAATGCAGGTGTACTTTATAAAGACAAGTAGAGAACGGTAGAACTCACTGGTCTTTTAATTTACAAAGTTTTAGAAAAAAAGCTTTTTGTGCCAATGATAGAACTCGTTGGTCTTTGTCCTCTATTTACTAAGTCTTAGAAAGGATTTTCTAAGCCAGGGAAGGGTGCATTGTTCTTTATGTAAATAACTAAATATTACTATTTTCTAGGACTTGCAAATGAGTTTGTGAGGGGTATCTATCCTATCTTATGCTACCTCTTCTTTTTAAGCTAAGAATAGATGCTCTTACTTGTTCATAAAATATCATGAGGCTGACTCTGGAAATGCCACATTTTGTGCATTTTTGTTCACTCAACGAAATATCTGACAAATTGTTTTTTTACTCGCCAATTAAATATGTTCTGACTGTGATCAAAATGTTCTTTTGGTTCCCAAAAATTGTGAGATGCCCAAAGGTTATTCGTGTAATTTGCTATTGCTGTCAGTCGCTATTGCCTAAGAAAAGATATACTCCTTCCTTTTTAAATGTATGTTGTTTAAATATATGATATCAGAAAAAAGATGTGTTCGGCCCAAAAATGAAAAATTAAGAAACTAGATTGGCTAATTTAAAAATTGAATAATGAAATGAGTCTACAACAAAAGTTGTGGGACCAAAATGAGTGTTCCACCTATTTGAAAATGGAAAGAGTTGGTGATAGACCCGTTTGGTCTTATTAGTTGCTTGAGTCTTAGAGAAAAAAAAGTTTCCTAATAAATCAAACGATTGAACACACGCGAACAGTGTGAATGTGTGATACCGGAGGCAGTGTCTGTGTGAATGTGAATAGTTTTGATGACGCCATTCTTTTTTATGACTTAGACTTAGAAGTTAAGTGCGTTTGTCAATGGAATCGCCGGTCTCCTCCTATTTTTAACTTAGGGTAGATGCCGTAATTGTTTAGGGTTCATCAACGGCTCAGTACCCAATTTTGTGTGTTATTAATTTGTTCGTCCATCCAACGAAACAGGTGATCATTTGTTTTCTTGACTTGCTCGTGTGAGATGTTTTTGGACCATGAGCAAATGGCCGTGTTTAGTTGGTGGCCGAAAAAATTTGCAAAAAGGAATCTTTCTTGCATGAAGTACTAAATGAAGTCTATTTGTAAAACCTCTTCACGGATGAGCGTAACTTTCCGAGACGAATCTAATGAGCCTAATTAATCCATGATTTGCTACAGTGATGCTACAGTAACTATCTTCTAATCATCCTTTAATCATGCGGTCAAAGGCCTCATTAGATTCGTCTCGAAAATTTACTAGAGGTTGTGGAGGTAGTTTTGTAAACTGACATTATTTAATACCCCTAATTAGTGGTCAAAGATGCATTTAATACCCTGAAAAAATTTGCAGCCTCCAACTAAACACAACCATACAATTGGTCTGCAACATATTTGTACAGTACCTACTTTATAAAACAAAAAATAATAAAAATATTTTGTTTCAGAAAAAAATTGTTCTATTTAAATCCCAAACCCACGCTACAAAAGACAGCCCAGCCACGCAACAAAAGATCCCCATTAGCCCACCTACAAATACGGCCCACGCAAGCCCACCCGCGTCTCCACTGACAGCCCTGACAGCTGTCAGGCCACCCGTCAAACCTCAACCCAGGCCCTGTTTAATTCAGCAAGATAAGTTTAGAAAATTTACTGTAGCAAAACTAAATCAAAGATTAGGAGGGCTAAACATGATCTAATTATAAACCTAATTACACGGATGGACGAGAAATTACGAGACGAATCTATTAAATCTAATTAATCCATCATTAATTCACGTTTAATACTTTTAATTAGTATCATAATATTTGATGTGACAGAATAAATAGAAAAAATTTATGGAATTAAACATGGCCCCAACCCCCAAACACGCAACGCCGACCTCCTTCCTTCCCTCGCTCCCTGCCTCCCTCCCGCCGCTCCGCTCCGGTCGCCGCCCGCAAAATTCCCCTCGAAATTTTCAAATCCCCCGGCAAAATCAGAATTTTCCCCCAATCTTCCGTCGCACGGCGCGCCTCCGCTTCGTCTCCCTCCCACCCCCCTTATCCGCTCGCGGCTCAGTCCTCACTCCCGCCTCCTTCCCTCGCAAGCCAGCGCCAACGCCGTTCCAATTCAAAATCTCCCCTCCAATCTCCAATTCCCCACCACCCCTATAAATCCCGCGCCTCCCCGCTCCCCTCCGTAACCCATCACCCATCCGAGAAGAAAATCCCCCAATCCCCCACTCCCTCCCCCCAAGCCAAATCCTCCGCCCGACGATGCCTGCCGCGCCGACGCTGGTGCCCGCGTGCGACGCCGAGGAGCCGCTGCTGGCGGAGTCCTCGGACCGCTTCTCCATGTTCCCCATCCGCTTCCCGCAGATCTGGGAGTTCTACAAGAAGGCGGTGGCGTCCTTCTGGACCGCCGAGGAGGTGGACCTCTCCGCCGACGCGCGGCACTGGGACGAGGCGCTGTCCCCCGACGAGCGCCACTTCATCTCCCACGTGCTCGCCTTCTTCGCCGCCTCCGACGGTATCGTGCTCGAGAACCTCGCGTCGCGCTTCATGTCCGACGTGCAGGTCGCCGAGGCCCGCGCCTTCTACGGCTTCCAGATCGCCATCGAGAACATCCACTCGGAGATGTACTCGCTCCTGCTCGAGACCTACATCCGCGACGGCGCCGAGAAGGACCGCCTCTTCCGCGCCATCGACACGGTCCCCGCTGTCCGCCGCAAGGCCGACTGGGCCATGCGCTGGATCGACGGCGGCGAGCGCTTCGCCGAGCGCCTCGTCGCCTTCGCCTGCGTCGAGGGCATCTTCTTCTCGGGCTCCTTCTGCGCCATCTTCTGGCTCAAGAAGCGCGGCCTCATGCCGGGCCTCACCTTCTCCAACGAGCTCATCTCCCGCGACGAGGGTCTGCACTGCGACTTCGCCTGCCTCCTCTACGACCTCCTCCGCGGCAAGCTCGACGAGGCCCGCGTCCGCGAGATCGTCGCCGACGCCGTCGACATCGAGCGCGAGTTCGTCTGCGACGCGCTCCCCGTCGCGCTCGTCGGCATGAACGGCGACCTCATGGGACAGTACATCGAGTTCGTCGCCGACCGCCTGCTCATGGCGCTCGGCTGCAAGAAGATGTACAACGTCGCCAACCCGTTCGACTGGATGGAGCTCATCTCGCTCCAGGGCAAGACCAACTTCTTCGAGAAGCGCGTCGGCGACTACCAGAAGGCCTCCGTCATGTCCAGCCTCAACGGCGGCGCTGCTGCCAACCACGTCTTCAGCATCGACGAGGACTTCTGAGCTGCTCTCAAGCCCTCTTGCCCCCCATAATCTTATTTGCTCTGCTCGCTTGCTAGCTAGTTCTAGTTGCTGTAATACATATTCTCCGTGAATCGTGGTGGTGTTTTGGTTGCTGTATTACAGGTAATTCCTGTTCGTGATGTAATGTATAATAATCGATTTCTCAATACATCTGCTTGTTCCTAAGCTGCCCTCAGCTCGACGCATTGTCCGTCCGCCGCCATGGCGAACGGGCGCAGCCAGGGCGTTCGACGAAACGACCAGGCGAACGGGCGCCGACCCGTGGGCGCGGACAGGGTGTTCGACGAAATGCGTCAGGGGGATAGGCCGGGGAGGGTAGAGCATCAGCTGTCACGGATTAGGGTTTTAGGGCGCGCGGGGCCGATTCGGTTGGCGGTTAGCGGCGCGCCAGATTTTGCCGGCCTGGCGCCAGAACTTTTTTACTCGGAGATCTCGTCTTGGCTCGCGGTAAAAACGGAAGAAATCCAATCATTTGGTATTGTACGGGAGCTGGTGTGCGGTTTTGGCCGTATCTTGTTGGTTATTACCGAGCGTGAACCATCGCGTGTCGCGTGGTTTGGTGTTACTGGCGTATCCACGTCAAAGCGTCGTTTCGGGTGTGATACGGATTTGGGTGATGGTTACTGCTAATCGCTTTTTCATGCGTGCTAAGAGGTTGGCCTCATGTTTGTATGGCGGCTGTACTGCCACATGCCAGGCACAAAATTAACTTCATTGTTTCTTTTTCCTTCTTCATTTTTTATGTGCAAAATTTGTGCAAATTAATTTCAGTGTTTTTTTATTGATAAGTGCATAATTCGTGCTTTCTACTAGTACTTCACGCCTTTGATGCGTGCAAATCAGTTGCGAACACAGTTTGTGTTTTCGAACTCCTTGCACACATTCACCTAGCATGAGGCCTCATGGCAAAACCTTGAATGCAGATGCAAAGGAACTTGCGGTGCCAAAGATTAGGGAAAAGATGTTTTGGCGCCAAACCCTAAATGCCCAACCTCAGCGCGCGGGGTTTGTTCCCTCCAAAGAGGCTAAAAGGCCAACGCACTTACAAAGTTTGTTTTATGCGGTACCTCTCTTCTGGACTTGAAACCAAAGATGGCACTTCGTTTGGAACACAGGAATGCAAAACATAGAAATGGAAAAAAAACACAGAAATAGGGTGATGGTGTATTTCTAAAACAGAGGAAAGGAAAATATAAACAAATCATAAAACTTGGTGTTTGGAACACAGGAATCAAAACATAGAAATAAATTTAAGTGGTTCCTATAAATAATGAAAATGAAGGGCATCTATTGCCTGCTAAGCTGTTGACATATGGGAGCAATAAGCTGATACGTGGTTTTCTTCTACCTTTGTTCCTCTACCTCTCCGTATAGAAACTGAAAATTCACTTAAAATGGGCCAAAAAAATTAGATCCTACCGGCCATAGGCCTATTGGCCTTTTTTTATTGGCAGATGCACCGATTGCTCTCATCCACCCATCCGTCTCTATCCTTTTGCTGCCTGTCGTCATCTTCTCCTCAATGCTTCTTCTTTCTTCTGTGCTACTTCCACCATGGCCAACATCATTCAACGCAAAGGACATCACGTTGAGATGGCATATCGAGCTTGTGCTCTTGTTGGCTGCTCCTTCCGTTGTGCCATGGCCGAGCACTGGGGAGCAACTATGCCGCTACGTTGTTTTGGCTCGGTTGTGTTGGTCATCCATGGCGCCATGACGAAGCAGATAGTAAAAGTAGCATTCTCTCTCTTTCCCCTCGCTCGCTACCTCGGGCTTCCGCGAAACCATTGGTTCCGACCGGATGTTTTATTTCCTGTGAAATCGATGGAAGAAGGAAACTTTCCTCTGTTTTACTGTTCAAGTTTCCTGTGTTTCAAGCGACATTTTGAGAATCCTTTCCGAAGGAATGGATTCCTTTGAAATTTCTTTGATCCAAACGGGGCCTGAAAGGGAAATTCCATTGCAGTGATCGAACGGCTCATATCACCCAATTCGATTTCGTACATGAGGCCCTGTTTAGATTCACGAAAAGTCACCAATTCAATCAAAAGGCAACGCATTGAACTACGTGCCCCATCTCTACTTTTTCAATTCCCAATGCATCTCCAATCATTGAATTTAATCGAATTCATCCAATCTAAACAAGGCCTTAATCTAAGTTTAACCCAGTGTTACGTCTCTCACTGTCACCGGCTACATCAAAGGCTGCGTTGCCTAATTGGCAGTTGGCTCCGACCACGTCCAAGCCCATCAGCGTCAGTCCTTCAGTAGACAACCTCGTTGTCCAATGTCCACTCCAGTGACCCAGGTCCAGACAAACTCATGTGTTGGACCAGGTTTGGTTTGGGCTGCTGTATCTGGCTCGGTGGTTAATAGGGCCCTTTTTTTTTACATTGGCCCAATATTGACCTCATCTACGGTTAAAGCAATCGGATACCACGCCCAAATAAAAACAAAAGAAAACTACATCTATACTATAAGGAACGAAAACGATTGAAAATGTTTCTCACCCACTTTGAGCCCGCCATACTCCTCACGTCGGACCCACCTGTCAGAGTCGAGGAAGGTGAAAAAGGACGAGACCCATAAAAATCGCGAGATGGAAAATGATTCTGCCAAAACCCAAAAGTTTTTGTCACCGTTCGTGTTTCTACCCGCACGTATGCCGTACGAAGCGACGTACCTAAGTAGGATACGATTGAAAAAAAAAACATTAATACCCAGCCACGCGAGCAGTCTGATAGCCCAAAATGCGGCCCAACAACGGGTTCATGCCCTAGCCCCGGCACGCCTGCGCGTCGAGCACGTTAGCTGCGGCCTGGGCCACGGCATAAGGTGGGGTTGCGATCGAATCAGAAGCAGGAAGGTACGTGCGCGTGCAGCTCGTCTGACGATGGTTCGCGTTGCATCGCAGCATCGGGAGCCTGGGAAGGAGAGCGAGGAGGCGGGGGTGGAGAACGTGACGGTGACCGGGCCACGGAGAACGGGCTGCGGACCAAGACGTGGGGGCGGGCGGCGGAGGAGGGCGCGTACGTGCGCGGCGTCGTGTTCGAGCACGCGCTGATGCGCGACGTGCGCAACCCCATCATCATCGACCAGATCTACTACCCCAACCACAGACGATGGCCCCATCAGGTTTTGGTTTTGGTTTGGTTTGGTTTTTGGCTCCCAACAAAACGAGATACTACTATATGTGAATATGCAGTTCATCGACGGGCTCCGTAATGACGTGACTCGCCTGCAAAGCTTGGCGGTGAAGATCAGCGACGTGAGGTACAGATGTTTTGGTGCTCTCTCGTGGCCGGTGTCTACTTGTTTCTTGTTCAGATATTTTGTTGGGCATTGCGTCGCACTGATCGAGTGATCGTGTAATCTGGACATCCACAATCCAATAGCAGCAACGATGTATTCGACGAGTCTCAAGGTCATAAACCGGATGGTGAAAAGACAACAAACAAGGACAATTTCGAGCCTCCCAAAGTTGACGATCTTATTGACAATAACACAGTATAAGTGTGAATGCGACAATAAACTTCTTAGATTTTATTCTGAATTCGTTTGCTCTAAAAAATTTGTGCCTAATAATCTGAGCTGTATTGTAATCATCAGAAGTTTGATGGCATCAATTTTTTTCATTATTCTTTTTCATATAGTGTGTGATAATGTTTATGAGCTGTATTGCAATCATAATAAGTTTGATGGCCTCAATTTTTTTATTATTCTTTTTCTTATAGGGTGTGATAATGTTTAGAGAGTGTCAAGTTGGAGAGTGATTCTTTAAAAAAGCTATTACTTTTTGTCACCATCGCGGTTGTATCCATCCACCATACCCGCAGGACCCTCTTGCCCCATTTTTTTCCTCCTCTCGTCTCTAGCACAGGCTAATTATTTTGGAAGACATAAGTATTATTTTCATAAACAAACTAGGCCTTACCTTGCACCCTCTTTTATTTGTTAAATATCTTTTTTCACTTTGCATCGTAACTCTATATGTGTTTAATCATACCCTCAATTTGCGATTAACATGGAAATTGATGTTTTATTGTTTTCTCCCTACATCTATACATGGCCTACATGGTGAGTTGGTGCCACACATCATACATATATACCTTAATAATAGATTGTTAATATCCACTTTACTAATGTAATATATAATAATTTAATAACTTAATGTGATATAGTTGGTGCATATGGAATTATGTTGAAATAGTATATCAATAGATTTTTTGTTATTTTTATTATGTGTTAGATTTAATTGTTCCACCTGTGCGGGGGTCGATGTAGCACGTAAGGCAGTTCATAAAGCACCTGATGGTTTCGCAAAAAAAATAAAGCACCTGATGTTACTACGAGAGCACCGATTAAAGTGGCTACCGCAGCCTCTAACGCTAATAGGCGGCTCGGAAGTTGTGCCAAACAACGCTAGAGGTGATGGTGAGAGAAACAACGGGAGGTGAGAATGCTTCGGAATTGGAACCTAATCAGTGGAATCAATTATCGAAAAGCAATCAAGGTAAGAAAATTAAAAGGATGGGAAATAAGTGGTATATGAGCGTGAATACATATTGAGCCACCTGTACGGACTAATTAAATATCTTTTTTATTTAAAGAATCTTAATTTATTAGTGTGTGTTTTACAATCACTTGTAATCACGTGCGTGTCGCACGTGCGTCTATGCTAGTTGAACAAAAAAACAATATGAAGGTAAAAATAGCGAAAATCGAGATTTCCGACAACTCACATTTTACATTTTTTTTCCATAGAAGAAGAAATACTTTACGAATCGTCGGGCTCCACTGGTTGATCTTAGTTTCTCCCAACATTCAAGCACTATTGATTCTTCAACCTTTATCCTTTGTTGGTTTTTGACTGTCTTCATGTGGTTCATGATGGTACCATTGGTTAAATCTTCCTAAGATTAAGTTTTTGCGGAATTATTTGGCATCCTATTAACAATTTTTCATAAGATATTAGACTGTGTCTAGACTCTTGTGTCGCATATGTAGTTGTTACATTGCCCTCTAGGTATTAGCGTGGTTCATTCAGTAAATATCGCCAAGTATCATTTATCTGTTCACCAAACTGTGCACTTATGCTCTAAATTATTCAGTTATCTATCTTTTCTTAGGAAATGTTATGAGTTTTGTTGTCAAAAGTATCGTTTATCTGTTCGCCGAGACTATGCATGTATAGGTCCTAAATTATTTAGTTATCTTAATAGAAGTTTTGTTATCCGGAGCTCTGTGAATATGATAAATTTATTTGTTCTTATATGTAAATCGTTGAGATCCTAACTTTACAAATGGAAATATTAGGTTTTAAGATATTTTCTCAAATTAATATTTCGATTTTATTATTATTAACAAACAAGTTTGTCTTGCAGAACCCTTTTGTAAACCGGAGTAGACGACAGCCAGAGCACATCCAACAACGCCCCCGGGCCGAGCAGAGCAACAAAGCAAACCCTCTTAAACCAGACTCTCTCCCCGTAGGAGCCCCACGCAGATCCGACCACGCCACCCCAACACCGCGCCGCCGCAGCAGCCGCCGCCGCCCCCTCACCGCCGCAGCGATGGTGTACGTGGATTCGTGGGACGAGTTCGTGGAGCGCTCCGTGCAGCTCTTCCGCGCCGACCCCAGCGCCGTACGCTTCCGGGGCCCCGATCCCCTCCCCTCTGCCCCTGAATCCGCCCCCGCTTTGTTGCTTGTCTCCGATCTAACCTAATCTGTTTGTGCCTCTGCAGACCCGCTATGTGACGAAGTACCGGCACTGCGAGGGGAAGCTCGTGCTTAAGGTTACCGACGATCGGGAGGTACCGCGCGTGACCTTTATTTACTACGTCTATGCTGTGATCTTGGTTCGGGACATGTGTGTCTGGTAGATAGTTTGCTCTAGATGCCAATTGCTAGTGTGGCTGTGCAGTTGCGCAATTTGCAGCGGAATTGCGATGGCCAAGTGTTATATATTATGTGCCCTGACAAATTTGACTTCCATGGAGCAATCATCTTGTGTTTCATGATGTCGTTTGGTGTGTTGATTGAGTGATGTTAACGCTGGATATTTATAGCAGTATGTGACCTAAAATTCAGCATTCTGAAATTGCATTGGACCATTCGCAGCATCTATTTAAGGATAGGAAAGCTAGGAATAAGATAGGCACAAATTGTTTCTGAACTGACGCGAATCATATCTCAAATCTGAGTGATTATGTGGTATTAGTGGATATTATCATCTGTTTGAGGATAGGTAAGCTAAGAACAAGTAATAGGTGCCAATTGTTCTGAAATGACTCAGTTAATATCTCAAATCTGAGTGATTATATGGCATTAGTGAATATTAGTCGCACATGGCATTAGTCAAAATTAGTTGTGACAGAAGTTACCAAATGTTTGCATGCTTGGTTTTCCTTTCTACTTAAAAAATCATTATTATTTACTAGTCATTTGCTCTTGCTCCCAGCCAGTTAGTTTTTTGGTGACCAGAATGAACTGTTTTCTATTATTTGGATACTGAAGGGTGCTGTTTTATTGAGTTCAAACTTGCAAGGTGCTTGTTCTATTTGGAAACATTGTGTTCTGTGCAACTTTTGCACATGCTCCAGTAGACTAGTGAAGATCCTTTAGTAATGTAATTTCCACTCCAGTTGCTTCATTATTCTGGAGCCTCCCTCATTTGTATTTGCACAATTGCACTGCAATAAAATGTCGCCATATGCCATGTGACCATGCATCTGACTGCTCCCAGTGCAAATTGCGCTAAAGCTTAGACATAAATGTTGGAACTATGTAGGGATAGGTTTCCTAGCACAAATGCATGCCTGGACATTGCCTTTCTACAATAGATGTCCTACAATATATGATTGATTGTTACAGTTCTGTAAGGAAGGTCCTTTCAGATTAAGTCTTTAATTGGACAGTGTTTTATTAGAAACCTTCTTCAGCTTTAAAAATCTACCTTTTAAGATGATGAAACAAAAGGTGCTGAGTTTAGAATGTCTTGAGCTAATATGTAAACTTTATGTACTTCAAGAAAGCATCTCACTTGTGGAACGTTCAAAATGTGGCACTGGCATCTACTGCATCATTATTACTTGCAAATAATAGAGTAAACATTTGAAGGTTTTACTGGATCATATTTACTTGCTTACCCTTTTGATCTCTGACTGAGATAAATTATCAAACCATGAGCTGTTTTAGTTTGCCGTGGCCTTGATCTCTTGTGTTAATGTTTTCTGATTGATAATCTGTCAGTGTAAGAGTTCCAGCTGAAGGCGAACTTTACTGTCTAACATCTATTTTTTCATCGAGTAATACAACGTTGGTGCAAATATCAGTATTGATGAATACAAATGCTTGTAGCCAAATATATGAGGCCTAATTTAGTATTGGCTAGTGAATCTACCTATATTAAACAATATTAATCACGTTAGGATGACAAATAGTAGCTACATATACGCAAAATACCCTCTAAATATGGAATAGGAAACTCCTTCAGATGTTATGTACTTATGTTGTTGGTGGTTTTGAGTTTACGTCTCCTGTTTATCAATATCAAGTATTTCACCCCAGCAGTATGCCTTAATGTCTTTTTTCTTGCTTATACAAGTGTTCTCTTCGTTTATGTATTTCTGTTTATAATGTATATATAAATGCATTCTTAGTATCACACCCAATTTTGTTGTTTATTAAATGATTTGTTGCAGTATGATGTGGGTTATAATTCAAGCTTGACTAATGACTAGTGATATTAGTTCATTGAATTATTGTGCCGCATGTTGGGAGTACAATAGAACTAAAGTGTGGATAGGCCATCGACATATGATGCCATTATTTTGCAACTTCTATTCTTAATGTTTTTTTGCTTACTTTTTCTTGATCGTGGAGCCTTATAGTCTGTATGGTTTCAGTAAATATTCTTTACAAGCAGCTTTTGAGCAATGTATGACGGCCAATAATCCTTGTGCTATTATCAATTTTATGTTATCCCTAACCAAAAAGTTTTTCTGCTACTCGGCAAGTAGCTTTATATTTTGATCCATAGGCCAATGCAAACTAGGCTTCATGTGGTACCCATTGTTTCACATGATTTTTCTTCTTACTTTTTTTTTACAAAATCCATTTAGATCTATACATGCTTTACCATTTTAAGGAGATCTGCTACATATGCAGTTTAATGGGACCATAGAATATATTGATTTGAAAATACCCTGTGGACTATGGTCTATGCTTTGCTATAACTCTTCCAGATAACATCAGGATACTGCTCTTAATATCTCACTATGATCAGATTTTTATGATCTCAGGTCGTCTACCTTTACAATGTTTACGTAGTGTCAAATGTCAATGTTTAGCGGTTCAGCACTCCTTGAAAAGATATAAAAGACTATAGGAGCTCAGAAAATGTTCTTTTTTGCAGCTCCTGATTAAAATGAGTAAAGTATTTCTTGATGGGTGATTATGATGACAAGAACTTGAAAATAGTATAGTACAGATGTCTGCAGCATTAAGTCGGAGAAGTTGTGTCACAACTAGAACCTCGTTAGTATATGCATTTTGTTGGAATTGGATAGCATATGGACTTGCATGATATTGCCCCTTCTGTAAAGTGCTTGGAAGTTGAAAGTTCCCTCCTGTTTTAGTTGTACAGTGCTTATTTCCTAAAATCCATTCATCTTTTGGTAGTCCAGTTAGTGGCGATTAGTTTATTAAAATATCTTCCCACACGATTGTTCTGTTTGTTAAATCATTAATAAGACCACTTTCAAATAGTTAAAGTGGTACTGAACCCAGATTGCACACATAGATTGTTCTGTTTGTTAAAGCATTAATAAAACCACTTTCAAATCATTAAAATGGTACTGAATCCTGATGCAAACACAAATGAATTTGGATGTCTATTATTTTTTCAAAATGACATTTGTGCATTGCTACTCTGGCATGTGCTTTATTTGTTTTTAGGAGCAAATGTAATGCACTTCTGCACTCCTGGTTTGTTTGTGTTATCAAAACTGGCCATAATGGTTGTCACATGCTACGTTATACCCGCCAGTTCCATACTTATTTATCTAGTACACCTTTTTGTAACTTCTCTTTTAAGAGCCTAGCCCGACTTGCTTGGGACCAATAGGCTTGTTGTTTCCTTTAAAAAACAATTATCCTTGTGTTTGCAGTTATCTCTTTTCTCACTCATGGTCCAGTGCATCAAAGGCACATATTTTAATTGACCAGTACTGTTACACATTGAGAAAAGCATACTTGTGCATGGCATTGCTTCAGTGAGCACTGTCATCATCATTTACGTTGTGTCTTATGTTGGTTTGTATTTGCCACGGTACTGCAGATGTAATCCTTAAATGAAACCCAGAACCTTGAACTTGGCATATTAGTATTAGATCTTGCTTGTTTATTACAGGAGCAAGTATTGTGTTCTATTCTAAGCTGAGAAAAGTACCTAATGATATCAAAACCAAGACTTGTGCAAATTCTTACTAGTTGCTTTGCTTGAAAGACCCTTTAACTGCTAGCTAGTGTGATAATTCTGGCATGCTGCATGTTGTATGAAGTTTAATTGGAATTAAGCATCCCTGCTTTGCTGACGTAATTGTATTGCCTGCAGTGCTTGAAGTTCAAAACAGATCAAGCTCAGGACGCAAAGAAGATGGAGAAGCTCAACAACATCTTTTTTGCCCTCATGACTCGTGGACCTGATGGTAGTATGCTTTGCTTTCTCCAGGGTTTACAATCGCTGAAGATCGAGCGCTGAATTCTATTTTTTCACTAATCCGGGTTCCTATTCTTTGGATCATACAGCTGATATCAGTGAAGTTTCAGGGAAGGAACAGGCAGAGCAACAGCAGTCGAAGAAAGGGCGGGGCAGGAGGCAGTGATTCCTGGCTCGCTCCGTTTTCTCATTGGGAAAGTTCAGAACTGGGATTGTAGATTGGCGTTCCATTGACTCCTGTCCCTACAATGTTACTCTAAAGGAATTTTGAATGATCTTACATTATCTGGTGCAGAACGGAGAACATGCTGAATCTCATGAATTCATGATCCAGAAACACTCGATCCTTGACCTCTCTTTTTGCACATGCGGCGTTTGTCTCGTTGTTCCCCATTGTGAGGAATATGACTAGATAATCTGGCTCATCTTATCTTGTGTACTGCGTATGTGGCCACACGACATTTTGCAGGGCATACCCATATCCTTTAAATATGGCGATGATGATGCAGACATGCAGTATAACCGGCCTGAACTGGTATGGCAGCTAGTGTGGCAATGGGCCGCAGTGTCTCCCTATGCATCTCTGGCGACTTTGAAGACGGTAAAAAGTGTTGTTTTGCTGCGTGTCATCTGGGCCAGATTTGCTCGAGCATGCGGTTCACTGTTAGTTGTCTGTTCCCTTGTTCTTGCCTTCTGGGACTTGAACTTGATGCGCACTTTGTTGCGTTCGCATCAGCTTGTGCGGTTTTACCAATTTAGCAGACGAAGACTTCGGAGTAATTTGAGGGCTGAATGAATTTGAACATTCCGGTTGGGATGCTCATATTCCAGGATTGATTCTGTCTTTTTTTTTAGAGATGTTATTGTAGTGTAGTGAGATTTTGAAACGGAAAGCAGACGACGATGGCAATCTCCAACCTGAGAGAGATGACAGCGCTTGGAGGCCGGTTTATGGGCTTTGCTCTAGAAAGAACGCCGCAGGGCCAAACAGCTGCTCAGATTCCTAGTACGCTGGGCGAAAGGAGCTGACAAAGGTTCACACCCTTTGACGGTCTCCGTGTTTTCCCTGACATTTCTGGTCAAACCGGTGCTCTGAGAATCTTTTCAGCGGACAGAGGCTTTCTGGTAGTAATGGCCATGCGCAGTAGAACCCTTTTTTTGGGGGCTCTGAGACTATCTCCAATGACAGTACCCAAAAACAAGACCCATTTGCAGCAAAAGAGTCACGCACAATGAACAGATTGAGCATCCAAAATTTCCGTTCTCAAACCGCCGACGCAAAAATCAGAGTCTCGTCTCCCCCGATCTCCTCCCCACGCGCCGTCCGGCTCCTCCCCGCGTGCCCCGCCACGAACCCACCTCGCCGCGCCGCCTGCTCCCTGCCGCGGACCCGCCTCCACCCCGACCAACCCCGCTCGTCGCCGGCGCGGCCTATGCACGGCCATCGGGTCATCCCCTTGCCTACGCGCGCAACGCCGCCGCCGTCGCCGGGCTGCTCTCCAACCTGCGCGCCCGCGTCTCCCAGGTGCCGCCCTCCCAACTTCCCCTCTCTCTCTATATCTCGCTGCTGGCCCTTCGAGCAGCCATCGCTCCCCCTCGCGCCTCCTGATTGAAGAGCGAGACCGTGGCCCCTTGTGCAGGTGCTGCGCGGGGGAGGCGCCGAGGCGGTGAAGCGAAACGCCGCGCGAGGGAAGCTGCTCCCGCGGGACCGCGTCGACCTCCTGCTCGACCCCGGCGCCTCCTTCCTCAAGCTCTCGCAGGTATGCTCGCCGCTCCGCGCTCCTGCTTCCTTCCCCTGTGAAGTGAAGTGAACTCTATTTCTGTATGCTTGATGATGACAAAGCCAGTATGTAGATCGGTGGTTTTCACGAAGGGGAAGAACAGAGGAAGAAGATGGAGAAGAAGGAGCTCCGCGGGCTCAACTCGTCTCGCCGTCACGCGGGAGCTCGGCCACAAGTCCGATGGCGAGACCTTGCAGTGGCTGCTGCAGCAGGCCGAGCCAGCCCTCGCCGCCACCAGCACGGGCACCATCCCGGCGTCCGCACTCGCCTCCGTCGCGCCCTCGCTCAGCCAGTTCTACCACCAGGTGGGTGCTGCCGGCGGCAGCGGCCAGATGCAGCACCCGCACGGGCGACCGCGAGCGGTGGCGGGGAGGGCGGCACCGATTTGGGTCGAGGAGAGAGACTGCGGTATTTTTGGGCTTCCACTCGACTCGGACGCAAATTGGGTCTTTG